>JAKSZT010054536.1:308317-339664 GCA_026826555.1 Tolypeutes matacus
TTCCAGTGCTTTCTTATTCTCTATTTCATTTAGTTCTGCTCTAATCTTGGTTATTTCCTGTTTTCTACATCCTTTAGGTTTAGTTTGTTGTTCTTTTTCCAATTCCTCCAAGTGTGCAGTTAGGTCTTCAATTTTAGCTCTTTCTTCTTTTTTAATATATGAATTTATGGCTATGAACTTCCCTCTCAGGACTGCTTTCGCTGCATCCCATAGGTTTTGGTATGTTGTGTTGTTGTTTTCATTAGTTTCAAGGTAGTTACTGATTTCTTTTGAAATTTCCTCTTTGACCCACTGTTTGTCCAAGAGTGTGTTGTTTAACTTCCATATCCTTGTGCCTAACCTGTTTCTCTGGCCCTTATTGATTTCCAACTTCATTCCGTTGTGGTCAGAGAAATTACTTTGTATAATCTCAATCTTTCTGAATTCAATGAGTGTTGTTTTGGGGCCTAGCATGTGGTCTATTTTGGAGTATGTTCCATGTGCACTGGAGAAGAATGTAAATCCCGCTGTATTTGGGTGTAGTGTTCTGTATATGTCTATTAAGTCCAAATCTTCTAATGTATTGTTGAGTGCCTTCGTTTCTTTATTGATTCTCTGCCTAGATGTTCTGTCTAATGATGATAGTGGTGTGTTGAAGTCCCCTGCTATAATTGTAGAGGAATTTATTTCTCCTCTTACTTTTTCCAAAGTTTGCCGCACTTATTTTGAGGCACATCGATTAGGTGCGTAAATGTTGATGATTGTTCTCTCTTCTTGAGAGATTACTCCTTTTACTAATATGTAGTGTCCATCTTTGTCTCTTACAATAGTTTTGCATTTAAAGTCTATTGTGTCTGATATTAGAATAGCTACTCCTGCCCTTTTTTGGCTATTGTTAGCTTGTAAAATGGTTTTCCAACCATTCACTTTCAGCCTCCTAGAATCCCTGGGCCGAAGGTGGGTTTCTTGTAGACAGCATATAGATGGATCATATTTTCTTATCCATTCTGCCAATCTGTGTCTTTTGATTGGTGAATTTAATCCATTAACATTCAGTGTTATTACTCGTAACGAATTTCTTACTTCAGTTATTTTTTCTTTGGGTTAATGTATGTCATATGTTGTTTTGTTTCTCTTTTTGAGTTTTCAGTTGTTTTTAAACTCTCCTCCAACTCTCTCTCCTTTGTTTTTTCCTTTCAATTTGTAGAGATTCCTTTAGTATTTCTTGCAGTGCTGGTTTCTTCTTGACATACTCTCTTAATTGCTGTTTATCTGTGAATATTTTGAACTCTCCATCATTTTTGAATGCCAATTTTGCTGGATAGAGAATTCGTGGCTGGAAGTTTTTTTCTTTTAGTATTTTGACTATGTCATACCATTGACTTCTTGCCCCCATGGTTTCAGCTGAGAAATCAGCACTTAATCTTATTGTACTTCCCTTGTATGTGATGGTTCTCTTTTCTCTTGCTGCCTTGAGTATTTTCTCTTTGTCTTGAGCATTGGACAATTTGACAAGTATATGTCTTGGAGTTGGCCTGTTGGGATTTATACTATTTGGGGTGCGCTGTGCTTCCTGGATCTGCACATCCATCTCTCTCAATAGAGTTGGGAAGTTTTCAGCCATAACTTCCTTCAACACTCCTTCTGTTCCCTTTCCCTTCTCTTCTCCTTCTGGGATGCCCATAATGCGTATGTTTGTGCGTCTTGCATTATTGGTTAATTCTCTGAGACCATACTGGATTTTTTCTATCTTTTTGTCTATCTTTTCTACGATCTCTTTGATTTCAACTGTATTGTCTTCCATATAACTAATTCTTTCCTCTGCCTGTTCAATTCTGCTGCCATGTGTGTCCAGCGTCTTTTTCATTTCTTGACTTGTGTCTTTGTTCGCCATCATATCCATTACCTTTTTAGGTGTGTTAGCTATTTCTTCAGTATGTTCTCCCAGTTTCTTCTTTATATCCTTAATCTCTTCCTTCAGTTTTTTAAGTTGGTCCATGATATTTGTTTGGATAGCTTTGATTAGTTGTTCAATGTACTGCATTGCTTCCTGGTTTTTATTTTGTGCACTGGACTGGTCCATGTTTTATAGTTTTTCAGAGTTATTTGTATTTTTCTGTTGCCCTCTGGTCATCATATTATCTTGATGGGTTTGTTCAGTTTATTAGCTTTTCTCTATGCTCTAGAATTTTATTTAGCTGTTGTTTCTGCGTGTGAGTTAAGTTTTCTCTTTGGCAGTTTTTCTTCTTATTTTATTTCCTTACTTCTTTCTATGTTCCCTTGAAGGCAAAAGGTTAGGGCCAGAGGAATCAAAAGATGTAAGGAAGGCAGAAGGATAATAGAAATATTGATAAAAGTTAGAAGAGGGGCAAAATGAGACTTAATGAGAAAAATATTTAACTTGTGTAGGCAGTGTAGAGTACTAGGAAAAAATATAGAGTTCCTATAATGGACTGGGAAAACAAATGGAGGAATATATATATATAGTGATTTAGAAGGCTGAATTATGAGGAGGTAGAGAAATAGTAGAGAAAGTTCTGAAAGGAAAAAGTTAATACTAATAAAAAAAAGAAAAAAAGAAGAAAACAAAATAGATGGGATAGAAATTGACACCCTTAAGTTGTGGGCCTATGAAAAAATGTTGTCTCTAAGAGCCACAACAGAAAACAGAAGGCAGAAACATGCAGGAAGGATAAGTGACAGTTTGTAATACAGAATCAATATATACAGCGAGTGGGAAATTACTGAATAAGAAGCCCAGCAAATAAGCGACCAGCTGGCACCACCTATTAAAAAAAAATAGAAGGAAAAAGGAAGGGGGGAGGAAAATGGGAATAATAGCAATAGACCAGAAAGTAACAGAGAGAAACCAAAGATCCACACAGGCAAGCAGTCAAACAGAGCTAAGGGGGGTCAATGATTCCCCTAGGTTCCACGTGAATCCTTCCTGCCTACTTTTGTTTATCAATGAATTTACCCACAGGGTTCTATATGCAGGTACTGAAGCAGCTTTTAGCTATTAAACTAAATTAAAAAGAATTTATTTTTTAATTGTTGAGGTGACCTCACTTTTTTTTTATTTTTTATTTTTAGCCAAATGCAGGACCCAAAATAATTCCTCTTCTAGACCAACCCCCTTACGGAAGGGACCCTAGCTGGGCCCGTGGAAATTAATCAAGCACGTCCCACTTTCTGGACTCCCCAGGTTAGCTGAAACTCTGATGTTAGTCAGTGAAGAGTGCTAAAGATTGCGGATTCCACCCCTTCTGGCGCTGAGCTACAGCGTCACTGGGCTGCTCAGTAAATGAGTTTGAGTGCAGATTCGCGTCTGCTCTCAGCCTGGTGCTGCTTCAGTTCGGCTTATCTGCTCCCCAAAGCTATGGGGCGGTGCAGGCAGCCAGATCGATGTCTAAAAATATAAAATACCCTTCCCTGTCTTCCAGCCGAACCCTCCCTTTTTTTGGAAGTGTCCCTTCCTCCTGGCTCCTCAGCGGCCCGGGTCTTATCCCTGGGTGGCTAGGGAAATCACCTGCGTTCCTCGACCAAAATCCCCCCTCCGGTTCACCGGGTGCTGACTAGCTCGTTTGCTCTGTTCACACAAGTTCCAAGGGGCGCCAGGCAGCCAGCTCCCCAGAAAATAAAACTTTTTCGCCCCGCCCACGGCTCCAAATGGCCATTTTATTTTATTTTTTTTCCGTAACCGCGGGGCTCAGCCACCTGTGCCAACCTCCACCGGCAGCCTCAAAACTCACGAATCTCCACCGTTTGGTCCACGCCGCCGATCCGTGCAGATAGATGTCCCAAGCTCGCACTGCTTCTTTCTATGGGGTTGCAGATGTGATGTCTTCAGCATCAGATGGTGGAGAGTGATGGGCCCATGTTACCGTTCGTGGAGGTTACCGGCCAGCGGCAGACGACTGTGCCCCACACTGGGCGCCAGTTGTTGTAACGCGGGGCTGGGTAGGACGATATGGGGGTGCCGAGTGGTAGTCGGCGTCCCGGGGGCCCGACGGTGAGGAGGTAGAAGGAATTAACGCAGAGATGAGGTGGGTATGTAGGTCTAAACCACCATTTTAACATTGATTGTAAGTGATAACAAGTGAATAGAACCCAATTAAACAAGTACCTTCCTTAATTTTTGAAAACTGAAGAACCTCCTTCATTCCCAGAGCATTAGGTAAAACCAGGGTTTTGACATTATTTGTAAGTGAAAATCGGTGCATAGCATCAAATGAAAAAGTAATTTCCTTAGTTTTCACCAACAATGAAACTACTGCATTCACAAGTATTAGGTAAAACTGGCACTTTGACATTGATTTTAAGTGGAAACAAGTGCCTAACTGCCAATTACACAAGTGACTTGCTTAGTTTTCAAAACTGACTGACGTCCTGCATTCATAGAGGGCTAGTGTTAAACCACTGTTTTGGCATTTTATGTAAGAATAAATATCACAAATAACACAAGTAAATTGCTTAGAATAAAAAACAGAATAACCTACAACATTCAGAGAGCATTAGGTAAAACCAGTGCTTTGACATTGATTGTAAGTGAATAGAAGTGTGCAGCAGGTAATTAAATGAATAATTTGTAAAATTTTCCAAACTGAGGAACCACTTAAATTCACAAAGCATTAGGTAAAACCAGTGTTTTTTCATTGATTGTGAGAACAAGTGCAAAGCAGACAATTAAGGGGTAACAATTCTAATTTTCACAACTGAAGAAACTCCTGCATTCACAGAGCACTAGGTAAAACCACCATTTTGACTTTGATTGTAAATGAAATGAAGTGTGTAATAGGACATTAAATGAGTAACTTGCTTAGTTTCCAAAAATGAATAACCAGTTACATTCACAAAGTTATAACCAGTGGTTATTCATTGATTGTAAATGAGAAGAATTGAATAGTAACATATTAAACAAGAACCTTGTTTAATTTGAAAATTGAAGAACCTCCTTCATTCACAGAGTATTTGGTAAAACCAGGTTTTTTACATTGGTTGTAAGTGAAAACAAGTGCATAGCAGCAAATTAATCTACTTGCTTGGAATTCTAAGCTGATGAACCTTGTGCATTCACAGAGCATTAGGTAAAACCAGTGTTTTGACATTGATTGTAAATGAAAACAATTGTATAGCAGGCAATTAAAATAGCAAATTTCTTAGTTTTCAAAAGTGAGCCACCTCCTTCATTCACAGAGCATTAGGTCAAACACGTGTTTTGATATTGAACGTAAATGAAAACAAGTGCGTAACAACCAATTAAAGAAATAACTCCTTTTGTTTTCACAACTGAGGGAAATACTGCATTCACAGAATCTTATATATCAGCACTGCTTCGACACTGATTGCAAGTAAAAAGATGTGTGAAGCAGGGAATTAAATGAATAACTTGCTGAGTTTTCAAAACTGAAGAACAATTTCCAATCACAAAGCATTACGTAAAACCAGTGTTTTCTCATTAATTGTAAATCAGAAGAAGTGAATAGTATGCTATTAAACACATACCTTGCCTAATTTTTGAAAATTAAAGAACCTCCTTCATTCACAGTGTGTCATGAAAAACCAGGTTTTGATATTGGTTCTAATTGAAAACCAGTGCATAGCAGCAAATTAAAGTACTTGCTTGGAATTCAAACCTGAAGAACCTCATGCATTCACAGAGAATTCGGTAAAACCAGTGTGTTGACAATGATTGTAAGTTAAAAGAAGTTTGAAGCAGGCAATTATAAAGGTAACTTTCTTAGTTTTCACAACTGAAGGACCTCATGAGTTCTTAGAGCATTAGGTAAAACCACTGTTTTGGCATTGATTGTAAGTGAGAATAAATTCCAGGAAATAACACAAGTAACTTGCTTAGAATTCAAAATATAAAACCTACTGGATTCAGAGAGCATTAGCTTAAACCATGGATTTTACAATGGTTGTAAGTTAAAACAAGTGCAAAAGAACCAATTAAAGAAGTAACATGCTAACTATTCACAACTGAAGAGACTACAGCAGTCACAGAGTGTTAGTTATCATAACAGATTTGCCATTAACTGTAAGTGAAAACAAATGTGTAGCATTCATTAAAAGAGGTAAAGGGCTTAGTATTCCCAAATGAAGAAACTACTGCATTCCAAGGGCATTAGGTAAACTATTGTTTTGTCATTGATTATAAGTGAAAACAAGTACATAGCACCCAATGAAAAAGCAACTTCCTTAGCTTTCACAACTTAAACAACTGCATTCTCAGCATATTAGTTAAAACCAGCATATTGACATTGTAAGGGAAACCTAGTGGATAGCAGCCAATTATTCAAGTAATTACTTAGTTTTCAAAACTGAAGAATGTAGTGCCTTCACAGACCATTAGGTAAAATCAGAGTTTTGATTTGATTGTGAATGAAAATAAGTGCCATATGAGCCAAAGAAAGAAATAATTTACTTAGTTTTCAAAACTGAAGAACCTCCTACATTCACAGAGCATTAGGTAAAACCAGTAGTTTGATATTTCTTGTATGTGAAAAGAAGTACATTGCAGACAATTAAACAAGGACTTGCTTGGTTTTCACAAGTTAAAAAATGACATCATTCACTGAATCTTATGTATCACCACTGCTTTGACATTGGTTGTAAGTGAAAAGAAGTGTGAAGCAGGCAATTAAATGAGTAACTTGCTTAGTTTTCAAAACTTAAGAACCACTTGCATTCACAAAGTGTTACATAAAACCAGTGTTTTTCATTGATTTTAAGTGAGAAGAAGTGAATAAAATCGTATTAAACACATACCTTCCTTAATTTTTAAAACTGAAGAACCTCCTTAATTCACAGAGCATTAAGTAAAACCAGGGTATTGATATTGGTTGTAAGTGAAAACCAGTGCAGAGCATCAAATGAATGCAGTTGATTCTAGAGTTTTGAAATCTAAGAAAGAAACTTGTTTCTGTGGCTGCTATGCACGTGTTTCCACTTATAATCAATGTCAAACTCTGGTTTTACTTAATGCTGTGTGAAAACAGGAGGTGCTTCACTTTTGAAAAGTACATAAGATAGTTGTTTCCTTGGCTGCTATGCACTTGTTTTCACTTACAGCCACTGTCAAAACACTACTATTGCCCAGTGCTATGCCAATGTACTAATTTGTTCAGTTTTGACAACTAAGCAAGATACATGTTTCCTTGGCTTCTGTGCACTTGTTTTCACTTAGAAAGGTAAACACTAGTTTACCTAACAAAATCTGAATGCAGAAGATTCTCCAGATTTGAAAACTAACCAAGGTCTTCAATTCATTGGCAGCTATGCACTTGTTTTGATTTACAATCAACTTCAAAATCCTGGTTTTAACCTAATGCTCTGTGAATACAGGAGGTTCTTCACTTTTGTAAAATAAATAAAATACTTCTTTCCTTGTCTGCTATTCCCTTGTTTTCAGTCACAATCAATGTCAAAACACTACTTTTCCTTTGCCAATGCAGAAGTTTCCTCAATTATGAAATTCAAGTAAGATTCTTGTTTTATTTGCTGCCATGCACTTGTTTTCACCTTCAATCAACTTCAATACACTGGTTTACCTAAAATTCTGTAAATGCAGTCGATTTTTAAGTTTTGAAAATAATAAAGTGCCTTGTTTTATTGGCTGCTCTACACGTGTTTTCACTTATAATCAATGTTAAAACACTGGTTTTATCTAATTCTGTGAATTCAGGAGTTACTAAGGTTTTGTAATGCAAGTGTGCTACTTGTTTCCTTGGCTGCTATGCACTTGTTTTCACTTACAGTAAACGTCAAAGACCCCCTTCACCTAAGGCTATGGCAACGCAGCAGGTTCTTCACTTTTGAAATCTAAGTAAGATTCTTGTTTCATTTGCTGCTATGCACGTGTTTTCACTTACAATCAACTTCAAAACCCTGCTTTTACCAAATGCTCTATGAATGAAGTCGGTTCTTCACTTTTGAAAACCAACAAACTTGTTTCATTGGCTGCTTTTCGTGTGTTTTCTCATAAGCAAAGTCAATATACTGGTTTTACTTAACATTCTGTGAATTCAGTAGGTTTTTCTGTTTGAAATATAAGACTGAGACTTGTTTCATTGACTGCTATGCACATGATTTCACTTATTAATCAAAGTCAAAACATTGGTTTTTACCTAACACGCACTGAATGCAGGAGTTACTTCGTTCATGACAACTAAGCAATATACTCTTTTCATTGGAAATGATGCACCGATTTTGACTTACAATAAACTTTAAAACACTGGTTTTCCCTAATGATCTGAGAATGCAGGTGATTCTTTAATTTTGAAAGCTAAGAAAGAAACTTGTTTCAGTGGCTGCAATGCACGTGTTTCCATCTATAATCAACATCAAAACTCTGGGTTTACTTAATGCTCTGTGAACACCAGAGGTGCTTCACTTTTGAAAAGTATGGTCCTTATTTCCTTGGCTGCTTTGCACATGTTTTCACTTACACTCAATGTCAAAACCCTGCTGTTGCCTAAGGTTATGCCTATGCATTAAATTATTTCAGTTTTGAAAACTAAGCAAGATTCTTGTTTCCTTGGCTTCTATGCACTTGTTGTCACTTAGACTCAAAGGCAAACACTAGTTTTATGTAAAACAGTCTTATTTCAAAGGTACATCTGTTTGGAAAATTAACCAAGATCCTCATGTCTTTAGAAGATATGCACTTGTTTTGAGTTACAATCTACTTCAAAATCCAGGTTTTAACCCAATGCTCTGTGAATATAGGAATTTCTTCACTTTTGTAAAATAAGTAGGATACTTGTTACCTTAGCTGCTATGCACTTATTCTCACTTACACCCAATGTGAAAACCCTGCTTTTACTATGCCAAAGCAGTAATTTTCTCACTTTTGAAATCAAAGTAAGTTAATTCATTCATTTGCTGCTGTGCACATGATTTCACCTACAATCAACTTGAAAACATTGCTTTTACCTAATGCTCTGTGTATGTAGTCGGTTATTCAGTTTAGAAACCAATAAAAAAACTTGTTTCATTGGCTGCTTTGCATATGTTTTCCCTTATAATCAATCTCAAAACACTGGTTTTCCTAATTCTTTGTGATTAAAGGAGGTTCTTCACTTTTGTAAAGTAATTAAGGTACTTCTTTACTTGGCTGCTATGCACATTTTTTCACATACAATCAATGTCAAAACACTGATATTGCCTAGTGCTGTCAATGCACTAATTTCTTCACTTTTGAAATCTATGTATGATTCTTGTTTCATTTGCTGCTATGAACGTGTTTTCACTTAAATCAACTTCAAACACTGGTTTCAGCTAATGCTATGTGAATGCAGGAGATATTTCAATTTTGAAAGGTAAGTAAGATACTTGTTTCTTTGGCTGCTATTCACATACTTTCACTCACAATCAATGTCAAAATACTGCTTTTACCTAATGATATGCCAATACAGTGTTTTTTTCATTTTCAAAATTTAAGTATGATTCCTGTTTCATTTGCTGCTATGCACATATTTTCATTTACAATTAACTTCAAAACACTGGTTTTACATAACATTCAGTGAATGCAGGAGGTACTTCAATTTTAAAAGGTAAGTAATATACTTGTTTCCTTGGCTGCTCTGCACTTGCTGTCCCTTTCTATAAATGTCAAAGCACTGTTTTTATCAAATGCTAATTCTTGTAGTGGTTTGTTCAGTTTTGAAAACAGCATGATACTTGTTTACTTTGCTCCAATGCACTTGTTTTCACTTACAATAAAATTCAAACATTGGTTTTACCTAACATACTCTGAACAGAACCGTTTCTTCAGTTTTGACAGCTAGGAAAGATACTCTTTTCATTGGCAGCTAAGCACGTGGTTTGACTTATGATCAACTTCAAAACTCTGTTTTACCTAAAACTCTGTGAATGCAATTGGTTTTTCCAATTTGAAAATGAAGAGAAAATCTTGTTTTCATTGGTGGCTCAGCACATATTTTCACTTATAATCAATGTCAAAACACTGGTTTTTGTAACTCTTTGTGAATACAGGAGTTTCTTCACTTTTGTAAAGTAAGTAAGATACTTGTTTTCTTGGCTTCTTTGCATTTGTTTTCACTTGCAATCAATGTCAAAACACTGCTATTGCCTAGAGCTATTTCAATGCAATAATTTCTTCATTTTTGAAAACTAGGCAAGATTCTTGTTTTTTGGCTTCTATGCACTTCTTTCGATGTGGAATCAAAGGAAACACTTTTTTTTACCTAACTCATTCTGAATGCAGGAGATTCTCCTGTTTTGAAAACTAATCAAGATACTCATTTCATTGGCAGTTATATACTTGTTTTGAGTTACTATCAACTTCCAAACCCTGGTTTTAGCCTAATGCCCTGACAAGACAAGAGGTTCTTTGTATTTTTTTGAAAAGTAAGTAAGATAGTTGTTTCCTTGGGTACTATGCACTTGTTTTCACTTACAACCAATGACAAAACACCACAATTCCCTAAATGTATGCCAATGCAGTAGTTTCTTCACTTTTCAAATCTAAATAAGATTCTTGTCTCATTTGCTGCTATGAATGTGTTTTCACTTACAATCAACTTCAAACACAGGTTTGAAATGATGCTTTGAATTCAAGAAGTAATTCAATTTTGAAATGTAAGTAAGATACGTTTTTCTTTGGCTGTTATGCCCTTGCTTTCACTAACAATCAGTGTCAAACCCTGCTTTTTCCTAATGCTATGCCAATGCATTGATTTCTTTAGTTTTCAACACTAAGCAAGATACTCATTTCATTGACAGCTATGCACTTGTTTTGAGTTACAATCCACTTCTAAATCCTGGGTTTAACCTAATGTTCTGTGAATACAGGAGGTTCTTCACATTTGTAAAGTAAGAAATATTCTTGTTTCCTTGGCTGCTATGCATTTGTTTTCACTTACAACCAATGTCAAAAACTGCTTTTACCCAATGTTATATAAATGCAGTCATTTCTTCACTTGTGAAATCTAAGTAAGATTTGTGTCTCATTTGCTGCTATGAACGTGTTTCACTTTCAATCAACTTCAAAACACTGGTTTTACCTAACATTCTCTGAATGCATGAGTTTCTCCAGTTTTGAAAACTAAGCAATATACTCTTTTCTTTGGAGACTAGGCACATAATTTGACTTACAATCAACTGTAAATCCATGGTTTTACCTAATGCTCTGTGAATTGTTTCTTTAGTTTTGAAAATTAAGAAAGAAACTTGTTTCAGTGGCTGATATGCACCTGTTTCCACTTATAATCTATATCAAAACTCTGATTTTCCTTAATGCCCTTTGAACACAGGAGCTGCTTCACTTTTGAAAAGTAAGTTTGATAAGATGGAGTTTTAATTAAAGGGTATTACAATTGACTGAAAGCAGGCCACCTTGGTATGTAGGAGACAGGCATCTCTAATCTCAAACACTGAGATAAGATCCAGTATATCCAGTAAGAGCCTGGTGGAGAAACATCCTGTGCCTGAAAGAGAGTGTCTGATATATGTCAGACAGATTTACAAGGTCTACTACATGCAGGAATGTAAAGAGAACTGAACCATTAAGCCTTAAAACTTGCTGACTTTAGTAGAGTGTAAAATGTCATGTACCTATTACCCTTGCACATGAGCACACGTATTTTCTTTGTCCTAAAGCTAAATAAAAGCCATGATGTTTTATGCAGTGGCACTCTCCTCCTTTGGATGGAGGGTCCCCTGACTCTGGCAATCTCTTCTCTTTATCTCATTTTTTCTCATCTGTGGCACCACTTTCACAAACCCAGTTCCTGAACATCAACATTTGGCACCCAACCTGTTGCCCTGGAAATGCAATTTTTCTTTAAGTCAGTGCACAGTGGACCAAGGACCTCTTATAAACAGTTTTAAAGAAAAAGAAAACAGAATGGTAAGTTACATCCTAGGGACTATCAGGGATATGGGGAGTCAGCAGTCAAACTTTGAAAAGTACTCTAGAGTGTTAAAAACTTTATTAAAACGCACCAGTGTAACTATTAAATCCTCAGCTTTTGAGGAAATTTTTCTCTTGTACAGAAACATTGTTATTTGTTTCAGCTGCAAAGCTGGCCTATTTTAAACCTGAAACAATGGAAGTTAGTAATGAAACCATTAAAAATGGCTTATCAAAGTGGAGAAGTAATTCCCCTATATGTATGGTCTTTGTGCAGTCTTATTTCTGTTGCTCTTTAACCATTAAAATCAGATGAAAATGAAGATAATAAACAGGATACTGCTATCACTGTTCTGGTAGCAGAGCAAGCTGATGTTGATTCTCATGAAAATATGTATGAAAAAATTAATGAACAGCCAAAAACAGTTAAACTAGTGTCTAATAAAAGGGAAGAAAATAAAAAGGGAGTTTATGGAACTTTTCCAGTGGTCGCTATGCCGTCTGCTCTAAAAGATGATTTATTGTCTTTTGAACCCACATCTGAGTCTCCTAAGATACCTACTGATTCATTTTTCACATTAGATGACCCTCCAAAAGTTTCTGTTTCTGTGCCAGCACCATCCTCTTCAATTATGAAAAGCATAGCACAGGGAAGTAGAGAAGGAGATTCAGAGGCTATGCAACTTTTTTCTGCTTTTTCAGTAACAGTAACTCAAAGTCCAGTAGATACTCAAAATCTTCAAGGGTGTGTACAATTTGAGTATGCTCCTATCCATTTTAAAACTCTCAAAGAATTAAAACAAGCATGCACTCAATATGGTGTAAATTCTCCTTATACTCAAGGATTGGTGCAAGGAATGGTAGAAGCAGACAGATTAATACCCTGGGATTGGGATATGTTAGCCTGAGCTGTTCTTAATTCAGTAGAATTTTTACAATTTAATCCTCGGTGGATTGATGAAGCTAATATTGTAGCAAGACAAAATCAACAGCAAAATCCACCAGTGCCTAATACCGCTGAACAAATATTAGGAATAAGTCAATGGGCTGAGGTACCTCGCCAAGCTCAATATAATATTGCCATTGCACAAGTTTGATTGTACTGCCTAACCACCTGGTGATGAATCTCCACCCCTCGATAGGCTGTACAATCATTTTCAAACGTTTTTCAAGGAAATACTGAAGACTATGTTGAATTTGTAGTGAGGCTGGCAGACATAGTCAACAGGACAGTAACTCAATCTGAACTTAGAGAAATGCTTATTCACATGTCGGTTTTTGATAATGCTAACAGAGAGTGTTAAAAGGCTTTACATACAATAAAGACAAATGGCGGTTCTTTACAGGTATATAAATAGGCATGCCAAGACATTGGGAATAAAACATATAACATGAGCCTTCTCCTCTTGAAGCTGCTATAAAGGGATGTAGTGCTATGGTTAATAATTTAAATTGCTTTAAATATGGGGAACCAGGTCATATGAAAAAAGATTGCCAAGCCAAAACTAGTGTGAGTGTTCCATCAAGCAGCAATAATATATCAAAACCAGATCGTGTGTGTCCAATATGCCAAAAAAGATTACACTGGGACAATGATTGCTATTCTAGATACCATAAGAATGGCAGTCTCATTAATAATAATGGAAACTTCCAAGTGTGCCTCACTCAAGGCCTTCAGAAAAACAATTTGAGCCTATTTCTCAGGCTAGCTCAAATCTACCCAGTCAGCAATAGAGTAGCTCACTCGAGCCTGTAACAGAACTTAAAGTAACTACCAAAGGCAGTGCAGCTGTAGATCTTTCCTCAGCTGAAATTAAGCTTATTACTCCTTCACTGGATATACAAAAGATAAGGATGGGAATTAAAGAGCGTGTCCCAAACACCAATGTAGGTTTCATTATTGGCCATAGCAGTCTTATGATCAAAGGTGTTTTAGTGCAAACCAGGATCATTGTGTCTGACTTTGATGGAGAAATTTGTTTATTAGTACAAACTTTAATTCCCCATCAAATTGAATCAGGAGATTGTATAGATCAACTTCTTTTATTACCATATCATAAACTTCAATCTTGGCCTATAAAATGTACAGGGGATTTGGTTCCACTGCACATGAAATTTATTGGAAAACAGAAATTGGAGATGAAACACCTGAAGTTACCATAAAAATAAATGGTAAGGTATTTTAAGGATTAGTAGATATCAGGGCTGATGACTCTATCATTGGTAAACAATATTGGTCACAAGCTTGAACTTTACCAAAGGTGCCTACAGTTTTCACTGGCATTGGCACAATGACAGATACTTATCAAATTACTCAGATATTTAAGGTAAAAAGTCCAGAAGGACAAGAGTCTGCTCTGCAAACTTATGTTGTGGATGTAGAGCTTATTTCAATAGTCCTCACATTTCTGATACAGTTAAACATCTTATTACTCATATGCAATATACTTCCCCTTACTAATCTGAGACATGACTTATTGGAGACTACCATGGCCTAGGACATTCAAATTTAGAGAGGGGCTACTGTTGCAAAGGGCTTTGAATTACCTTTAAAATGGCTAACAACCAAACCTATCTGGGTTAAACAGTGGTCTATTCCAACAGAAAAACTAGAAGTCCTGAAAAAAATTAGTACAGGAGCAGTTAATGGCAGGGCATCTTGAACCATCTAATAATCTGTGGAATTCTCCAGTTTTCATAATAAAAAAGAAATCTGGCAAATGGTGCATGTTGACTGATTTTCATGAAATTAACAAAGTTACTCAACCTTTGCGATCTTTACAGCATGGTTTGCCATCCCCAACTATGATTCCACAAAATTGGCATATTTTTATTATTGATCTAAAAGATTGTTTCTTTACTATTCCTCTCAATCCAAATGATAGAGAAAAATTTGCATTTACTATTCTTTCTATTAATCACTCAACTCCTCCTGAATGATATCATTGGAAAGTTTTACCTCAGGGAATGATGAACAGTCCTACATTATGTAAATCTTTTATCAACATTCCATTAAAAAATTTATGAAAACAATTTCCTAATGCTATGATTATTCATTATTTGGATGATTTTTTTTTGCAACTGAACAAACTTCTGAGCTGAAAAAACTATTTCAGCTGGCTAAAGAATTTCTTCCTCAACATGGGTTACAAATAGTGGAAGAAAATACTCAAAAACAGGCTCCTTTTTAATATTTAGGCCACACTATTAATGAAAATATTATAACTCCACAAAAGGTCAAGTTTCACACTGATCATTTATGTACTTTAAATGATTTTCAAATATTACTGGGTGATATTAATTTGGGTATTGCCTACTTTAGGAATTCCAACTTATGTTTTGACTAATCTTTTTAATACTCTAACTGGAGATTCTGACTTAAATATTCCTCACATTTTAAGCCCAGAAGCAAAAGTGTAGTTAAAATGGCTGGAAAAAAAGAGTACAAAATAGCCAACTAACAAGGATAAATATGAATCTTTCCATTTCTCTTTTAATATTTGCATCTTGTCATTCCCCTACTGGGATACTTTGGCAAGAAGAGGGCATAATAGAATGGATATTCTTATGCAACTAAGAAACAAAAAATCTTCATACTTCTCCTGAAAAAAATTGCAGCAATAATATCAAAAGGCCATATTTGCCCAAGAAAGCTTATGGTTAGACATCCTGATAAAAATCATACTGGAGCTTACAAAGCAAGAGGTTTCTCAGCTCTGGCAGTTCAGTAAGTCTTGGCATGTGGCCTTAGCAGATTTTTTTGGAACAATTGACAATCATTTCCCAAATTCAAAAATTTTACTGTTTTTAAAATGCCCTTCATGGATTCTTCCTAAAGTTGACAAACAACAACCACTGTGTGCTGCACTTACTTACTACACTGATGGCAGCAGTAATGGAAATGCAGGCTATTTAGGCCCAAATACAAAATCTTGGAAAACACCTTATTCATCTGCCTAAGAGGTGAAACTAATGGTTGTTGTTCAATTGCTAACTGATGTTTTGATCCTTTAAATATTGTGTCTGATTCTGCTTATGTTTGTCATGTTGTTTGTCATATAGAAACAGCTCAGAAAACTCCAGGTTCTGAATTAGAATTTTTTTCTGACAATTACAATAATGGTTTATGAACAATCTAATGCAATTTGCAATACTCATATTCATTCCCATTTTCAACTTCGTGGCCCTATGGCTTCACAAAATGATTTGGTGGGTAAGCTTATTGCTCATACAGAAACTGCTGCTGAGTATCATAAAGTTACTCATACTAATGCTTCTGGCTTATGTTATAAATATCCCAACATAACAGTAAAATTAAATAAAATGGTTATTAGACAATGTCCTACTTGTGGGCCTATAAATGCCACCACATTCTCTCCAGAAACAAATCCCTGTGGAGAACATATTAATGAAATTTGGCAAATGGATGTTACACATATGCCCTCTTTTGACCACCTCCAGAATGTACATGTGACAGTGGGCACATTTTCTAATTTTATTTGCAACTGCTTACACTGGTGAAAAGACCTTGCATGTATGTTCTAACTTTACACATTTTTTTGCTCTAAAGGGCCTGATGGCTCAGTTAAAAACTGATAATGGGCCTGCCTATCTTAGTCAATCTTCCAAAATTTTGCAGTGACTGGAACATTAAACATGTTACAGGAATCCCATATAACTCCTAAGGACAAGAAATAGTAGAAAAAAGCAATCACTTACTAAAATTAATGTTGCAAAACCAAAAAAGGGGGAGATGGAGGAGAATCTGCTAAGGTCAAACTTTCTAAAGCATTGCTTACCTGAAATTTTCTTAATAGACAACAAATTTCTAATACTACAACAGCAGAAATACAATGGGAGGTTAATAAAAAGAATGAAAATGAAAAATGCAGACAACTGATATATTGGGAAAATGAAACAACCAATAAATGGGAAAAGGGTGAGGTAAAGATTTGGGGCTGAGGTTTTGCTCTTATCATTACATAAGCAGGCGAACAGCAGTGGGCCCCCTCCAGAAGAATCAAGCCTAGATTTGAAGATGCTGCCAAAACTTAAACTATGGACATGGTGGTTTCACATTGGATTAATTATAGGTAAATTATAAGGCCAAGGTAAGAGACCATATCATAATTATTCTTATTGGGCATATATAACCAACCCACAGCTTTTAAAGATGTTTACCTAGGACGATGAGTCTTACAAAATTTATCTTAATCAATCTCACCATTTTCTGGGACCTATAGACATATGGCTAACCTTAAATCCAAAGAAGAAGGTAAATTTATTTTAAATTTAACTTTACCTTTTATAGAACACCATTTTTGTATTGGTTATGTTTCCGTGTGCATGCAAACTCAAAATCGCAGTGTAGTTTTTTTTTTTTTTTAAGATTTTATTTATTTATTCATTTATCCCCCCCTTGCTGCTTGTGCTCACTGGGCCAGCTAACCACGCTGTGAGGGCGGGCTTGACTTCACCAGGAGGCCCCGGGAACTGAACCCAGGGCCTCCCATATGGTAAACAGGAGCCCTACTGATTGAACCACAGCCGCTTCCCCGCAGTGTAGTTTTAACAAAGAAATATCAAAATCAAATTTATATTCTCAGTTTTCCTTCTTTACCATGCAAATAAAAAATATATGGTAAATCTTACATGTCCCTCTCAAAACAGATTGCTAAATGACAAATGACATATATGTCATGGGTTTACAGAGGTTGTGTTTTTTAATGATTCCTATGGAATTGTAAAGGATCAGCACCTTATAGGAATACCAAAGCCTATTAAAAACACAACCATATCTGGTTCATTAATAATTCCACCATAATCAATAATGACAGTGATCCTTATTTCTGGAATTTTGGTAATATTGCATTTACTAACAGCCCAATAAATTGGAAAAAATCAAGGAATATCTATCCCACAACCATGGGACACTAAACTTAACAAAACTCAAAGTTACTTGTGGAAATTATTTTTGGGAACTGGCCTAATTTTCAAATGGCAAGGCAGTAAAACTATTATTACCAGTTTAAAAAGAAAATCGACTCAATTCCTTACAGTGTGTGTACAAGATCTGATAGTTTTATCATTGCAAAAGTATCTTTTGCTGAAAAGAACGAGAGCTGCTCCAATTGATCTTTATTTACATGCCTTAACAATTCATATTTGCAGGAAAATCAAATTCTTTTTATAGCAAAAAGAAGAAAAGGACTATGCTTACCTGTTCAGATGGCCTGACATTGACAGCAGTTTCCAGAAAACCATTTGCTGTGGCATTTTATCAATGATTATTTAAACAGAACTAAAAGACAGATTGGACTTTTAATAGCAGGAATTTTTGGACTGATTGGCATCATAACTGATGCAACATTGCTGGCACAACCCTTCATCAAGGAATCCAGATGCAACAATATTTAAGGATTGGCATAAAAATGCAGGTGAGATGTGGCATAGTCAGTCTCACATTGATATGGAACTGAATAATCTTATGAATGATCTTTAAAAATTTCTTATACATTTGGGTAATCAAATGTATAATTTCAACTTAAGAGATCTTAAATGTGATTGGAATGAAAATTCTTTTTGTATTACTCCTTTACCTTATAATATAATGAAGATGATTGGGAAGAAATAAGAAATCATTTGATTGGATATAAACATATTTCTTTAGATGTTTTAGAATTGCCAAGGTAAACACTGAGCATGTCACAAAATGATTTGAACGAAACCCCTGGTGTAGAACTTTGGAATGAATTGCCTAAAAATTTAAATACTGTCCAATCATTTCACTGGTGGAAACAAAAAACAATTCAAATATCATTTTGGATTGGGTTAGCAATTTTGTTATATGCATTTTAATTGTTTGTATTTTCAAGGGTAGATTAATGACATATATTCATAGGAAAAATTAGATCAGATAAATGCATTTATGTTAAGAAAATTAGCTATGAAAAACAATTTTAAATTATTTGTAGTAGAAAGTAGTATAATAATAACCCCTTGATCTTAATACTAATTATCTCATTAAAAATACACACATAAGGAACCTGAAGAAGTATAAAATATAAATGAAATTGTCTTCCATGCAAAAGCTCAAAAGCTTGACTGGTAGTCATTGACAGGTAAGATTCTCAGAGGAGAATAACCTAAGACAGGCACAGTCACAAGAGCCTATGGAAGAAGACAAGTGTGACAGGAGGTCACCTGGTATCATCTTATATAATGGTTGCTATAGTCTTCACTGAAGAAATTAATTAATAAAAAAGGGGGAAATTATGGAATTTCAATTAAAGGCCATGACACCTAACAGAAAGCAGGCCACCATTGTATGTAGGATACAGGCATCTCTAGTTTCAAGACACTGAGATAAGATCTGGTAGGAGCCGGGTGGAGAAACACCCTGTGTATGAAAACAAAGTGTCTGGTATATGTCAGACAAAGATTTACCAGGTCTGCTACATGCAGGAATGTAAAGAGAACTGAACCATTAACTCAAACTTGCTAACTTTAGTAAAGTGTTAACTGTCATGTATCTATTACCCTTGCACAAGCACACATGTATTTTTTTGTCCTAAAGCTAAATAAAATCCACAATGTTTTATGCAGTGGCACTCTCCTCCTTTTGGATGGAGTGTCCACTGACCCTGGCAATCTCTTCTCTTTGTCTCATTTTTTCTCATCCATTGCACTATTTTCACAGACCCTGTTCCTGAACATCAGCAATGATACATGTTTCTTTGGCTGCTATGCACTTGTTTTCACTTAGAATCAAAGGCAAACACTGGTTTGACCTAACAGAATCTGAATGCAGGAGGTTCTCCAGTTTTGACAACTAAACAAGATACTCATTTCATTGACAGCTATGTACTTGTTTTGAGTTACAATCAACTTCAAAATCCTGGATTTCACCTAATGCTCTGGGAATACAAGAGGTTTTTTCTTTTGTAAAGTAAGCAAGATACTTGTTTCCATGGCTGTTAGGCACTTGATTTCACTTACAAAGTAAAAAAGCAATTTAACCTAATGCTATGCCAATGCAGTGGTTTCTTCCCTTTTAAAATCTAAGTAAGTTTCTTGTTTTATTTGCTGCTATGCACATGTTTCACTTACAATTAACTTCAAGACACTGGTTTTACCTAAAACAGTGTGAATGCTGGAGGTACTTCAATTTTGAATGGTAAGTATAATCTTGTTTCCTTGGCTGCTATGCATTTGCTTTTACACACAGTGCAAAAACCCTGCATTTACCTAATGTTATGCTAATGAAGTGGTTTCTTCAGTTTTCAAATCTAAGTATGATTCTTCTTTCATTTGCTGCTACACACTTGATTTCACTTACAATCAATGTTAAAACACTGGTTATACTTAATGCTCTGTGAATACAGTAGGTTTTTCAGTTTAAAAACTAAGATTAATATTTGTTTCATTGGCTGTTATGCATGTGTTTTCACTTATAATCAAAGTCAAAACACTGGTTTTACCTAACACTCTCTGAGAGCAGGATTTTCTTCAGTTTTGAAAATTTAGCAATACATTTTTCATTGGAGACTATGCACATGTTTTCACTTACAATCAACTTCAAAACCCTGGTTTTAACTAAAGCTCGGTGAACACAGCTGATTCTTTAATTTTGAAAATCAAGAAAGAAACTTTTTTAGTGTCTTCTATGCATGTGATTCTACATATAATCAATGAAAAAACTCCGGTTTTTTTACTTAATGCTCTGTGAACACCGGAGGTCTTCACTTTTGAAAAGTAAGTAAGATACTAGTTGCTATGCCTTGTTTACACTTACAGTCAATGTCAAAACACTGCTTTTACCCAGTGCTATGCCAAAGCATAAATTTCTTCAGTTTTGAAAACTCAGCAAGATTCATGTTTCCTTGGCTTCTATGCACTTGTTTTCACTTAGACTCAAAGGCAAACTCTAGTTTTACCTAACACAGTCTGAATGCAGGAGGTCCTCCAGGTTTGAAAACTAACCAAGATCCTCATTTCATTGGCAGCTATGCACTTGTTTTGAGTTACAATCAACTTCAAAATGCTGGTTTTAACCTAATGCTCTTTGAATACAGGAGGCTCTTCACTTTAGTAAAGTAAATAAGATACTTCTTTCCTTGGCTGCTATGCTCTTGTTTCACTTAAAACCAATGTCAAAACACTACTTTTACCTAATGCTATGTCAATGCAGGACTTTCTTCACCTTTGAAATCTAAGGAAGATTTGTGTTTCATTTGTGGCTATGCATGTGTTTTCACTTACAATCATTTCAAAACAGTGCTTTTACCTAACACTCTCTGAATGCAGAATGTACTTTAATTCTGAAATGTAAGTAACATACTTGTTTCCTTGGTTGCTATGCACATGCTATCACTCACAATGTGAAAACCCTGCTTTTACCTAATGCTATGCCAATAGCATGGTTTCTTCATTTTGAAATCTAAGTAACATTTTTATTACTTTTGCCACTATGCATGTGTTTTTACTTAAAATCAACTTCAAAATGTTGGTTTTCCCTAAAGCTCTGTGAATACAGCAGGCTTTTCAATTTGAAGAGTAAGACTGAGTCTTGTTTCATTGGCTGATATGCCATGTATTCACGTATAGTTAAGGTCAAACACTGGTTTTACCTAACACACTCTGAATGCATGAGTTTCTTCCATTTCAAAAATGAAGCAAAATATTCTTTTCATTGGAGACTAGGCACATGTTTTCTCTTAGTCAACTTTAAAACCCTGGTTTTACCTAAAGTCTATGAATGCAGTTATTCTTTAATTTTGAAAACTAAGAAAGAAACTTGTTTCAGAGTCTGATATGGAAGGGTTTCCCCTTATAATCAATGTCAAATCTCCAGTTTTACTTAATGTTCTGTAAACACAGGAGGTGCTTCCCTTTGAAAAGTAAGTAAGATACTAGTTTCCTTTGCTGCAATGCACTTGTTTTCACTTACAATAAATTCAAAACACTGGTTTTACCTAACAAACTCTGAAGGCAGGTGTTTCTTCAATTTTAAAAACTAAGCAAGCTTCTCTCTTCTTTGGCAGGTATGCAAATGTTTTGAATTACAATCAACATAAAAAAACCCTGGTTTACCTAACCTGTGAATGCAGTTGGGATTTTAGTTTTGAAAATGAAGAAAGAATCTTGTTTCATTTGCTGCTATGCACGTGTTTTCACTTACAATCAATTTCAAAACACTGGCTTTACTTAAAGCTCTGTGAATAAAATAGGATTTTCTGTTTGAAAAGTAAGACTGAGACTTGTATCCTTGGCTGCTATGAACTTCTTTTCACTTCAAATCAAAACCAAACACTGGTTTTACCTAACACTCTCTGAATACAGATGTTTCTTCAGTATTGAAAACTAAGCAATATACTCATTTCGTTGGAGACTATGCACATGTTTTGACTTACAATCAACTTCAAAACCCTCTTTTTACCTAATGCTCTGTGAATGCAATTGATTCTTTGGTTTTGAAAACTTAGAAAGAAACGTTTTTCATAGGCTGCTATGCACGTGTTTCCCCTTATAATCAGTATCAAATATATGGTTTTACTTAATGCTCTGTGAATACAGGAGGTGCTTCACTTTTGAAAAGTAAGTAAGATACTTGCTTACTTGGCTGCTACACACTTTTTTCTCTTACAGTCAATGTCAAAACACTGCTTTTGCCTACTGCTTTATCAAGGCACCAATTTCTTCAGTTTTGAAAACTAAGCAAGAATACGTGTTTCCTTGGCTTCTGTGCACTTGTTTTCACTTAGTCCCAAAGGCAAACACTAGTTTAACCTAACTCAGTGTGAATGGAAGAGGTTCTCCAAATTTAAAAACTAACCAAGATCCTCATTCCATTGACAGCTATACAATTTTTTGAGTTACAATCAACTTCAAAATCCTGGTTTTAACCTAATGCTCTGTGAGCCCAGGACATTCTTACCTTTTGTAAAGTAAGTAAAATACTTGTTTCCTTGGCTGCTCTGCACTTGCTTTCACTTACAACCAATGTCAAAACACTACTTTTACTATGCCAATTCAGTAGTTTCTTCACTTTTGAAATCTAAAAAAGATTCTTGTTTCATTTGCTGCTATGCAAGTGTTTTCACTTACAATCAACTTCAAAACACAGGTTTTGCCTAACACTCTGTGAATACAGTAGGTTTTTCAGTTTGAAAAGTAAGATTGAGACTTGTTTCATTGGCTAATATGCACATGTTTTCTCTTATACCAAAGCTAAAACAATGGTTTTACATAACATTCTCTGAATGCAGGGGTTTCTTCAATCTTGAAAATGAAGCAATATACTCTTTTAACTGTAGACTAGGCACATATTTGGCATACAATCAGCTTCAGAACACTGGTTTTACCTAATGTGTGAAAGCAGTTGATTCTTTTGTTTTGAAAACTATGAAAGAAACTTGTTTCAGTGGCTGCTATGCACGTGTTTCCACTTATAATCAATGTCAAAATTCAGTTTTTACTTAATGGTGTTTGGAAACAGGAGGTGCTTCCCTCTTGGAAAGTAAGTAAGATACTTGTTTCCTTGTCAGCTATGCACTTGTTTTCACTTACAATCAATGTCAAAGCACTGCTTTTGCCCAGTGCTATGCCAATGCACAAATTTCTTCAGTTTTGAAAACTAAGCAAGATACGTGTTTCCTTGGCTTCTATGCACTTGTTTTCATGTAGACACAAAGCAAACACTAGTTTTACTTAATACAGTCTGATTGCAGGTGTTACTACAGTTTTGTAGACTAAGCAAGATCTTTATTTCATTGTCAGGTATGCACTTTTTTGAGTTATAATCAACTTCAAAATCCTGGTTTTAATCTCTCTTTCTGTGAATACAGGAGGTTCTTCCCTTTTGGAAAGTTAATAAGATACTTCTTTCCTTGGTTGCTATGTACTTGTTTTCACTTACAACCAATGCCAAAATACTGCTTTTACTAAGCCAATGCAGTAGTTTCTTCACTTTTGAAATCTAAGTAAGATATTTGTTTCATTTCCTGCTATGCATGTGTTTTCACTTACAATCAACTTGAATACACTGCTTTTATCTAAAGTTTAGTGAATCCCAGCAGTTCTTCACTTGGGAAATCCCATAAAGAAACTTGTTTCATTGGATGCTTTGCACGTGTTTTCACTTACTATCAACTTCAAGACACTGGTTTCACCTAACTCTGATTGCAGGAGGTATGTCCATTTTTAAAGGTAAGTACGATTCTTGTTTCTTTGGCTGCTATGCTCTTGCTTTCACTCACAATCAAAGTCAAAACACTTCTTTTACCTAATGCTATGTCCATGCAGTGTTTTCTTCAGTTTTCAAATCTAAGCGAGATACTCATTTCACTTGCAGTGATGCTCTTGCTTGGAATTACAATCAACTTCAAAATACTGATTTTAACCTAAACCTCTGTGAAGCCAGGAGGTTCTTCACATTTGTAAAGTAAGAAATGTACTTGTTTCTTTGGCTGCTATACACTTGTTTTAACTTACAACCAATATCAAAATACCACTTTTACCTAATATTATGCCAATGCAATATTTTCTTCACTTTTGAAATCTAAGTAAGATTTGTGTTTCATTTGCTGCTAAGTATGTGTTTTCACCTACAATCAGGTTTAAAACACTTGCTTTACCTAAAAGTCTGTGAATGCCAGGGGTAATTCAACTTTGAAAGGTAAGATAATTTTTCCTTGGCTACTATGCACCTGCTTTCACTCCCAATATTAAAACCCTGCTTTTACCTAATGCTATGCAAATGCAGTGGTTTCTTCAGTTTTGAAATCTAAGTAAGATTCTTGTTTCATTTGTGGCTATGCACTTGTTTTCTCTTACAGTCAACTTCAAAACACTGCTTTTACCTAATGCTCTGTGAATACAGTAGGTTTTTCAGTTTGAAAATTAAGACTGAGATTTGTTTCATTGGCTGCTATACACGTGTTATCACTTATAATCAAAGTCAAAACACTGGTTTTACCTAACACTCTCTGAAAGCAGGACTTTCTTCAGTTTTGGAAACTTAGCAATATATTCTTCATTGAAGACTAGGCACATGTTTTCATTTAGAGTCCACTTCAAAACCTTGGTTTTAGCTAATATTCTGTGAACACAGTTGATATTTTCATTTTGAAAACTAAGAAAGAAACTTGTTTCAGTGGCTGCTATGCACATGTTTCCAATTCTAGTCAATGTCAAAACTCCAGTTTTACTTTATGATGTTTGAAAACAGGAGGTGATTCCCTTTTGAAAAGTAAGTAAGGTACTTGTTTCCTTGGCTGCTATGCACTTGTTTTTACTTACAGTTAATGTCAGAACACTGCTTTTGCATAGTGCTTTGCCAATGCACTAATTTCTTCAGTATGGAAAAGTAACCAAGATACGTGTTTCTATGCACTGTTTTCATTTAGACTCAAAGGCAAATACTAGTTTGACTTAACACAGTCTGAATGAAGAAGATTCTCCAGTTTTGAGACTAATCAAGGTCTTCATTTCTCTGGCAGCTATGCACTTGTTTTCAGTTACAATCAACTTCAAATTCCTGGTTTTAACCTAATGTTCTGTGAATACAGGAGGTTCTTCACTTTTGTAAAGTAAAGAAGATTCTTCTTTCCTTGGCTGCTATGCACTTGTTTTCTCTTACAACTGATGTCAAAACACTGCTTTTACTTATGCCAATGAAGCTATTTCTTCCTTTTTGAAATCTAAGGAAGATTCATGTTCCATTTGCAGCTATGCACGTGTTTTCACTTACAATCAACTTCAAAACACTGCTTTTACCCAACGCTCTGTGAATAGAGTAGGTTTTTCAGTTTGAAATGTAAGACTGATACTTGTTTCATTGGCTGCTATACACATGTTTTCAAATATAATCAGAGACAAAACACTGGTTTTATGTAACATTCTCTGAATGCAGGAGTCTCTTCAGTTTTGAAAACTATGCAATATACTCTTTCATTGGAGACTATGAACATGTTTGACTTACAATCACTTCAAATCCCTGGTTTTACCTAATGCTCTGTGAAAGTAGTTGATTCTTTATTTTTGAAAACTAAGAAGGAAACTTGTTTTAGTGGCTCTTATGCACTTGTTTCAACTTATAATCAATGTCAAAACTCTGGTTTTACTTAATGAACTCTGAACACAGGAGGTGCTTCATTTTTGAAAAGTAAGTAATAAACTTGTTTCCTTGGCTACTCTGCACTTGTTTTCACTTACAATCAAGGTCAAAACACTGATTTTGCCTTGCGCTATGCCAACACACTAATAGCTCCAGGTTTGTATACTAAGCAAGATATGTGTTTCCTTGGCTTCCATGCACTTGTTTTCATTTAGACTAAAAGACAAACAATAGTTTTACCTAACACACTGTGAATACAGGAGGTTCTCCAGTTTTGAAAACTAAGCAAGATCTTCATTTAAATGGAAGCTATGCACTTGTTTTGAGTTACAATCAACTTCAAAACCCTGGTTTTAAATTAAGTCTCTGTGAATACAGGAAGTTCTTCATTTTTGTAAAGTAAATATGATCCTTCTTTCCTTGGCTACTGTGCACTTGTTTTCACTTACAACCAATGTCAAAACACTGCTTTAACTATGCCAATGAAGTAGATTTTTCTCTTTTGTAATATAAGTAAGATTCTTGTTTCATTTGCATGTGTTTTCACTTACAATCAACTTCCAAACAATGCTTTTACCTAATGCTCTGTGAATTAAGTCAGTTCCTCAGTTTAGAAAACCAATAAACCAACTTGTTTCACTGGCTGATTTGCATGTGTTTTCACTAAAAACAACTTTAAAACATTGGTTTCATGTAACTCTGTGAATGCAGGAAGTATGTCAGTTTGAAAGGTAAGTAAGATACTTGATTCTTTGGCTGCTATACACTTGCTTTCACTCACATTCAATGTCAAAACACTGCTTTTACATAATGCTATGCCAATGTAGTGGTTTTCAGCTTTGAAATCTAAGGAAGATACTCATTTCATTGGTGGCTATGCAATTGCTTGGAGTTACAATCAACTTCAAAATCCTGGTTTTAACCTAATGCTCTGTGAATCCAGGAGTTTCTTCCCGTTTGTGAAATAAGAAAGATACTTGTTTCCTTGGCTGCTATGCACTTGTTTTCACTTACAACCAATATCAAAACACTGCTTTTACCTAATGTTACGCCATTGCAGTAGTTTCTTCACTACTGAAATTTAAGTAAGATTTATATTTCCTTTGATGCTATGCACGTGTTTTCACTTACAATCAAATTCAAAACATTGGTTTTACCTTACATTCTCTTAATGCAGGAGTTTCTTCAGTTTTGAAAACTAAACAACATTCTTTTTCCATGGGAGACTATACACATGTTTTGACTTACAAGCACGTCAAAACCCTTCTTTTACCTAGTGCTCTGAGAATGCAGTTGATTCATTGGTTTAGAAAACTAAGAAAGAAACTTGTTTCAGTGGCTCTTATGCGCGTGTTTCAACTTATAATCAATGACAAATCTCTGGTTTTACTTAATGCTCTCCAAAATCAGGAGGTGCTTCACTTTTGAAAAGTAAGTAAGATACTTGTTTCCTTCCCGGCTCTTCACTTGTTTTCACTTACAATCAATGTCAAAACACTGATTTTGGCTAGGGCAATGCCAATGCACTGATATCTTTGGTTTTGTAAACTAAGCAAAATATGTGTTTACTTGGGTTCTATGCACTTGTTTTCATTTAGACTAAAAGGTAAACAATTGTTTTACCTAACACAGTGTGAATGCAGAAGGGTCTCTAGTTTTGAAAACTAACCAAGATCTTCATTTTATTGGCAGGTATGCACTTATTTTTAGTTGCAATCAACTTCTAAATCCTGGTTTTAACCGAAGGATCTGTGAATACAGGAGGTACTCGACTTTTGTAAGTAAATAAGTGTGATGGTTAGGCTAATGTGTCAACTCGGCCAGGTAGTTGTGTCCAGGTGTTTGTTCCAGCAAGCACTGGGCTAAGTGTAATAAGGGAGCATTTGTGGACTTTGATCATCAGTGAGTTTACTGCGTGGATGGCTGATTATATCTGCATCAATCAGGGAGATTGCATTATCGATAGGTGGTGCTTTTATCCAATCAGTTGAATGACTTAAGAGTGGAGGTGATTTCAACATTCAGAGAGAATTTCCCAGCTCGTCGTTGGACAGGCAACTTCTCCCAGAGACTCATCAACGACCTTTCATCAGGCTTTCATCGGAGCCCCTGGTTTGCAGCTTGCCTGAGGAACCTGGACTTGTGAGTCCCCACGGTCGCGTGAGAGACTCTTTTAGAGTTCCATATTATTCACAGATATCTCCTGCTGATTCTGTTTCCCGAGAGAACCCTGACTAATACAGCTGGTACCGGGAGTGGTTCTTGAGGAACAGAGTCTTAAACATGGGATGTCTGAGGTGGCTCTCCATTCTAATTGGACTCGGGGGTACTAATGACTCCCTTTCCAATAATGAGGTTGCTAACAGTCCATGGCGTGAGCTGGCAATAGAGATACGCAAAATAGCATCATTGGATTCCCCTACTTCCACGCTTATAAGAAGCAAGGATCTGGATGAGAGTGTTTTCAACACTTTAACAGAATTTTGTGGAGTAAAAAAATATAATGATGTTGGCTGGCTCCTCCTAGATACTCTGGATACAGTTACAAAAGAAAGGGATGAGCTAAAGTCTTCAATTTTGAAACTTAAATGCCGCGTGAATGATATGAAAGTTTCTACGTGTGCCTTGAAAGAAAATCTTGTCTCCTGTAGCCACAGACTTGAGATATCTGAGAATCAAACCCCGTCCTTATTGTACGAGTAGCAGAATTACAGAAGAAACTAAAATCTCAACCTCGCAGGGTTTCTGCAATTAAGGTGAGGGCATTGATTGGAAAGGAGTGGAACCCCAAGGATTGGGACGCAGACATATGGAATGATGATAATATTGGTGGGGACATTGGAACCCTAAATTCTGCTGAGACATTACCAGATAAACCTGTGATGGTCTGCCCTGTGGAGACCACACCTTCTCAACCTTGTATCATCCAGCCTCCAGCCTGCCCCAGGGAGTCCGGACTTCCTTCCAGCCCTAAGGTGGGTACAAGCCAAATGGAAACCTGTACTGCCCAGCCTCTGGCATGCCCCAGGGAGTCTGGACCTCCTCCCAACCCTGAGGCAGGTACCAGCCTAACTCCAGCATGCACTGCCCAGCCTCCACCTTGCCCCAGAGAGTCTGTACCTCCTCCCAGCCATGAGGCAGGTACCAACCAATCTCCAGCATGCATGGTCCAACTTCCAGTCTGCCCTGAGGAATCTGTCTTCCAACCCCTGCCTGAAGAGAATAATCCTGTCTCACCAGAAGAAAATGCAAAGGAATGCTCTCAGGTCAGTAGCCTGCCAGACATCTCTAATCCTTCTCCTTACCCAGACCCCCCACCCCTCTTGTCTTCGAGACCCATTACTAGATTAAAATCACAACAAGCCCCCAAAGGTGAAATACAAAGTGTGATCCATGAGGAAGTACGTTATACTCTGAAAGAACTGCATGAGTTTTCCAACTTATATAGACAGAAATCAGAGGAATATGTGTGGGAATGGATACTAAGGGTATGGGATAATGGTGGAGGGAATATAAAGTTAGATCAGGCTGAATTTATTGATATGGGCCCACTAAGCAGAAATTCTGGATTCAATGCTGTAGCTCGAGGGGTTAGAAAGGGTTCTAACAGTTTGTTTGGGTGGCTGACTGAAGCATGGACCAAACGATGGCCTAGCATGTCTGATGTTGAGATGCCTGATTTGCCATGGTATACAGTAGATGAGGGGATTCAAAGGCTTAGAGAGATTGGAATGCTAGAATGGATTTACCACTTAAGACCTGCCCACCCACCACAGAAATGTCCAGAGGACACACCTTTAACCAGGACTGTGAGGAATAAATTTGTAAGACTAACTCCATCTTCTCTGAAGAGCTCTGTGGTTGCTCTTCTCTGCAGTCCAGATATTACTATAGGGAGGGGCTGTAACGGAATTGGAATCCTTAAATATTATGGGGATGATTGGATCAAGGCCCGGTAAAAGTCAAGTATCGGCAGTTAATCGCCAAAGCCAAGGTAGGCGTGGCTACCGCAATGAAAGACAGATTCGAAACAGCACACAGAATAGTCTGAGTCGCATGGAGTTATGGCGTTGGTTAATAGATCATGGGGTGCCCAGAAGTGAAATAGATGGGCAGTCTACTAGATTTCTTCTGGATCTGTATAAGCAGAAGAGTTCTAGGTCAAGTGAACAAAATCCTAACTCTAATTACAGACGCAGAGAATCACGGCCCCTTAATCAGTTCCCAGACTTGAGACAGTTTACAGACCCAGAGCCCCTTAAATGAGGGGAAGGCTGGGTCCCCATGGGGAAGGATCCTGTTAAACTGCCAAAAATTTATACAGTTAATCTTCCTCCCACATTTCCCCAGGGAGACCTACGGCCTTTTGCCAGAGTAACAGTGCATTGGGGAAAAGGAAATGATCAGACATTTCGGGATTATTAGACACTGGCTCAGAAGTCACATTAATTCCAGGAGACCCAAAACGTCACTGTGGTCCACCAGTCAGAGTAGGGGCTTATGGAGGTAGGGATGGAGGTTATGCATGGGCTCAGCAACATGGACTTCCCCTCACCAAGGCTGACTTGGCTACAGCCACTGCTGAATGCCCAATCTGCCAGCAGCAGAGACCCACACTCAGCCCCAGATATGGCACCATTCCTCGAGGTGACCAGCCTGCTACCTGGTGGCAGGTGGACTACATTGGGCGACTTCCATCATGGAAGGGGCAGCGGTTTGTTTTAACTGGAATAGGCACATACTCTGGGTATGGGTTTGCATTTCTGGCACACAATGCTTCTTCCAAAACTACCATCCGTTGACTTACTGAATGTCTTATCTACTGCAATGGCATTCCACACAGCATTGCTTCTGGTCAAGGAACCCATTTCACAGCAAATGATGTGCGGGAATGGGCACATGCCTATGGAATTCACTGGTCTTACCATGTTCCCCATCACCCTGAAGCAGCTGGATTAATAGAACGGTGGAATGGCCTTTTGAAGACTCAATTACGGTGCCAACTAGTTGGCAATACCTTGAAGGGTTGGGGCAATGTTCTCCAGGACGCTGTGTATGCTCTGAATCAGCGTCCTCTCTATGGTGTTGTTTCTGCCATAGCCAGGATTCATGGGTCCAGGAATCAAGGGGTGGAAATGGGAGTGGCACCACTCACTATTACCCCTAGTGACCCACTAGGAAAATTTTTGCTTCCTGTCCCTGAAACCTTAAGCTCTGCTGGTCTACAGGATTTAGTCCCAAGAGGAAGACTGCTGCCACCTGGGAACATAACAGTGATTCCATTGAACTGGAAGCTAAGACTGCCACCTGGCCACTTTGGGCTCCTTTTACCTGTGAATCAACAGGCAAAGAAGGGAATTACTGTACTGGCTGG
>JAKSZT010054536.1:339674-482283 GCA_026826555.1 Tolypeutes matacus
TTACCTGTGAATCAACAGGCAAAGAAGGGAATTACTGTACTGGCTGGGGTTATTGATCCTGACTATCAAGGGGAAATAGGACTACATATACATAATGGGGGTAAAGAAGAGTTTGCCTGGAATGCAGGGGATCCTCTAGGGCGTCTCCTAGTCCTGCCATGCCCTGTGATTAAAGTCAATGGAAAATTGCATCAAACCAATTCAAGCAGGACTAACAATGGCCCAAAATCTTCGGGAATGAAAGTTTGGTTCACCTCACCAGGCAAAGAACCACGGCCAGCTGAAGTGCTTGCTGAAGGTAACAGGAACATGGAATGTGTAGTGGAAGAAGGTAGTGATAAATATGAACTTCGACCACGTGACCAGTTACAGAAAAGAGAACTGTAATGGTCATGAACCCTTCTTCCATGTTTCATTATGAGTATGATTGTATATGTACACAAAATGAATTTGTTTGTTTTCTTCCCCAATCTTTTCCCTTATCATGAAAAGTTGTATTAATCCCACATAATAATATTTAAGGATGTCGAGTGTAAGAGTGACTATCATCCAAGGACTTGCACCCTGTTCTGTAGGGAATTAATGCTTTTCCGGTTGTACGCAGGGGAGTTGAACATTGTTAGGCGGAAATATATATGTATACTTTTCTGTTATTGTTTTTACTTAGATATGGTTTAGAGTAATGTCTATGATTGCCGAGTTGACAAGGGGTGGACTGTGATGGTTAGGCTAATGTGTCAACTCGGCCAGGTAGTTGTGTCCAGGTGTTTGTTCCAGCAAGCACTGGGCTAATTGTAATACGGGAGCTTTTGTGGACTTTGATCATCAGTGAGTTTACTGCGTGGATGGCTGATTATATCTGCATCAATCAGGGAGATTGCATTATCGATAGGTGGTGCTTTTATCCAATCAGTTGAATGACTTAAGAGTGGAGGTGATTTCAACATTCAGAGAGAATTTCCCAGCTCGTCGTTGGACAGGCAACTTCTCCCAGAGACTCATCAATGACCTTTCATCGGGCTTTCATCGGAGCCCCTGGTTTGCAGCTTGCCTGAGGAACCTGGACTTGTGAGTCCCCACTGTCACGTGAGAGACTCTTTTAGAGTTCCATATTATTCACAGATATCTTCTGCTGATTCTGTTTCCCGAGAGAACCCTGACTAATACAATAAGATACTTATTTTCTTGGCTGCTGTGCACTTGTTTTCACTTACTACCAATGCCAAAATACTTCTTTTACTAGGCCAATGTAGTAGTTTCTAAACTTTTGAAATCTAAATAAGATCTTTGTTTAATTTGCTGCTATGCAAGTGTTTTCACTTATAATCAACTTGAAAGCTCTGCTTTTACCTAATGCTCAGCGAATGCATTCAGTACTTTAGTTCAGAAATCCCGTTAAAAAAAAACTTGTTTCATTGGATAAATTGCACGTGTTTTCACTTACAATCAGCCATAAGACACTGGTTTCACCTAACTCTCTGTGAATGCAAGTGCTATGCACTTACAACCAATATCAAAACACCACTTTTACCTAATGCTATGCCAATGCAGTAGCTTCTTTCCTTTTGAAATACAAGTAATATTTGTGTTTCATTTGCTTCTGTGCATGTGTTTCCACTTACAACCAGGTTCATAACACTGGTTTTACCTAACACTCTGTGAATACAGGGGGTACTTCAAATTTGAAAGGTAAGTAAGATAGTTGTTTCCTAGGCTGCTAAGCACTTGGTTTCACTCACAATGTCAAAACCCTGATTTTACCTAATGCTCTTCCAATGCAGTGGTTTCTTCTAAAAAGTCTAAGTAAGATTTTTGTTTCATTTGCTGCTGTGCACATGCTTTCACTTACAATCTATTTCAAAACACTGGTTTTACTTAATGCTCTGTGAAAACAGGTTTTTCAGTGTGAAAAATAATACTGAGACTTGTTATATTGCCTGCCATGCACGTGTTTTCACTTATAATCAAAGTCAAAACACTGGTTTTACCTAACACTCTCTGAATGCATGAGTTTCTTCCGTTTTGAAAATTAAGCAAAATACTCTTTTCATTGGACTAGGCACATGTTTTCAATTAGAGTCAACTTCAAAGCCCTGGTTTTAGCTAATGCTTTGTGTACACAGTTGATTCTTTCATTTTGTAAACTAAGAAAGAATCTTGGTTCAGTGGCTCCTATCCATGTGTTTCCACTTATAATCAATGTCAAACTCAGGTTTTACTTTATGATTTTTGAAAGCAGTGTTTCTCTTTTGAAACGTAAGTAAGATACTTCTTTACTTGGCTGCTATGCACTTGTTTTCACTTACAGTCAATGTGAAATCACTGCTTTTGCCTAGTGCTCTGCAAATGCTCTAATTTCTTCAGTTTTGAAAATTGCAAGATACATGTTACCTTGGCTTCTTTGCACTTGATTTCACTTAGATTCAGATGCAAACACTAGTTTTACCTAACACAGTCTGAATGCAGGAGCTTCTCTAGTTTTGGAGACTATCCAAGGTCTTCATTTAATTGGCACCTATGCACTTGTTTTGAGTTACAATCAATTTCAAAATCCTGGTTTTTACTTAATGCTCTGTGAATACAAGGGATTCATCACTTTTGTAAACAAATAAGGTACTTCTTTCCTTGGCTACTATGCACGTGTTTTCACTTACAATCAACTTCAAAACACTGCATTTACCTAAAACTCAGTGGATGCAGTCAATTCTTCTGTTTAGAAAACCAATAAAGATCCTTGTTTCACTGGCTTTTTTATATGTGTTTTCACTTACAATCAACTTCAAAACACTGGTTTTACCTAATGCTCTGGGAAAGCAATGGTTTTTTCCGTTTGGAAAGTAATACTGAGGCTTGTTACTTTGACTGCTATGTACGAGTTTTCACTTATAATCATAGTCAAAACACTGGTTTTACTTAACATGCTCTGAATGCAGGAGTTTCTTCTGTTTTGAAAATGAAGCAAAATACTCTTTTCATTGGAGACTAAGCACATGTTTTCACTTAGAGTCAACTTCAAAATCCTGGTTATAGCTAATGCTTTGTGTACACAGTTTGATTCTTTCATTTTGAAAACTAAGAAAGAAACTTGATTCAGTGGTTGTCATGCACGTGTTTCCAATTATAATCAATGTCAAAACTCTGGTTTTACTTTATGATGTGTGAAAATAATTGGTGTTTATCTTTTGAAATGTAAGTAAGATGCTTCTTTCCTTGGCTGCTATGCCCTTGTTTTCACTTACATTCAATGTCAAAACACTGCTTTTACTATGCCAATGCAGCAGTTTCTTCGCTTTTGAAATCATAGTAAGACTCTTGTTTCATTTGCTGCTATTCACGTGTTTTCACTTACAATCAACTTCAAAACACTGTTTTTACCTAATGTTAGGTGAATGCAGTCATTTTTTCAGTTTAGAAAACCAATAAACAAACCTGTTCCTTTGGCTGCTTTCCATGTGTTTTCACTTACAATCAAGACTTACTTCAAGACACTTGTTTCACCTAACTCTCTGTGAAGGCAGGAGGTTTTTCAGGTTTGAAAGGTAAGTAAGATACTTGTTTCTTTGGCTGCTATGCTCTTGTTTTCACTCACAATCAATGTCAAAAAACTGCCTTTACTAATGCTATGCCAATGCAGTGGTTTCTTCAGTTTTCAAAACTAAGCAAGATACTAATTTCATTGGCAGCTATGCACTTGCTTGGAGTTTCAATCAACTTCAAAATCCTGGTTGCAACCTAAAGCTCTAAATCCAGGAGTTTTTTCACATTTGTAATGTAAGAAGGATACTTGTTTCCTTGTCTGTTAAGCCCTTGTTTTCACTTGCAATCAATGTCAAAAGACTGATTTCTCCTAAAGCTATGCCAATGTAGTAGTTTCTTCAGTTTTGAAATCTAAATAAGATTTGGGTTTCGTTTGATGCTATGCATGTGTTTTCACTTATAATCATCTTCAAATGACTGTTTTTACCTAACACTGTGAATACAGTAGGTTATACAGTTTTGAAAGGAAAGACAAAGACATGTTTCTTTGGCTGCTGTGCATGTGTTTTACTTATGCTCAAAGTCAAAACACTGGTTTTACCTACCTCTGATAATGCAGGAGGTTCTCCTATTTTGAAAACTAAGCAAGATACTCTTTTCATTGGACACTCTGCACATGTTTTGAATTACAATCATCTTTAAAAACCTGGGTTGTCCCTAATGCTCTGTGAACACAGTTGATTCTTCAGTTTTGAAAACTAAGAAAGAATGTTGTTTCAGTCATGGCTATGCACGGATTTTCACTTACAATCAATGTCAAACTTCAGTTTTACTTAATGCACAGTGAACACAGGAGATTCTTCACTTTTGTAATGTAAGTAAGGTGCTTTTTCCCTTGGCTGCTATGCACAATTTTTCAGTCAAAATCAATGTAAAAAACACTGTTTTTATCTAGTGCTATGTCAATGCACTAATTTCTTCAGTTTTCTAAACTAAGCAAAATACATGTTTCTTTGGCTTCTATGCCCTTGTTTTCACTAAGAATCAAAGGCAAACAGTGGTTTCACCTAACACAATCTAAATGCAATTGGGTCTCCAGTTTTGAATACTAAGCAAGATACTCATTTTACTGGCAGGTATGCACTTGTTTTGAGTTAAAACTTCAAAATCCTGGTTTTAACCTAATGCTCTGTGAATACAGGAGGTTCTTTTTTTTTACATTTCTCAATTAAATGTAATGGATACATATAAAACATTTTTTGAATCAAACAATATATTACACAATTTATTTGGGTAATAGTAACACATTCATACAATATTTGTTCTTTTGTGTCTGGCTTGCTTTACTCAACATAATGTCCTCCAGGTTCATCCATGCTGTCATATGCTTTATGACTTCATTTCTTCATAGAGCTGCATAATATTCCATCCTGTGAATAGAACCACAGTTTGTTTATTCATTCTTCTATTGATGGATACCTGGGTTGTTTCCAACTTTTGGCAATGGTGAATAATGTCACTATGAACATACATTGGTGTGCATATGTCTGTTCGTGTCACTGCTCTCAGTTCTTCTGGGTATATACCCAGTAGTGGTATTGCAGGGTCATGTGGCGTGTCTATATTCAACTTCTTTAGGAATTGCCAAACAGTCCTCCATAGTGGCTGTACCATTCTGCATTCCCACCAACAGTGAAGAAGTGTTCCTATCTTTCCACATCCTCTCCAAAACTTGTAGTTCTCTGTCTTATTAATAGAGTCAATTCTGATAGGTGTGAAATGATATCTCATTGTAGTTTTCATATTCATTTCCCTAATCATGAGTGATGTTGAACATTTCTTCATGTGTTCTTTTGCCATTTGTATTTCTTCTTTGGAGAAATGTCTATTAAAGTCTTTTGTCCATTGTTAATTGGGTCATTTGTATTTTTATTGTTGAGTTGTAACATCTCTTTATATATCCTGGATATTAAACCCTTATCAGATACGTGATTTCCAAATATTTTTTCCCATTCAGTTGGCTGCCTTTTCACCCTTCTTACAAAGTCCTGTGAGGTGCAAAAGTGTTGAATTTTGAAGAGGTCCTATTTATCTATTTTTTCTTTTATTCCATATGCTTCTGGTGTAAGGTCCAAGAAACCACGACCTACTACAAGTTCTTGAAGATGTTTCTCTACATTTTCTTCTAGTAGTTTTATGGTTCTGACTTTTATATTTAAGATCTTTGTTCAATTTTGAGTGGATTCTTGTATAGGGGATGAGATAGGGGTCCACTTTCATTCTTTTCGTTATAGATATCCACTTCTCCCAACACCATTTGTTGAAGAGTGTGTTTTATCCCATTAGCATGACCCTGGTAGGTTTGTCAAAAACCAGTTGACTGTGTAGGTGAGGGTATATTTCTGGGTTCACAATTATATTCCACTGATCAATGTGTCTATCTTTATGCCATTACCATGCCATTCTAGCTTTGTTATATGTTTCAAGGACAGGCAATGAAATTCCTCCCGCGTCACCTTTCCTTTTTGGAATGCTTTTGGCTATTCGGGTGCACTTACACTTCCAGATGAATTTGGTAACTGCCTTCTCTAATTCTGTAATGTAAGCTGTTGGGACTTTGATTTATATTGCATTGAATCTATAAAACAGTTTAGGCAAGATTAACATCTTCACAATATTTATTCTTGCAATCCATGAAAATGGAATGTCTTTCCATTTGTTTAGGTCATTTAAAAAAATTTTAGCATTGTTTTGCACTTTTATGCATATAGGTCTTGTACTTCTTTGGTTATCTCCTAGGTATTTGAGTCTTTTTGTTTCTATTGAAAATGGAATTTTCCCCGATTTCAACCTTAGGTTGTTTAGTGTACAAAAACATAACTGATTTTTGCGAGTTGATCTTGTATCCCGACACTTTGTTGAACTCATTTATTAGTTCAAGTTGCTTTGTTGAGGAAACTTCAGGATTTTCTAAGTACAGGATCATGTCATCCGCAAACAGTGAGAGTTTTACTTCCACTATTCCTATTTGGATGCCTTTAACTTTTTCTTGTCTAATTGCCCTAGATAGAAATTCTAGTACCATGTTGAATAACAATGTTGACAGTAGGCATGCTTGTCTTGTTCCTGATCTTAGAGGGAAAGCTTCAACATTTCCCCATTGAGTATGATATTGGCTGTGGGTTTTTCATATATGCCTTTTATCATATTGAGGAATTTTCCTTGTATTCCTATATTTTGAAGTGTTTTTATTAAAAAAAGATGCTGTATTTTGTCGAATGCCTTTTCTGCTTCTATTAAGATGATCATGTGGTTTTTTCCCTTCAATTTATTAATGTTGTGTATTACATTGATTGATTTTCTTATGTTGAACCAGCCTTGCATACCAGGAATAAATCTCACTTGGTCATGATGAATAAGGCTTTTGATATGCTGTTGGATTTGATTTGCAACTATTTTATTGAGACTTTTTGAATCTATGTTCATAGAAAGATTGGGCTGTAATTTTCTTTTATTGTGGAATCTTTACCTGGCTTTTGTATTAGGGTGATGTTGGCTTCATATAATGTACTGGGTAATTTTCCCTCCTCTTCAAATTTTTGGAAGAGTTTAAACAGGATTGGTGTTAATTCTTTTTCAAATGCTTGGTGGAATTCACCTGTGAAGCGATCTGGTCTTGGATTTTGCTGGGAGATTTTTGATGATGGATTCAATCTCCTTAATTGTGACTGGTTTGTTAAGTTCTTGAATTTCTTGTAGCATCAGTATAGGTTGGTTGTGCGTTTCTAGAAATTTGTTCATTTCATCTAGGTTGTCTAGTTTGTTGGCATATATTTTCTCATAATATCCTCTTATGATTCTTTTTATTTCTGTGAGGTCATTTGTAACTTTTCCCCTTTCATTTCTGATTGTATTTATTTGCATCTTATCTCTTTTTAATTTGTTAGTCTAGCATGGGATTTGTCAATTTTATTGATCTTCTCAAATAACCATCTTTTGATTTTGTTGATTTTCTCTACTGTTTTTCTGTTCTCATTTTCATTTATTTTTTTCTCTAATCTTTATTCTTTATTTCCTTCTGCTTGCTTTGGGATTGGTTTGCTGTTTCTCTAGTTGTTCATTTAAATCTTTGGGTTTAGATCTTTCTTTTGTTTTAATATAGGCATTTAGGGCTATAAATTACCCTCTCAAGACTGCCTTCACTGAATCCCATAACTTGTGATACGTTGTGTTCTCATTTTCATTTGTCTCAATATATTTACTGATTTCATGTGCAATTTCTTCTTTGACCCACCGATTATTTAGGAGTGTGTTGTTCAGTCTCCACACATTTGCAAATTTACTTTTTTCCTGTCTATTATTGATTTCTAATTTATTCCATTATGATCTGAGAAGGTGTTTTGTGTAATTTCAATCATTTTATATTTATTGAGAGTTTCATTGTGACCCAACATGTGGTCTATCCTGGAGAAAGATCCATGGGCACTTGAGAAGAATGTATAATCCACTGAGTTTGCATGCAGTGTTCTGTATATATATCTGTTAGGTCTAACTCATTTATCATATTGTTCAAGTTCTATGTTTCCCTGTTGATCTTCTGTCTAGTTCTATCTAATGGTGTGAGTGGGGTGTTGAAGTTTCCAAAGGTTATTGTAGAAATGTTTATTTCTCCTTTCAGTTTTGCCAGAGTTTGTCTCATATATTTGGGTGCACCCTAGTTAGGTGCATAGATATTTATGACTGCTATATCTTCCTGGTGGATTGGCCCATTTATTAATATATAATGGCCTTCTCTAGCTCTTATAAGTTTTTTGCATTTAAAGTCTGTTTTGTCTGATATTAGGGTAGCTTCCCCTGCTTTTTTCTGGTTACTATGCACGTGGAGCATCTTTTTCCAACCTTTCACTTTCAGCTAGTTTGTATCCCTGTGTCTAAGGTGAGTTCCTTGTAAGCAGCCTATGGATGGCTCATGTTTTTTATCCACTCTATCAAATGGTATCTTTTGATTGGGATGTTTAATCCATTCACATTCAATGATATTACTGTAAATACACTATGTTCTTCCTCCATTTTATTCTTTGGTTTTCATATGTCCTCTTGATTTTGTCTTTCTTTTTACTCTTTTGGTTATCCTTTCTGTTATTCTTTCTCCTATACTGTCCTCCAAGCCTCTTCCTCCTCTCTTTTTCTTTTAGTTCTAAGGCTTTCTTTAATATTTCCTACAAAGGTGGATTCTTTTTTTGCAAACTCTCTTAGTTTTTGTTTGTGAATACTTTATACTCACCTTCATATTTAACGGACAGTTTTGCTGGAAAAAGACTTCTTGGCTGCCAGGTTTTCTCTTTCAATTTCCTAATTGTATCATACCACTGTCTTCTCGCCTCAATGGTTTCTGAAGAGAAATCTGCACTAAGTCTTAGTGGACATCCTTTGTATATGGTTGTTTGCTTCTCTCTTGCTGCTCTGAGAATTTTCTCTTTATCTTTGACATTTGACATTCTGAGTAGAATGTTTCTTGGTGTAGGTCTATTTTTATTTATTCTGATTGGGGTATGGTTTGCTTCTTGGATATGTAAAGTCATTTCTTTCATAAGAGTTGGGAACTTTTCAGCTATTTTTTCCTCAAATGCTCTTTCTGACCCTTTTCCCTTCTCTCTTCCCTTTCTGGAACTCCCATGACACGTATGTTGTGTTTTGTGTTGTCATTCAACTCTCTGAGCCCCTGAACAATTTTTTCAATTCTTTTCCTCTCTCTGTTCTTTTCTTTCTTCAATTTTAGCTGCTTTACCTTTGGTATCCCTTTTCCTTTCTTCTATTATTTCGAATCTGCTGTTGTATGCCTCAGGTGTGTTTTTGAATTTACCTATTGTGTCTTTCATTCCCATGAACTCCGTTACTTTTCTGTTCAGGATTTCAAATTCTTCTTTACATTTATTCAATATCTTCTTGATGTCATTTATCTCTTTAACTGTATTGTCTTTCTTCTCATTAATTTGATTTTGGAAATTTGTACTCATCTCACTGATTAGTTCTCTCAAATTCTGCATCTCTTCTGGGACTTTGATATATTCCCATTTTCTGGCCATGTCTTCCATTTTCTTAGTATGGCTCATAATTTCTTGCTGGTTTTTACCCATCTGGGTAAGATATGGTTTACTCAGATGCTCAATCTCTTTCTCTTTTACAGGGATTTAGTGGCAGGAGGCTGTGAGTTACCACAGCTCTTTGATTTTTGGCTCAACTTGGATTGTGAGGATTGTCCTGCTGGTTGCTCAAAACTGGACATTAGACCCAGTAATTGGTTGTAGAGTTGCTTCCTAGGGCCTTGGGCAATGAGGATATAAAGGCCAGGAATAATCCTCTCCTATTTATTTTTAATTTTCTTATGTGCACTTCCTTGGACTGACAGGAGATGGCTTTCTTTGGCAGCTGTCAATTCAATGCCTGGTTGCTGTGTATTTGTTGTGTCACAGACCAGATCAGTGTGACAGAGCTTACTATCTTGGAGCTAAGAGTTGAAATTCAAACCTTCTGAGACTGTTCTCCAGTCTTCTCTGGCAGCCCCCTCCTTTCCCCTGCTATGAAATACCACCACTCCCCTCTGAGTCCTTGACAACCAGCCCTGTTAATAGAGGAGGAGATTGGGAGGTTTGCATATCCTCAGCCCCTCTCAGCTTCCAAAGCATACAATGGTGCAGCCCCACCCAGCCTGGAAGGGCTCTCAGGACACAGCAGATGAAACCTGTGAGTCAAAAGTTGAGCCAGCCCCAGGCTCTCTCTCACCTCCCCTGTGTAGCCTTCAATAACCAGTCCAGGCTGGAAGACAGTGAGATTGCGAGGGCCAGATTTCTCAAGTCCTTCATAGGCTCCCAAGGCAACCCCCCATGTGGAAGGATCCATGGGGCTCCACAGCCCACACCTGTGGGTCAGATCCTGAGTCAGCCCTAAGCTGTTTCCCTTTCTCTCTCTCCTTTCCTGGAGGGGCAGATCCCTGGAGCCCCCATTGAATGTAGTAACAGGCCCAGAGGCCTGAGAATTCCAAATAGTGTGGGGGAGGGTGCCAATGCCAGCCTCTGATAATGGTTCAAACTCACGGTTCTGTCATTGAGATTTCCCTCTTTTTTCCCACTTTGTGTTGTGTGCCACCTTAACCTGTTTTCCTAAAACCTAGAAAATCTTCCTCAGGGCTGTTTCAGCATGTCCTCTAGCCATTACTCTGGAGAAGAGATTACCAAGTCTTACTTGTCTGCCCGGGAGGTTCTTTACTTTTGTAAAGTAAGAAAGATACTTGTTTCCTTGGCTGCTATGCACTTGTTTTCTCTTACAACCAGTTACAAAACAGAGCTTTTACCTAATTCTAAGCCAGTGCAGTAGTTTCTTCACTTTTGAAATCTAAGTAAGACTATTTTTTCACTTACTGCTATGAACGTGTTTTCACTTACAATCAACTTCAAACACTGATTTTACCTAATGCGCTGTGAATGCAGAAGGTACTTCAATTTTGATAGGTAAGTAAGATACTTGTTCCCTTGGCTGCTATGCACTTGCTTTCACTCACAATCAATGTCAAACTTTAATTTTATGTAATGCTATGCCAATGCAGAGGTTTCTTCATTTTTGAAAACTAAGCAAGATGCTTGTTTCCTTGGCTGCAATGCACTTGTCACTTACAATAAAATTCAAAACACTGGTTTTACCTAACACACTCAGAAAGCAGGTGGCGCTTCAGTTTTGACAACTAAGCAATATAGTCTTTTCTTTGAAAGCTATGCACGTATTTTGTCTTAAAATCAACTTCAAAACCCTGGTTTACCTAAAACTCTGTGAATGTCGTCGGATTTTCAGTTTTGAAAATGAAGAAAGAATATGGTTTCATTGGTTGCTCCACATATGTTTTCACTTATAATCAATGTTAAAACACTGATTTTATCCAATGCTCTGTGAATTCAGGCAGTACTAAAGTTGTGAAACACAAAAGAGTTACATGTTTCCTTCACTGATATGCACTTCTTTTCACTTAAAATCAATGTCAAACATTGCTTTGGCCTAATGCTATGTCAGTGCTGTAGTTCCTTCACTTTTGAAATTTAAGTAAGATTCTTGTTTCATTTGCTGCTATGCATGTGTTTTCACTTACAGTCAACTGCAAAACCCTGGTTTACCTAAAACTCTGTGAATGCAATCAATTTTTCAGTTTTAATATTGAAGAAAGAATCTTGTTTCATTGGCTGCTTTGCTTTTGTTTTCACTTACAATGTAAATATGCTTGTATACTTAATACACTGAGAATCCAACTGTTTCTTCAAGTTGTTAAAACTAAGGAAGTTACTTTATCATTCAGTGCTATGCACTTGTTTTCACTTACAATCAATGACAAAACAATAGTTTACCTAACACTCTTGGAATGCAGTAGTTCCTTCAGTTGGGAAAATTAAGCAATTTACTTCTTAAATGAATGCTATGCATTGGTTTTAAATTACTTCAATGATAAATCAGTTGTGATACCTAACCCACTGTGAATGCAGTACTTTCTTCAGTTGTGAAAACTAAGGAAGTTATTTCTTTAATTGGCTGCTATGCACTAGTTTTCACTTACATTCAATATCAAAACACTTCTTTGACCTAATGCTCTGTGAATGAAAGAGGTTCTTCAGTTTTCAAAACTAAGGAATTTGCTTTTTTTAATTGCCTACTACACACTTGTTTTCACTTACAATCATTTCCAAAACACTAGTTTTATGTAATGCTCTGTGAATGTATGAGGTTCTTCAGTTTTGAATTCCAAGCAGGTAGTTAACTTTGCTGCTATGTGCTTGTTTTCACTTATAACCAATGTCAAACCCTGGTTTTACCTAACACTGTGAATGAAGGAATTTCTTCAATTTTCAAAAATTAAGCAAGGTACTTGTTTAATAGGATACTATTCACTTCTCACAATCAATGAAAAAACACTGCTTTCACCTTTGTGAATGTAAGTGGCTCTTCAGTTTTGAAAACTAAGGAAGTTACTCATTTAACTGCCTGGTACACAGATCTTTTCACTTACATTCAATGTCAAAATGGTGACTTTACCTAATGATTGGTGAATGCAGGAGTTTCTTCTTTTGTGAAAATTAGGCATTTTACTTCCTTAATTGGTTGCTTTGCAATTGTTCTCACAATCAGTGAAAGAACACTGGTTTTATACTAGGCTTTGTGAATGTAATTGGTCTTCAGTGTGGAAAGGTATGCAAGTTACTCATTTAATTGCCTGCTGTACACTTCTTTCAACTTACAATCAATGTCAAAACACTGGCTTTACCTAATGCTTTGTGAATGCAGTTTGTTTTTTTGTTTAGAATTCTAAGCAAGTTACTTGAGTTATTTCCTGGTATGTGTTCTTACTTACAATCAATGCCAAAACAGTTGTGTTACCTAATGCTCTGTGAATGCAGGTGGTCCTTCAGTTCTGAAAACTCAGCAAGCTACTTCTGTATTTGGCTGTCACACACACTTTTTCACTGACAGTCAATAACAAAATGCTGGTTTTACCTAATACTTATGAACTCAGTATTTTCTTCAGTTCTGAAAACCAAGCATGTTACTTTTCCATTTGGTGCTATGCCCTTGTTTTCACTTACAACTAATGTCAAAACCATGGTTTTGCCTAATGTTCTGTGAATGAAGGACTTTCTTCAGTTTTCAAAAATTATGGAAAGTGCTTGTTTAATAGGATACAATTCATTTGTTTTCACTTACATTCAATGTCAAAGCAGTGATGATACCTAAGATATTTGAATGCAGGCATTTCTTCACTTGTGAAAACCAAGGAAGACCTTGTACAATTGGCTGCTATGCACTTGTTTTCACATACAATAAATATCAAAACACTGGTTTTACCTGACACTCTGTAAGTATAGGAAGGTCTTCAGTTTTGAAACTAAGGAAATTACTTATTTATTGAATGCTTTGCCACTTGTTTTCACTTACAATCAATGTCAAAACACTGGTTTTACCTAATCCTCTGTGAATTCAGTACGTGCTTCCATTTTGAAAACTAAGCAAATTACTTGTTTTATTGGTTGTTATGCACTTGTTTTCACTTACAATGTCAATATGATGTTTTTATCTAATATTTGAGAATGCAGTTGTTTCCTCAAGCTGTGAAAACTAAGCAAGTTCTTTTTCATACTGTGCTATGCACTGGTTTTCACTTAAAATCAATGGCAAAACAATGGTTTACCTAATGCTCTTGGGATGCAGTAGATTCTTCAGTTGTGAAAACTAAACAATTTACTTTTTAAATGACTGCTACATACTTGTTTTCACTTGCAGTCAATGTCAAATAAATTGTGATACCTAAGACCCTGTGAAAGTAGGAGTTTCTTCAGTTGTGAAAACTAAGCATGTTACTTCTTTAATTGGCTGTTATGCACTTGTTTTGACTTACAAACAATGTCAAAACCATAGTTTAAAAAATATTCTGGGAGTGCAGGTGTTTCTACATTTGTGAAAACTAAGGAACATATTTCTTTAATTGGCTGCTATGGACTTGTTTTCACTTACATTCAATATCAAAACACTTGTTTGACCTATTGCTCTGTGAATTAAGGAGGTTCTTCAGAATTGAATACTAAGCAAGTTGTTTGTTTAACTGCCTGCTAAACAATTGGTTTCATTTGCAATCAGTGTCAAAACACTGGTTTTACCTAATGTTCTGTGAATGCATGAGTTTCTTCAGGTTTGAATTCCAAGCAAGTAGTTTAATTTGCTGCTATGCGCTTGTTTTCACTGACAAATAATAAAAAAAATCCTTGTTTTAGTTAATACTCTGAATGAAGGAGGTTCTTCAATATTCAAAAATTAAGCAAAATGCTTTTTTAATAGGATACTATTCACTTCTTCTCACAATCAATGAAAAAACACTGGTTTTACCTAATGATTTGTGAATGTAAGTGGTTCTTCAGTTTTTGAAAACTTAGCAAGTTATTCAATTACCTACTTCAAACTTCTTTTCACTTACAATCAATGTCAAAGCTGTGGTGATATGTAAGATTCTGTGAATGCAGCCATTTCTTCACTTGTGAAAACAAGCAAGTCTTTGTTTAATTGGCTGCTATTCACTTGTTTTCACATACAATAAATATCAAAACACCGGATTTCCTAATGCTCTGTCAATGTAGGAGGTTCTTAAGTTTTGAAATCTAAGCAAATTACTTGTGCTAGGGCACTTGTTTTCACTTACAATCAATGTAAAAATACTGGTTTTACCTAATGCTCTGTGAATGCAGTACATTCTTCAGTTCTGAAAACTAAGCAAGTTACTTGTTTATTTGGATGCCATGCACTTGTTTTCAGTTACAATGTCAATACCCTGGTTTTACATAATATGCTGACAATGCAGTTGTTTCTTCAAGTTGTGAAAACTAAGCAAGTTACTTTTACATTGGGTCTTATGCACTTGTTTTCATTTACAATCAATGACAAAAAATGGATTAGCTAATGCTCTTGGCATACACTAGCTTCTTCAGTTGGCATAAATAAGCAATTTGCTCATTAAATGACTGCTAAACACTTATTTTCACTTATAGTCAATGGATTATCAGTTGTGATACCTAACACACTTTGAATGCAGTAATTTCTTCAGTTGTGACAACTAAGCATGTTCCACCCTTAATTAGTTGCTATGTTCTTGTTTTAACTTACAACCAATGTCAAAACCATGGTTTTACCTAACATTTTGGGAATGCAGTAGTTTTTTCATTTATGAAAACTAAGGAAGGTATTTCTTTAGTTGGCTGGTATGCACTTTTTACACTTACATTCAATATCAAAATCTTTGTTTTACCTAACACTCTGTGAATGGATGAAATATTTCAGTTTTCAAAAATTAAGGAAGCTACTTATTTTTTAGGATATTATTCACTTCTTCTCACTTACAATCAAAGAAAAAAACACTGGTTTTACCTAACAGTTTGTGAATGTAAGTGGTTCTTCAGTTTTGAAAACTGAGCAAGTTGCTCATTTAATTGCCTGCTTCACACTTCTTTTCACTTACAATCAATGTCAAAGTCGTGGTAATATGTAATTTTCTGTGAATGCTGTCATATCTTCACTTGTCAAAACTAAGCAAGCCCTTGTTTAATAGGCTGCTATGTCCTTGATTTTATGTACAAGATATATCAAAACACTGGCTTTACCTAAGGCTCTGTGTATATAGGAGGTTCTTCAGTTTTTAAAACTAAGCTAATTGCTTCTTTATTTGCATGCTTTAGAACTTGTTTTCACTTACAGTCAATGTCAAAACACTGGTTTTCCTAATGGTCTGTGAATGCAGTACGTTCTTCAGTTTCAAAACTGAGCTAGTTACTTTTTCATTGTGTGCTATGCACTTGTTTTTACTTACAATCAATGATAAAAGAATGGTTTCTCTAATGCTCTCCTTTTGCTATAGTGTCTTCTGTTGGTAATCTAAACAATTTACTTCTTTAAATGACTGCTACACACTTATTTTGAAAACTAAACAAGTTGCTTTTTAATTGCCTGATACACCATTGTTTTCACTTATAATCAATGTCGAAACACTGGTTTTACTTAATGGTCTGTGAATGGGTAGTTTTTTCTTTTTTAAATTCTAATCAACTTACTTGTGTTTTTTGCCAGTATTTCTTCTCACTTAAAATAAATTCCAAAATAATTGTTTTACCTAAAGCTCTATGAATGCAGGAGGTATTTAATATTGAAAACCAACAAAGTTACTTGTATAATTGACTGTTACACACGTTTTCTCTCATTATCTATGTCCAAATGCTGGCTTTACCTAACACTTTTGAATTAAATTTTTTCTTCATTGTGAAAACAAATCAAGTTACTTTTTCATTTGGTGCTATGCATTTGTTTTCACTTACAACCAGTGTCAAAACCATGGTTTTATCATACATTCTGGGAATGCAGTAGTTTCTTAACTTGTGAAAACTAAGGAAGTTATTTCTTTTATAGTCAGCTATGCTCTTGTTTTCACTTACATTCATTATCAAAACCCTTCTTGGACCTAATGCTCTGTGAATGAAAGAGGTTCTTCAGTTTTGAAAACTAAGCAAGTTCTTGTTTAATTGCCTGCTACACACTTCTTTTCACTTACAATCAATGTCAAAACACTGGTTTCATCTAATGCTCTGTGAGTGTGTGAGGTTCTTCAGTTTTGAATTCCAAGCAAGTGGTATAATTTGCTGCTATGCACTTCCTTTTCACTTACAACCCAAATCAAAACCCTATTTTAAACTAACACTCTGTGAATGTAGGAGGTTCTTCAGTTTTCTACAGTTAAGCAAGGTACTCTAAAAGGATACTATTAACATCTCACAATCAAGGAAAAAACACTGATTTTAACTTTCTGAATGTAAGCGGTTCTAATGTTTTTAAAACTATGCAAGTTACTCATTTAATTTCAAGCTACACACTTCTTTTTTGCTTATAATCAATGTCTGAATAGTGTTTTTCCCAAATGCTCTGTGAATGTAGGAGTTTCTTCAGTTGTGAAAACTAGGCACGTTATTTCCTTAATTGGTTGCTTTGCACATGTTCTCATAATCAATGGAAAAACACTGGTTTATTTAATGCTTTATGAATGTAAGTGGTTCTTCAGTTTGGAAAATGATGCAAGTTACCCATTTAGTTGCCTGCTGCACACTTCTTTTCACTTCCAATCAATGTCAAAACCCTGTTTTTCCATATTCCTCTGGAATGCAGTAGGTTATTTGGTTTTGAATTCTAAGCAAGTTACTTGTATTATTTCCTGGTATTTATTCTCACTTAAAATCAATGCCAAAGCAGTGGTTTTCCATAATCCATTATGAATACAGGAGATCTTTCAGTTTTGAAAGCTAAGCAAGTTAATTGTGTAATTGGCTGTTATGCACTAGTTTTCGCTTACAATCTATGTCAAAATGCTGGTTTTACCTAATAGTTGTGAATGCCGTAAGTTCTTCAGCTGCAAAGCAAAACAATTTATTGTTTCATTAGGTGCTATGTACTTGTTTTCACTTACAATCAATGTCAAAACCCTTGTTTTACCTAATGCTCTGTGGATGAAGATAGTTTTTCTGCTTTAAAAAATTATGGAAAGTACTTGTTTTATTAGGATACTATTTACCAGTTTGCACTTACAATCAATGTCAAATCCGTGGTTTTTCCGAACACTGTGAATAAAATTTTAAAAATTTTAAAAATTAACCAATGTACATGTTTTAGAGGTTATTATTCATTTCTTCTCACTTACAATTAGTGAAGAAACAATGGTTTTGCCTTTTTGAATATAAGAGTTTCTTCAGTTTTTTAAACTAAGTAAGTTACTCATTTAATTGCCTGCTACACACTACTTTTCAGTTACAATTAATGTCAAAATTGCTGATACATAAGATTCTGTGAATGCAGTCATTTCTTCACTTGTGAACACCATGCAAGTCCTTGATTAATTGGCTGTTATGCACTTGTTTTCACGTACATTAAATATCACGTAATGGATTCACCCAATGCTCTGTGAGTATATGAGGCTGTACAGTTGTGAAATTAAGCAAATTACATCTTTGTTTGCCTTTTATGGCACTTGTTTTCACTTAAAATCAATGTCAAAACACTGGTTTTACCTAATGCTCTGTGAATGCAGTACATTTTTAGTTTTGTAAACTAAGCAAATTATTTTTTAATAGGCTGCTATGCACTTGTTTTCACTTAGAATGTCAATATGCTGCTTCTACCTAATATGCTAAGAATGCAATTGTGTCTTCTAGTTGTGTAAAGTAAGAAAGTTACTTTTTCATTGGGTGTTATGTGCTTGTTTTCACTTAGAATCAATGACAAAACAATTGTTCACCTAAAGCTCTTGGAATGCTGTAGTTTCTTCAGTTGCAGAAACTAAGCAACTTTCCTCTTTAAATGATTGCCATGCACTTGTTTTCACTTAAAATCAATGACAAGTCAGTTATGACACCTACACTCTGTGAATGCAGTAGTTTCTTCAGTTGTGAAAAGTAATCACAGAACGTCTTTAATTGGATTCTTTGCACTTGTTTTAACTTAAAACCAGAGTCAAAACCATGGTTTACCTATTGTTCTGTGAAAGCAGTATTTTCTTCATTTGTGAAAACTAAAGAAGTTATTTCTTTAATTGGCTGCTATGCACTTCTTTTCACTTACAGTCAATACCAAAACACTTGTTTAACCTAATGCTCTGTGAATGAAGGAGGTTCTTCAGTTTTGAAAAACAAGCAAGCTGCTTGTTTAATTGCCTGCTACACACTTGTTTTCGATTACAATCAAAGTCAAAATGGTGGTTTTACCTAACCCTCTGTAAATGCTGTAATTTCTTCAGTTGTGAAAACTAGGCACATTACTTCCTTAATTGGGTGCTTTGCACTTGTTCTCACATACAATCAATGAAAAACACTGGTTTTACCTAATGCTTTGTTGATGTAAGTGTTCTTCAGTTTTGAAAACAAAGCAAATAATTTATTTAATTGGCTGCTATGCACTTGTTTTCAATTACAATCAATGTCAAAACACTGGTTTTACCTAATGCTCTGTGAATGCGGTATGTTCTTCAGTATTGAAATTTATGCAAGTTACCCATTTAATTGTTTGCTTCTTATTTCTTTCCACTTACAATCAATGTGAATGCAGTCATTTCTTCACTTTTGAAAACAAAGCAAGAACTTGTTGAATTGGCTGCTATGCACTTGTTTTCTCATACAATAAATATCAAGCACTGGTTTTAACTAATGATTTGTGAATGTAAGTGGTTCTTCAGTTTTGAAAACTAAGCAAGTTACTCATTTAATTGCCTGCTACACACTATTTTTCACTTACAATCAATGTCAAAGGGTGGTTTTCAAGGCTCTGTTCATGCAGAGGTTTCTTCAGTCATGAAATCTAAGTACATTACTTCCTTAATTGGCTGTTTTGCACTTGTTCTCACAATCAATGAAAAAAACACTGGTTTCACCAAATGCTTTGTGAATGTAGGTAGTTCTTCAGTTTGGAAAACTATGCAAGTTACTCATATAATTGCCTGCTACAAACTTCTATTCACTTCTGATCAATGTCAAAGCGCTGGTTTTACCTAATGCTCTGTGAATGTAGTCAGTTATTCTGTTTTGAATTCTAATCAAGTTACTTGTGTTATTTGTTGATATTTATTCTCACTTACAATCAATGCCAAAACAGTGGTTTTACTTAATGCTCTATGAATGCAGGATGTTCTTCAGTTTTGAATACTAAGTAAGTTACTTGTTTAAATGGCTGCAAGGGATTTGTTTACACTTACAATGTCAATTGGCTGGTGTTAACTAATACTCTGGGAATGCAGTTATTTCTTCATGTTGTGAAAATAAGCAAGTTTCTTTTTAATTGGTTGCTATGCACTTGTTTTCACTTACAATAAAGAACCAAACAATGGTTTACCTAATATTGTTGGAATGCAGAAGATTCTTCAGTTGGGAATAGTAAGCAATTTCATTCTTTAAATAAATGCTATGCACTTGTGTTCACTTTCAGTCAATGGAAAATCAGTTGTGATACCTAACACTCTGTGAATGCAGTACTTTCTTCAATTGTGTGAACTAAGCTTATTACTTCTTTAATTGGGTGCTATGTACTTGTTTTAACATTCACAAAATGCAAACATCATGGTTTTTCCTAACGTTCTGCGAATGCAGCAATTTCTTCATTTTTGAAAACTAAGGAAATTATTCTTTTAATTGGCCCCTACACACATGTTTTCACTTACATTCAATGTGCAATCACTGTTTTTACCTAATGCCTTCTGAATGCATGAGGTTTCAGGTTTGAAACGTAAGATAGTAGTTTCATTTGCTGTTATGCACTTGTTTTCACTTACAACCAATGTCAAAACCCTGTTTTTAATAAACACACTGTGAATGAAGGAGGTTCTTCAGTTTTCAAAAATTATGCAAGGTACTTGTTTAATAGGATACTCTTCACTTCTTCTCACTGACAATCATTGAGAAAACACTGGTGTTAGCTTCCTATTTAATTGCCAGCCACACATTTATTTTCACTTACACTCAAAGTCAAAACACTGGTTTACCTAATGCTCTGTGAATGTAGTATATTATTCAATTTTGAATTTTAGGCAAATTACTTGTGTTATTTCTCATATTTATTATCACTTACAATCAATGCCAAAACAGTGATTTTACCAATGCTCTAAGAATGCAGGAGGTCCTTCAGATTTGAAAACTTAGCAAGTTACTTGTTTAATTAGTGGTCATGCATTTGTTTTCACTCACAATAAATGTGAAAATGCTGGTTTTACTGAATACTTGTGAATGCAGTAGTTCCTTTTGCTGTGAAAACTAAGCAAGTTACTTTTTCAATTGGTACAATGCACTTGTTTTTATTTCCAATCAATGTAAAAATACTGGGTTTACCTAATATCTGGGAATGCAGTAGATTTTTCATTTGTGAAAACTATGGAAGTTATTTTTTAATTTGCTGCTATCCACTTTTTTTCACTTATATTCAATATCTAATCACTGGTTTGTCCTAGTGCTCAGTGAATGAATAATGTGTTTTAGTTTTGAACAATAAGCAAGTTACTTGTGTAATTGGCTGCTACACACTTGGTTTCACTTACAATCAATGTCAGAACACTGGTTTTATCCAGTGCTCAGTGAATGAAGGAGTTTCTTCAGTTTGAAAAAATTAGCAAGTTACTTGTGTAATTGGCTGTTATGCATTTGTTTTCACTTACAATCAATGTCAATATGCTGGTTTTACCTGATACTGTGAGAATGCAATTGTATCTTCAAGTTGTGAAAACTAAGCAAGTTACTTTTTCATTGGGTGCTACACACATGTTTTCACAAGTAAAACAAGTAAATCAAAACCATTGCTTGTAAATTGATTGATGTAAATCAATGACGAAACATTGGTTTACATAATACCCTGGAATATTGTAGCTTCTTCAGTTGGGAAACAAAGCAATTAACTTCTTTAAATGACTACAATGCACTTGTTTTCACTTACACTCAATGGCAAATCAATTGTGATACCTAACACTGTGAATGCAGTAGTTTCTTCAGTTGTGAAAACTAAGCACACTTCTTCTTTAATTGGCTGCTATGCACCTTTTCTCACTTACAATAAATGTAGAAGTACAGGTTGCACTTAATGATCTGTGAATGTAGGAATTTCTTTAGTTTTGAAAGCTAGGCAAGTTCATGGCTACATTGCCTGCTAAACAAGTGTTTTTACTTAAAATTATTTTCAAAGGAGTGTTTATGTGTAACATTCTGTAAATGCAATCATTTCTTCACGTATGAAAACTAAGCAAGTTACTTCTTTAATTAGCTGCTATGCACTTGTTTTCACTTAAAATCAATGTCAAAATCCTAGTTTTATGAAATGATCTGTGAATTCAGAAGTTTCTTCCATTTTGAATTCTAAGGAAGTAGTTTAAATTACTGATATGCATTTGTTTTCACTTACAACCTATGTCAAAACCTTGATATTACCTAATGCTCTGTGAATGAAGGAGGTTCTTCTGTTTTCAAAAACTAAGCAAGATAATTGTTTACTAGGATACTTTTCACTTGTTTTCCTTACAATCAATGTCAAAATGGTAGTTCTACCTAATGGTCTGAGAATGCAGTCATTTCTTCTCTTGTGAAAACCAGGCAGGTTACTTCCTTAACTGATGCTTTGTACTTGCTTTCACATACAATCAATAAAAAAACCCTGGTTTTACCTAATGTTCTGTGAATATGGGATTAGAAGAAATGTGCTTAGTTTTCACAACTGAAGAAACTACTGCATTCACAGTGTTAGGTGTCATTGAAAGCTAAGCAATTTACTTGATTATTTGACTGCAATGGCACTTGTTTTCACTTGCAATCAATGTCAAAACACTGGTTTTACATAATGCTCTGTGAATGCACGAGGTTCTTCAGTTTCAAATTCCAAGCAAGTAGTTTAACATGCTGCCAAGTACTTGTTTTCACTTACAACCAATGTTAAAGCCCTGATTTTACCTAACACACTGTTTATGATGGAGGTTCTTCAATTTTCAAAAATTAAGCAAAATACTTGTTTAATAGGATAATATTCAATTTCTCACTTACAATCAATGAAGAAACACTACTTTTACCTTTGTGAATTTAAGTGGTTCTTCCGATTTGAAAACCAAACAATTTACTCATTTAATTGCCTGCTACACACTTCTTTTCACTTAAATTAAATGTCAAAATGGTGGTTTTACATAATGCTGTTAATGAAGGAGTTTCTTCAGTTTTGAAAACCAAGCACGTTATTTCCTTAATTGCCTGCTTTGCCTTTTTTCTCACATTCAATGAAAAAACATTGATTTTACTTAATGCTTTGTAAGTATAAGTGGTTCTTAAGCTTGGAAAACTATGCAAGTTAAACATTTAATTGACTGCTGCAGGTTTCTTTTCACTTGCAATCAATTTCAAAGCACTGGTTTTACCTAATGCTCTGTGAAGGCAGTAGGTTATTCTGTTTGAATTCTAAGCAAGTTACTTGGGTTATTTGCTGGTATTTATTCTCAATTACATTCAATGCCAAAACAGTGGTTTCCCTAATGCTCTGTGAATGCACAAGGTTCTTCAGCTTTGAATGCCAAGCTAGTAGTTTCATTGACTGCTATGCACCTGTTTTCACTTACATTCAATATCAAAACACTTGTTTGAATGAATGTTCTTTTTTTTTGTTTTTTTTGTTTTTTTTTGTTTTTTTTATTTAATATGTTTTATTTTTAGAGAAGTTTTAGATTTACAGAAAAATCACAAAGGTAGTACAGTTGAATGAAGGAGATTCTTCAGTTTTGAAAACTAAGCAAGCTGTTTTTTTTAATGGCCTGGTACACACTTGTTTTCTATTACAATCAATGTCAAAACAGTGATATTACCTAATGCTCTGTGAATGCAAGATTATCTTCAATTTTGAATTCCAAGAAATTAGTTTAATTTGCTGCTCTGCACTTGGTTTCACTTTCAACCAATGTCAATCCCTGGTTTTACTTAACATTGTGTGAATGAAGGAGATTATTCAATTTTCAAAAGTTATGGAACGTACTTGTTTAGTAGGTAAATATTCATTCTTCTCACTTACAATCAATGAAAAAACGCTGGTTTTACATATGTGAATGTAGGTTGTTCTTCATTTTGAAAACTGAGCAAGATATTCATTTGATTGCTTTCCTCATACATCTTTTCAGTTACAATAAATGTCAAAGCAATGGTGAAACATAAGATTCTTTGAGTCTAGTCATTTCTTCATTTTGGAAACCAAGCAAGTCCTAGTTTAATTGACTGCTATGCACTTTCTTTCACATGCAATAAATATCAAAACACTGGTTTAGCTAACACTCTGTGAATGTAGGAAGCTCTTCACTTTGGAAACAGCATATTACTTCTTTTTTTTTACTATGGGTAAAAATCAAAATTCTCACAATACATACAAACATTTGCAAAATGATACATGAATATATATGCATATATGTGTATTTGCTTACAAAAATGTTATATATATATATATATATATATATACATATATTTTAAGAGGTGCTTAGATTACCCAAAATATTACACGGAACCCACTGGGATTCCCATGTTGCCCACCTCCCACACCTCCCACCACATCCCACACAAACATCTCCCACAGTGTGGCCCACCACCCTCAATGAACTTACACATCCTGGAGCCTTGCCACCAACCATAGACCACAGTTCACACTGTAGACCACTCTCTCTCCCACTCAGTTCTGAGTGGTGTGTGCTGATTTAAAATGGCCTACATCCGTTGCCACAACAGTACTCAGGACAACCTCCAACTCCCAAAGAAGCCCCTGTATTTCAACTGCTCATCCCCTCCCTACCCCAAAAGTGTCAAGTGGCCACTGGCTCCACCTCATTGTTATAATTACTTGCATTGCTAGAATCACCCTATGTGAACAAGAGAATACCATCATATTACTTCTTTATTTGGCTGCTATGGCTCATGTTTCACTTAAAATCAATGTCAACATCATGGTTAAACCATGTTTATTCTGTTGTGAAATCTATGCTCATTACTTCATTAATTGGCTGCTTTACACTTGTTCTCACAATAAATGAAAAAGCACTGGATTTACCTAATACTTTGTGAATGTAAGTGGTTCTTCAGTTTGGAAAAATAATGCAAGTTACTCATTTAATTACCTGCTGCACATTTCTTTTCACTTACAATCAATGTGAAAGCAACGGTGATACATAAGATTCTGTGAATGCAGTCATTTCTTCACTTGTGAAAACCAAGCAAGTTCTTTAATTGGCTGCCATGCACTTGTTTTCACTTACATCAATATGCTGGTTTTACCTAATACTCTGAGAATGCAGTTGTTTCTTGAAGTTGTGAAAACTAATCAAGTTATTTTTTCATTGGGTATTATATACTTGTTTTCTCTTACAATGTCAAAACAATGGTTTACATAATGCTCTGGGAATGCAGTAGTATCTTCAGTTGGGAAAACTGAGGAATTTACTTCTTTAAATGACTGCTATAGACTTGTTTTCACTTAAAGTCTTCAATTTGAAAACTAAACATGATTCTTTAATTGGCTGCTATGCACTTTTTTAGTCTTACTACCAATGTCAAAACCATGTTTTACCTAACATTCTGGGAATGCAGTAGTTTCTTCATTTGTGAAAACTAAGGAAGTTATTTCTTTAATTGGCTGTTGCACACTTGTTTTCACTTACATTCAATATCAAAACTCTTGTTTGACCTAATGCTCTGTGAATTAAGGTGTTTCTTCAGTTTTGAAAACTAAACAATTTGCTTGTTGAATTGTGTACTAAACACTTGTTTTCACTTTCAGTCAATGCCAAAACACTGGTTTTACTTAATGCTCTGTGAATGCACAAGATTCTTCAGTTTTGAATTCCAAGCAAGTAGTTTAATTTGCACCTATGCACTTTTTTCACTTACAACCAAAGTGAAAACCCTGGTTTTACCTAACACTGTGAATTAAGGAGATTCTTCAATTTTCAAAAATTAAGCAAGGTATTTTTTAATAGGATACTATTCACTTCTTTTCAGTAAATCAATGAAAAAACATTGGTTTTACCAATGGCTCTGTGAATGTAAGTGGTTCTTCAATTTTGAAAACTAAGCAAATTACTCATTCTTTGCCTGCTTCACACTTCTTTTCACTTACAATCATTATCAAAGCAGTGTTTATACATATGATTCTGTGAATGCAGTCATTTCTTCACTTGTGAAAACCATGAAAGTCCTTGCTTAATTGACTGCTCTGCACTTGTTTTCACATACAATAAGTATAAAACACTGGTTTTACCTAACAAGCTGTGAATGTAAGAGGTTCTTCAGTTTTGTAAACTAAGCAAGTTACTTCTTTATTTGGTTGCTATGACACTTGTTTTCACTTACAATCAGTCTCAAAACACTGGTTTTACTTAATGCTCTGTGAATTCACTCCATTCTTCAGTTTTGAAAATTAAGGAAGATACTTTTTAAATTGGATGTTATGCACGTTTTTCACTTACAATGTCAATATGCTGGTTTTACCTAATATGCTGAAAATGCAGGTGTTTATTCAAGTTGTGAAAAGTAAGAAAGTTCCTTTTTCATTTGGTGATATTCACCTGTTTTCACATACAATCAATATCAAAACACTGGTTTTACCTAATGCTCTATGTATGTAGGAGTTCTTAATTTTTCAAAACTAAGCAAATTACTTCTTTATTTTGCTGCTTTAGCACTTGTTTTTACTTACAATCAATGTCAAAACACTGGTTTTAGCTAATGCTCTGTGAATGCACCAGGTCCTGCAGTTTTGAAAACTAAGCAAACTATTTTTTCATTGCATGTGATGCACTTGTTTTCACTTACAATCAATGAAAAAACAATGGTTTACCTAATGTTCTTGAAATGCAGTAGTTCCTTGAATTGGGAAAACTAAGTAATTTACTTCTTTAAATGAATGCTATGCACTTGTTTTCACTTACAGTCAATGGTAAATCAATTGTAGCTAAAACTCTGTGAATGCAGTAGTTTCTCCATTTGTGAAAACTAAGGAAGATATTTCTTTAATTAGCTGCTATGCACATGTTTTCACTTACACTCAATATCAAAACAGGTGTTTGACCTAATGCTCTGAATGTAGAAGGTTGTTCACTTTTGAAAACTAAGGAAGTTGCTTGCTTAATTACCCAGTACACATATTTTTTCACTTACAATCAATTTCAAAACACTGGTTTTACCTAATGGTCTGTGAATGCATGAGGTTCTTAAGGTTTGAATTCTAAGCAAGTAGTTTAATTTGCAGCTATGCACTTGTTTTCACTTACAACCAATATCAAAAGCCTGGTTTTACCTAACACTCTGTGAATGAAGGAGGTTCTTCAATTTTCAAAAATTAAGCAAGGTACTTGTTTAATAGGATACTGTTCAATTCTTCTCACTTAAAATCAATGAAAAAAACATTGCTTTTACCTTTGTGGATGTATTTAGTTCTTCAGTTTTGAAATCTAAGCCAATTACTCATTTAATTGCCTGCTACACACTTCTTTTCACTTACAGTCAATGTCAAAATGGTGGTTTTACCCAACACTCTGAGAATGCAGGAGATTCTTCAGTTGTGGAAACTAGGCATTTTACTTCCTTAATTGGCTGCTTTGAAGTTATCCTCACAATCAATGAAACAACACTGCTTTTATCTAACACTAAGTGAATGTGAGTGGTTCTTCAGTTTGGAAAATTATTCAAGTTTCTCATTTAATTGCCTGCTGCACACTACTTTTCAGTTACAATCAATGTCAAAGTACTGGTTTTAACTAATGATCTGTGAATGCCATAGGTTCTTCTCTTCTGAATTCTAAGCTAGTTGCTTGTGTTATTTGTTGGCATTTATTCTCCCTTACAATCAATGCCAAATTAGTGGTTTTACCTAATGCTCTATGAATGCAGGAGGTCCTTCAGTTTTGAAAACTAAGCAAGATCATTTGATAATTGGCTGTTACACACTTGTTTTCACTTATAATCAATGTCAAAATGCTGGGGTGATACAAAAGATTCTGTGAATGCAGTCATTAATTCACTTGTGAAAATCAAGCAAGTCCTTGCTTAATTGGCTGCTATGCACTTATTGTCACATATAATAAATATCAAAACACAGGTTTTGTTGAACAAAGTGAATGTAGGAATTTCTTCAGTTTTTGAAAACTTAGCAAATTACTTCTTTATTTGGCTGCTATAGCACTTGCTTTCACTTAAAATCAATGTCAAAACAGTTGTTTTGCCTAATGCTCTGTGAATGCAATATGTACTTCAATTTTGAAAACTAAGCAAGTTCTTTGTTTAATTGGCTGCTATTCACTTGTTTTCACTTAAATGTCAATATGCTGATTCTACCTAATATGATAAGAATGCAGGTGTTTCTTCAAATTGTGAAAACCAAGCAAGTTACTTTTTCATTGGGTGCTATGAACTCATTTTCACTTACAACCAATGTCAAAACCCTGGTTTTATATAATGCTCTGTGAATGCAGTACATTCTTCTGTTTTGAAAAATAGTATGTTACTTGTTTAATTGACTGTTATGCACTTGTTTTCATTTCCAATGTCAATATGCTGATTCTACCTAATATGATAAGAATGCAGTTGTTTCTTCAAGTTGTGAAAACCAAGCAAGTTACTATTTCATTGGGTGCTATGCACTTGTTTTCACTTACAATCAATGACAAAAATGTGTTTTCCCTAATTCTCTTGGAATGCAGTAGTTTCTTCCTTTGGAAAAACTAAGCAGTTCAATTCTTTAAATGCATGCTACACACTTGTTTTCACTTACAGCCAATGGCAAATCAGTTATGATACATAACACTCTGTGTGTACAGCAGTTTCTTCAGTTGTGAAAAATAGTCATGTTCCTTCCTTAATTGGCTGCTTTGCACATGTTCTCACTTACTATAAATGAAATAACACTGAATTTACCTAACACTTTTTGAATATAAGTGCTTCTTCAGTTTTGAAATCTAAACAAGTTATTCATTTAATTGCCTGCTTCCTGCTTCTTGTCATTTAAAGTCAATATCAAAGTATATAAAGCATATAAATAAGATTCTGTGAATACGGTCATTTATTCATTTGTGGATACCAAGCAAGACCTGGTTTAATTCACTGCCTTACACTTGTTCTCACGTTCAATAAATATAAAAACACTGGTTTTACCTAATGTTCTGTGTATGAATTAGGTTCTTCAGTTTTGAAATCTAAGCAAATTACTTTTTATTTGGTTGCTATGGCACTTGTTTTCACTTACAATCAATGTCAAAACACTGGTTTTACCTAAAGCTCTGTAAATACAGTACATTCTTCAGTTTTGAAATCTAAGCAAGTTACTTGTTTAATTGGTTGCCATGCCCATGCTTTCACTTACAATTTCGATATGCTGGTTTTACCTAATATGCTGAGAATGCAGGTGTTTCTTCAAGTTGTGAAAACAAACAAGTTATCTTTACATTGGGTGCTATGCTCTTGTTTTCACTTAAAATCAATGAGAAACAATGGTTTACCTAACACTCTTGGAATGCCGTAGTTACTTCAGTTGGGAAAACTAAGCAATTTCCTTCCTTAAATGACTGCTATGCACTTGTTTTCACTTACAGTAACTGGCAAATCAGTTTTGATACCCAACACACTGAATGAAGTCATTTTTTTTCAGTTGTGAAAATTAAGAATGTTACCTCTTTATATGGCTGCTATGCACTTGTTTTAACTTGCAACCAATTTCAAAACCATGGTTTTACTGAATGCCTGGGAATGCAGTAGTTACTTCATTTGTGAAAGCTAAGGAAGTTATTTCTTTAATTGGTTACTATGCACTTGTTTTCACTTGCATTAAATATCAAAACACTTGTTTGGCTTAATGGTCTTTGAATGAAGGAGGTTCTTCAGTTTTGAAATCTTAGCAAATTGCTTGTTTAATTGCCTGCTACACACTTGTTTTCACTTACAATCCATGTCAAAACCCTGTTTTTACCTAATGCTCTATAAATGCATGAGGGTCTTCATTTTGAATTCCAAGCTTGCAGTTAAACTTGCTGCTATCCACTTGTTTTTACTTACAACCAATGACAAAAACATGATTTAAGCTAACACTCTGTGAATGGAGATTCTTCAATTTTCAAAAATTAAACAAGGCACTTGTTTAATAGGATACTATTCACTTACAATTAATGAAAAAATACTGGTTTTACCTTTGTGAATGTAAGTGGTTCTTCAGTTTTGAAAAGTAAGCAAGTTACTCATTTAATTGCTTGCTTCACACTTCTTTTCACTTACAATCAATGTCAAAACAGTGGTGATACATAAGATTCTGTGAATGTGGTCGTTTGTCATCTCATGAGAACCAAGCAAATCTTTGTTTAATTGACTGCTATGTGCTTATTTTCACATATAATTAATATCAAAACACTGGTTTTGCCTAAAGATCTGTGAATAGAGGAGGTTGTTCACTTTTGAAAACTGAGCAAATTACTTCTTTATTTGGCTACTATGGCACTTGTTTTCACTTACAATAAATATCAAAACAGTGTTTTTTACCTAATGCTCTGTGAATACAGTAGGTTCTTCAGCTTTGAAAATTATGCAATTTACTTGTTCAATGACTGCTATGCACTTGCTTTCACATCAATGTAAATATAATGTTTTTATCTTATATGCTGATAAAGCTGTAGTTTGTTCAATTTGTGAAAATTAAGTAAGTTACTTTTTAATTGGAGGCTATGAACTTTTTACTTACAATGAATGAAAAACAAAGGTTTACCTAATGTTCTTGCAATGCAGTAGTTTCTTCAGTTGGGAAAAGTAAGCAATTTACTTCTTTAAATGAATACTATGTACTTGTTTTCATTTACAAACAATGTCAAAACACCGGTTTTACCTAATGCTCTGTGAATGCATGAGGTTCTTAAAGTGTGAATTCAAATCAAGTAGATTAATTTCCTGCCATGCAGTTGTTTTCACTTACAACCAATGTCAAAATCCTGGTGTTAGGTAACAGTGAATTAAAGTGGTTCTTCAATTTTCAAAAATTAAGCAAGGTACTTGTTTAAATAGGATACTATTAAAATCTTCACTATTAAAATTAGTGAAAAAAACTGGTTTTAACTTTGTGGATGTAAGGGTTATTCAGTTTTGAAAACTAAGCAAGTTACTCATTTAATTGCCTGCTATACACTTCTTTCATCTTACAATCAATGTCAAAATGGTGGCTTTATATAATGCTCTGTGAATGCAGAAGTTTCTTCAATTGTGAAAACTAGGCACATTACTTCCTTAATTGGCTACTTAAGCACTTGTTTTCACAATCAATAAAAAACACTGGTATTACCTAACATTTTGTGAATGGTTCTTTAGTGTGGAAAACTATGCAAGTTACTCATTTAATTGCCTGCTGCACACTTCTTTAAACTTACAATCAGTGTCAGAGCACTTTATTTACCTAATGCTCTGTGAATGCAGTAGGTTATTCTATTATTAATTCTAAGCAAGTTACTTGTGTTATTTGCTAGTATTTATTCTCACTTACAATAAATGCCAAATCAGTCGTTTTACCTAATGCTCTATGAATACAAGAGGTCCTTCAGTTTTGAAAGCTGAGCATATTACCTATATAATTGGTTGTTACACACTTGTTTTCACTTACAATCAATGTCAAAATTCTGGTTTTACCTACTACTTGTGAATGCAGTATTTTCCTCAGTTGTGAAAATTAAGCAAGTTATTTTATCATATGGTGCTATGCACTTGTTTTCACTTAAAAACAATGTTAAACCCTGGTGTTACATAATTCTCTGTGAATGAAGGAGGTTCTTCAGTTTTCAAAAATTAAGGAAAGTGCTTGTTTAATAGAATACTATTCACATGTTTTCACTTACAATCCATGTCAAAATGGTGGTTTTACCTAATACTCTGTAAATGCAAGAATTTCTTCAGTTCTGAAAACTAGACATGTTACTTCCTAAATTGGCTGCTTTGCACTTGCTCTCACTTAAAATCAATGAAAGAAAGTACTGGTTTTACCTAAGCTTTGTAAATGTAAGTGGATCTTCCATTTTGGAAACTAAGCAAGTTACTGGTTTAATTGCCTGCTTCACCTTTTTTTTCACTTACAATCAATGTCACAGCAGTGATGATACATAACTTTCTGTGAATGCAGTCATTCCTACACTTTTGTAAACGAAGCAACTCCCTGTTTAGGTGGCTAAATTTCAGTGTTTTCTCATACAGTAAATATCAAAACACTGGTTTTACCTAAAGCTCTATGGATGTAGGAGGTTCTTCAGTTTTGGAAACTAAGCAAATTACTTTTTTATTTGTCTGCTATGGGATTTACTTTCACTCAGAATCTGTGTCAAAACAATGGTTTTACTAAATTCTCTGTAAATGCATGGGGTTCTTCAGTTTTGAATTCCAAGCAAGCAGTTTAATTTGCTGCTATGCACTATTTTTCACTAACAACCAATGTCAAAACCCTGGTTTTACATAACACTCTGTGATTGAAGGAGGTCCTTCAATTTTCACAAATTGGTCAATGTAGTTGTTTTATAAGGTGTTATTCACTTCTTCTCAATTACTATCAATGAAAAACACTGGTTTTACCTTTGTGAATGTAAGTGATTCTTCAGTTTTGAAAACTGAGCAAGTGAGTCATTTAATTGCCTGCTACACTCTTCTTTTCATTTGCAATCATGGTCAAAATGGTGGTTTTACCTAACACTCTGTGAATGCAGGAATTTCTTAAGTTGTGAAAATAAGGCACATTACTTCCTTAATGGGTTTGTTTGCACTTGTTCTCACAATCAATGAAAAAAACCCAGGGTTTACTTAACACTTTGCTTATGTAAGTGGTTCTTCATTGTGGGAAACTATGGAAGTTACTCATTTAAATTATCTGTTACACAATTCTTTTAACTTACAGCAATGGTGATAAATAAGATTCTGTATGCACTGGATTACCTAATGCTCTGTGAACACAATAGGTTATTCTATTTTGAATTCTAAGCAAATTACTCATGTTTTTTGCTGGTATTTATTCTCACTGACAAAAAATGCCAAAACAGTAGTTTTACCTAATGCTCTATGAATGCAGGAGTTCCTTCAGTTTTGAAAACTAAGCAAGTTACTCTTATAATTGGCTGTTACACAATTGTTTACACTTAAAATCAATGCCAAATTACAGGTTTAACCTAATACTTGTGAATGCAGTAGTTTTTTTCTGTTGTGAAAACTAAGCAAGTTTCTTTTTCATTTGCAGATATGCACTTGTTTTCACTTACAACTGAAATCAAAACCTGGTTTTACCTATTGCTCTGGGATTGAAAGAGGTTCTTCAGTTATCAAAAATTAAGGAAAGTACCATTTTAAGAGATTACTATTCACTTGTTTGCTCTACCAATTAATGTCAAAACCCTGGTTTTACCTAACACTCTGTGCATGAAGGTGGTTCTTCACTTTTCAAAAATTAAGCATGGTACTTGTTTAATAGGAAACTATTCACTTCATCTACTTACAATCAATGAAAAAAAGACTGGTTTTACCTAATGTTTTGTGAAAGAAAGTGGTTCTTCGATATTGAAAACTAAGCAGGTTACTAGGTTAGTTGACTGCTTCACACTTCTTTTCACTTACAATCAATGTCAAAGCAGTTGTGATACATAAGATTCTGTGAATGCAGTTATTTATTCATTTATGAAATTCAAGCAAGTTTTTTAAAATTACTGTTATATACTTGTTTTTACTTACAAGGAGTATCAGAACCCTGGCTTTACCTAGCACTCTGTGAATGTAGAAGGTTCTTCGGTTTTTAAAATTAAGCAAAATACCTCTTTATTTGGCCACTATGGAACTTGTTTTCACTTACAATGAATGACAAAACACTCATTTTACATAATGCTCTGTGATTGCAGTATATTTTTCAGTTTTGAAAACTAAGCAAGTCCTTGTTTAATTGGCTGTTATGAACTTGTTTTCACATATCATGAATATCAAAACACTGGTTTTACCAAACACTCTGTGAATATAGGAACTACTTCAGTTTTGAAAAGTAAGCAAATCTTTATTTGACTGCTACAGCACTTGCTTTAACTTACAATCAATGTCAAAACACTGGTTTGACCTAATGTTCTGTGCGGTCTTGTTTTTAAAACTAAGCAACTTACTTGTTTATTTGGCTGTTATGCACTAGTTTTTACTTTCAATATCAATATGCTACTGTTACATAATACAAAGAGAATGCAGTTGTTTCTTCAAGTTGTGAAAAGTAAGCAAGTTACTTTTTCATTGGGTGCTATGCACTTGTTTTCACTTACAATCAATGAGAAAAAAATGTTATCCCTAATGCTCTTGGAATGCAGTAGTTTCTTCAGTTGGGAAAACTAAGCAATTTACTTCTTTTAAAGCATGCTACACACTTGCTTTCACTTACAGCCAATGGGAAATCAGTTGTGATACCTTACACTCTGTGAGTACAGTAGTTTCTTCAGTTGTGAAAAATAGTCATGTTACTTCCTTAATTGGCTGCTTTATACTTGTTCTCACTTACAATAAATGAAATAACACTGGTTTTACCTAACACTTTTTGAATGTAAGTGGTTCTTCAGTTTTAAATCTAAGCAAGTTACTCATTTAATTATCTGCTTCACACTTCTTTTCAATTAAAATCAATGTCAAAGCAGTGGTGATACATAAGATTTTGTGAATGCAGTCATTTATTCACTTGTGAAAACCAAGCAAGTCCTTTTAAAATTACTGCTATGCACTTATTTTCCTTACAATAAATATCAAAGCCCTGGTTTTATCTAACATTCTCTGAATGGAGGAGGATTTTCAGTTTTTAAAATTAAGCAAAATACCTCTTTATTTGGCCACTACGCAACTTGTTTTCACTTACAATGAATGTCAAAACATTCATTTTATATAATGCTCTGTGATTGCAGTATATTTTTCCGTTTTGTAAACTAAGCAATTCATTTGTTTAATTGGATGCTCTGCACTTGTTTTCACTTAAAATGACAATATACTGGTTTTACCTAATATGCTAAGATGCAGATGTTTCTTCAAGTTGTGAAAAGTAAGCAAGTTACTTTTTCATTGGGTGCTATGCACTTGTTTTCACTTACAATCAATGAGAAAAAAATGTTACCCCTAATGCTCTTGGAAGTGCTGCTTGCACTTTTTCTCACAGTCAATGTCAAAACACTGGTTTTATTTAATGCTCTGTGATTGCATGAGGTCCTTCAGTTTTGAATAACAAGCAAGTAGTTTAATTTGCTGCTACACACTTGTTTTCACTTAAACCCATGTCAAAAGCCTGGTTTTACCTAACCCACTATGAATGAAGGTGTTTCTTCAATTTTCAAAATTAAGCAATGTACTTTTTAAATAGAATACTATTCACTTGTTCTCACTTACAATCAATGAGAAATCACTGGTTTTATCTTTGTGAATGTAAGTGTTTCTTCAGTTTTGAAAACTAAGGAAGTTACCCATTTAATTGCCTGGTATACATGTCTTTTCCCTTACAATCAATGTCAAAATGGTGGTTTTACCTAACACTGTGAATTCAGGAGTTTTTTCAGTAGTGAAAACTAGGCACATTATTTCCTTAAATTGCTGCTTTGCACTTGTTCTCACAATCAATGAAAATACACTGACATTACCTAATGCTTTGTGAATGTAAGTGGTTCTTTAGGATGTTAAACTATGCAAGTTATTCATTTAATTGCCTGCTGCACACTTCTTTTCACTTACAATCAATGTCAAAGTGTGGTGATACCTAAGATTCTATGAATGCAGTCATTTCTTCACTTGTGAAAACCAAGCAAGACCTTGTTCAATTGGCTGCTATGCACTTGTTTTCACATACAATAAATATCAAAACACTGGTTTTACTTGACACTCTGTAAGTGAAGTAGGGTCTTCAGTTTTGAAACAAAGGAAATTACTTCTTTATTGGATGCTTTGCCACTTGTTTTCACTTACAATCAGTGTCAAAACAGTGGTTTTACCTAATCCTCTGTGAATTCAGTACGTGCTTCCATTTTGAAAACTAAGCAAATTACTTGTTTTATTGGTTGTTATGCACTTGTTTTCACTTACAATCAGTGACAAAATAATGGTTTACTTAGTGCTTTTGAAATGCAGCCATTTCTTTAGTTGGGAAAACTAAGCAACTTACTTCTTTAAATGAATACTATGCAGTTATTTTCACTTACAGTGAAAGGCAAATCAGTTGTGATACCTAACATTCTGTGAATTCAGTAGTTTCTTTAGTTGTGAAATCTAAGCAGGTTGTTTCTTTAATTGGCTGCTAGGCACTTTTTATCACTTACAACCAATATCAAAAGCCCCGGTTTTACCTAATACACTGTGAGTTAAGGAGGTTCTTCAATTTTCAAATATTAAGCAAGGTACTTGTTTAATAAGTTACTATTCACTTCTCACTTACAATCAATGAAAAACCATGGGTTTTATTTCTGTGAATGTAAGTGTTTCTTCACTATTGAAAACTAAGCAGGTTACTCATTTCATTACCTGTCACACACTTTTCTTGAATTACAATGAATGTCAAAATGGTGGCTTTACCAAATGCTCTGTAAATACTGGAGTTTCTTGAGTCGTGAAAACTAGGCACATTACTTTCTTAATTGCCTACTTTGCATTTGTTCTCACAATCAATGAAAAACACTGGTTTTACTTAATGCTTTCTGAATGTAAGTGGTTCTTCAGTTTAAAACTACGCCAGTTTCTAATTTAATTGCCTGCTGCACAATTCTTTTAACTTACAATCAATATCAGAGGAGTGATTTTACCTAATGCTCTGTTGATACAGTGCATTATTCCATTTTAAATTCTAAGCAAGTTAAGTGTTATTAGCTGGTATTTATTCTCACTTACAATCAATGCCAAAATAGTGTTTTTACCAAACACTCTATGAATGCAGGAGGTCATTCTGTTTTGAAAACTAAGCAAGTTCCCTGTATGATTGTCTGTTATTCAATAGTTTTCACTTACATTCAATGTCAAAACACTGGTTTTACCTAATGCTCTTTGAATGCAGTAGGTTCTTCAGTTTTGAAAACTAAGAAAGTTCCTTCTTCTATTGGTAGCTGTGCACTTGTTTTCACTTACAATATCAATATGCCTTTTTTACCTAATGCACTGAGAATGCAGTTGTTTCTTCAAGGTTTGAAAACTAAGCAAGTTACTTTTTCATTGGATGCTATGCACTTGCTTTCTCTTACAAGCCATAACAAAAATATGGTTTTCCTAATGCTCTTGGAATGCACTAGTTTCTGCAGTTGGGAAAACAAAGCAATTTACTTCTATGACTGCTATGCAGTTATTTTTACTTACGCTCAATAGCAAATCAGTTGGGTTACTGTATTAGTCAGCCAATGTGGCACTAATTCAATATACCAGAGATAGGTTGTTCTTTATAAAGGGTATTTATTTTCAGTAGAAATCCACAGTTACCAGGCCATAAAACATAAGTTTCTTCCCTCACCAAAGTCAATTGCCACGTGTGGAGTAAGACAGCTGCTGATGTTTGCCACAGTTTAGGCTTCTTGGCTTCCTCTCTTCAGGGGGCTGAATTTCTCTCTGGGCTCAGTTTCCCTGTTTCCTCCACAAAGTCAGCTGTAGACTATTAGGCTCTCTAGGTTTTGCTTCTCTCCACAAGACCAGCTGTGAACTCTTAGGTGAATGGCTCATCTCTATCCCGTGGCCTTCTCTCCAACATCAAAACTCCAATGTCAAAAACTGGCCCCTTTCTCCTTTGCCTTGCTTTTTATATTTGATTACCCCTCCCACCAAGGGGTGAGGCTCAAAGCCTTACTGACATGGCCCTATCAAAGCCCCAATTATAAATTCATCATGGCCAGCTGAACAGACTAGTTTACAAGTATAATCTAATATAGATTTTTGAAATTCATACATCAAACTGCCAAATGGCTAAACTCCACCCTCTGAATTCCAAAAATACATTACAATATTCAAAAAACCTTAAATCAGTAACAATGCAAGTACACATCATATCATAATCTTTTCAAAGATATACCATTTTTCTTGGTCAAAGTCCTGTCTGCTATAGACCTCTGAAACTTACAAAATCATTTAACTGCTTCCAATACACAAGTGGACAGATAAAGAATAACCATTTTCATTAGCATAAGGAGAAATTGGGATTTTAAACATGAGTCATGGATCCTCTACAGTTCAGTAAACCTGCAGGGCCACCCTCATCAAGTTGGGTGTTGACCAAGCTCCACACCTCATGCTGTAAATGTGTTGGGGTGATTTCCACACCTTACCCAATTTTTGGATTAGAACCTTAGCCCTCTAGTACAGTGAGATGAAGACAACATTACCCATAACATTTGGCATACAAGTTCAACCCTCTCAGAGCAATGGGTTGACCACTTGGCCTTCTCTAATCCATGGGGGACAAGTAAACCCATCTCAGAATTAAGGGGCGTTGATCTTACCCGCACTAATTTTTGAGGAATGTGTTCCATGCTCCCTAGACCTTGGGGAAACAAAACTCACCCAGAACATGTGGTAGAGGCGTCCAACCTTTTCAACTGCTGGGGCACACTTACCCGCACTGTACACATGGGTGGGACTCCTCTCTTGGACCAAACCAATGTCTTAACTCAAGATCTCAGCTTCCATGGGTTTCTTCTTAAAACTTGGTTTCTCCTTCAATCTTTCCTTTCCATTTCCCCTTTTGCACAAGCTGACAGTGGTTTTGTTCATGCAGCTGTCTCAAAAACTTTGTTGGTTTAGCATGCACGATGCAAGGTTCTAAGCCATTAGACAGTAATATTTTCCAAAAGTCTTTCCTAGATAACTGCATCTTCAATTCTGATTTACAATTTCCAAGTTTAGTAAAGTCTTTAAATGGGGCATTTTATCTGCAAATTTGATTTCCAGAAACTTGGAAATTCTGGAATCATTTTCAGGTTTCTTTGTGCCCAAAAGGCCAATTCTTAGTGTATTTCCTTCATCTAGTATTTTGCTATATGCTGCTAGAAGAAGCCAAGCCACATTCTCTGAGTTTACCTTGGAAAGTTCTTCAGCATTTGCTCAGGATCTCCATTTTCAAATTCTGTCTCACATAAAACACTAGGATTTAATCTTGCTAAATTCTCTGCAATTTTAAAACATGGATCACCTTTCCTCCAGTTTCCAATAATAGTTTCATCATTTACTTCTAAAGCATCATAGAAAATCTCTTTAGTGTCCATATTAATAACAACCGTCTCTTCAAAACAATTTAGGCCTTTTCCATCAAGCATCTCACAATTCCTCCAAAAAATATCCCTTACCAATTTAAATAACCATTTCAACATTTTGGTAATTGCAAAAGCACTTCCCCACTCCTCAGTAACAAATTCTGTATTAGTCAGCCAAAGGGGCAATAATGCAATATACTAGAGATTGGTTGGACTTTATATAGTTTTTTGGGAGTTAGAAGTCCACAGCTACCAGGTCATAAAGCATGTTTCTTCCATCACAAAACTACATTGCCACGTAGTTGCTGACATTTGCCATGGTTCAGATTTCTTGGGTTCCTCTCTTCCAAGGGCTGCTTTTCTCTCCAGGCTTAGTGCCTCTGCTTCCTCCACAAGGTCAGTATAGACTATTTAGGCTCTCTGGGCTTTGCTTCTCTCCACAAGGTCAGCTGTGGACTCTCAGGCAAATGGCTCATCTTAATCCTGGGGCCTTCTCTCCACCATCAAAACTCCAAAATCCAAAACTGCACCCTCTGTTCTTTGCCTTGCCTTTTATATTTGATTCCTCCATACAAAATGGGGTGGGGCTAAACACCTTAATGACATTGCCAAATCACAGCCCCAATTATAAATTCATCATGCCAAGAAGGACAGATCAGTTTACAAGTATAATGTAACAGATTTTTGGAATTCATAATTGCATCAAACTGCCAAATGGCAACCACACCGGACTCTCTTTGAATGCAGAACTTTCTTCAATTGTCAAACTAAGCATCCTACTTTAATAGGCTGCTATGTGCTTCTTTTAACTTACAACTAATGTCAAAACCATGGTCTTACTTAACGTTCTGGGAATGTGGTAGTTTATTAATTTGTGAAAACTAAGTAAGTTATTTCTTTAACTGGCTGCTACACACTTGTTTTCACTTACATTCAATATCAAATCATTTTTTGAACCATTCTGTGAATTAAGGAGGTCCATAAGTTTTGAGAACTAAGCAATTTCCTTCTTTAATTGCCTGCTAGACACTTTTCACTGACAATAAGTGTAAAAATACTGCTTTTACCTAATGGTCTGTGAATGCATGAGGTTATTTTGTTTTGAATTCCAAGCAAGTAGATAATTTGCTGTTATGCAGTTGTTTTCACTTACAACCAATGTCAAAACCCTGGCTTTACCTAACATCCTGTGAATGTAGGTTCTTTAATTTTCAAAAATTAAACAAGGCACTTGTTTAATAGGATACTGTTCAGTTCTTCTCACAATAATTTACAATACAGTGGTTTTCCTTAATGCTTTGTGATTGTAAGTGATTCTTCAGTTTTGAAAAGTAAGCAAGTTACTTGTTTACTTGGCTGCTATGCACTTGTTTTCACTTAAAATGTCAATATGCTATTTTACCTAATACACTGAGAATACACTTGTTTCTTCAAGTTGTAAAAGCTAAGCAAGTTACTTCTTATCAATTACAATCAATGAAAAAACACTGATTTAACCTAGTGAATGTAAATGTTTAATCAGTTTTGAAAACTAAACAAGTTACTCATTTAATTGTCTGATACACACTTCTTTTCACTTACAATCAATGTGAAAATGTGGTTTTACCTAACATTCAGTGAATGCAAGTGTTTCTTCAGTTGTGAGAACTAAGCATGTTATTTCCTTAATTGGCTGCTTTGCTATTGTTCTCACAATCAATGAAGAACACTGGCTTTACCTAACACTTTGTGAATATAAGTGGTTTTTCAGTATCTTAAACTATACAAGTTACTCATTTAATTGCCTGTTGCACACATCTTTTCACTTACAATCAATTTCAAAGCACTAGTTTTTCCTAATGCTCTGTGAATGCAGTAGGTTATTCTGTTTTGAATTCTAAGGAAGTTGCCTCTGTTATTGGCTGCCATTTATTTTCGCTGACAGACAATGCCAAACAGGGGTTTTACCTAATGTTGTATGAATACAGGAGGTTCTTCAGTTTTGAAAACTAAGCAAGTTACTTGTATAATTAGCTGTTATGAAATTGTTTTCACTTACTATCAATGTCAAAAGTCTGGTTTTACCAAATACTTGTGAAAGCTGTAGTTTAGTTGTGAAAACTAAGCCACTTACTTTCCATTTGATGCTATGCACTTGTTTTCACTTACAACCAACCTCAAAACCCTGTTTTTACCTAATGCTCTATGAATGAAGGAGGTTGTTCAGTTTTCAAAAATTAAGAAAGGTACTTGTTTAACAGGATAATATTCACTTGTTTTCACTTACAATCAATATCAAAATTCTGGTTTTATGTATGCTCTTTGAGTGGTGTGGTTTCTTCAATTGTAAAAACTAAGCAAGTTACTTGCTTAATTGGCTGCTATGCACTTGTTTTTTACCTACAATCAATGTTGAAACCCTGGTTTTATGTAATATTCTGTGATTCCAGGATGTTCTTCGATTTTGAATTCCAAGCAAGTAGTTTAATATGCTGCTGTGTCCTTGTTTTTACTTACAACCAATGGCAAAACATTGGTTTTACCTAAGGCTATTTGATTGAGGGAGTTTCTTCTGTTTTCAATAATTATGCAAGTGTCTTGTTTAATAGGATAATATTCACTTGTTTTCACTTACAATCAATGTCAAAATGGTGGTTTTACCCTAACAATCTGTGAGTGCAGGAGGTTCTTCTGTTTTTAAACTAAGCAAGTTGCTTGTTTAATTGCCTGTTAAACACTTGTTTTCACTTACAATCAATGTCAAGCACTGGTTTTATCTAATGGTCTGTGAATGTAGGAGGTTCTTCAGTTTTGAAAATTAATCATGTTTCTTTTTAATTGGCTGCTAAGCACTTGTTTTCACTGACAATAATTGTAAATGTGCAAATATTACATATTACTCTAAGAATGCAGATGTTTCTTCAAGTTGGGAAAACTTAGCAAGATACTTTTACATTTCATGCTATGCACTGGTTTTCACTTATAATCACTATCAAAATTCTTGTTCCTAATGCTGTGTGAATGCAGTAGTTTCTTCAGTTTTAAAAACAATAAAGTTATTTCTTTAACTGTCTGCCTTGCAAGTGTTTTCATTTACAATGTCAAACCCTGGCTCTGTGAAGGCAGAATATTCACATTTGAATTCTAAGCAAGGAGTTTATTTTGCTGCTATTCACTTGTTTTCCCTTACAATCAATGTCAAATTGGTGGTTTTACTTAAAGCTCTGTGTATGTAGGGGTATCTTCAGTTGTGAAACCTAGGCATGATAACTCTTTATTTAGCTGCTTTGCACTTGGTTTCACTTACAATCAATGAAAAAACATTGGTTTTACCTAACATTCTGTGAATGTAAGTGGTTCTTCAGTTTTGAAAACTGAGCAAGTTACTCATTTAATTGCCTGATTCACACTTATTTTCACTTACAACTAATGTCAAAACCATGGTTTACCTAACATTCAGGGAATGCAGTAGTTTCTTCATTTGTGAAAATGAAGGAAGTTATTTCTTTATTTGGCTGCTACACATTTGTATGCACTTACATTCAATACCAAAACACTGGTTTGACCTAAAGCTCTGTTAATGAAGGACGTTCTTCGGTTTTGAAAACTAAGCAAATTCCTTTTTAGCTGCCTGCTACACACTTGTTTTCACTTAAAATCAGTGTAAAAACACTGGTTTTATTTAATGTTCTGTGAATGTCGGAGGTTCTTCAGTTTTGAATTCTAAGCAAGTTACTTGTTATTTGCAAATATTTATTTGTTCTCACTTACAATCAATGCCTAACTGTGGTTTTACATTTTGCTCTATGATTGCAGGAGGACATTCAGTTTTGAAATCTAAGTAAGCTACTTGTTTAATTGGCTGCTATGTACTTGATTTAACTTACAATCAATTTCAAAATTCTGGTTTAACCTAATACTCCTTGAATGCTGTAGTTTCTTCAGTTTCAAAAACTAAACAATTACTTCTTTAATTTGATTCTATGAACTTTTTTCACTTACAATCAATGTCAAAACACTGGTTTTATGGAATATTCTGTGAATGCAGGAGTTTCTTCAGTTTTGAATTCTATAAAAGTAGTTTAATTTGCTGCCATGTACTTGTTTGTCCTTACAACCAATGTCAAACCCAGGGTTTTCCCAATGTTCTGGGAATTCAGTAGTTCCTTCAATTGTGAAAACTAAAGAAGTTATTTCTTTAATTGGCTTCTGCACACATGTTTTTACTTACTTTCAATATCAAAACACTGGTTTGACCTAATGCTATGTGAATGAAGTTGGCTATTCAGTTTTGAAAACTAAGAAATTTGCTTTTTTAATTACCTACTGCACACTTGTTTTCACTTACAGTCAATGGTAAATAGTTGTGATAGCTAACAGTTTGTGAATGCTATACTTTTTCAGTTGTGAAAACCAAGCACGTTACTTCTTATATTGCTTTGCGACTGTTTTCACTTACAATCAATGTAGAAGTACAGGTTTTACTTAATAGTCTGTGAATGTAGGAGTTTCTATAGTTTTGAAAACTAAGCAAATTCTTCACTGAATTGCCAACTACACACTGGTGTTTACTTACAATCAATGTCAAAGCAGTGGTGATACATATATTCTGTAAATGCAATCATTTCTTCACTTGTGAAAACTAACCAAGTTATTTTGTTAATTAGCTGCTACACACTTGTTTTCACTTCCAATGTCAAAACACTGGTTTTACCTAATACTGTGAATGCAGGTTGTTCTTCATTTTGAACACTAAGCAAGTTTTACCTGTTATTTTGTTGCTACACACTTATTTTCCCTTGCACTCAATGTCAAAGCACTGGTATCACCTAATACTCTGTGAATGCAGGACGTTCTTCAATTTTGAACATTAAGCAAGTTACTTGTTTAATTGGCTGCTATGCACTTGTTTTCACTTACAATTATGTCAAATTCTGGTTTGATCTAATGCTCTTTGAATGCTGTAGTTTCTTCAGTTGTAACACTGACAAATTACTTCTTTATTTGACTACTAAGCATTGTTTTCACTTACAATCAATGTGAAAAACTTTTTTGGAATGTTCTCTAAATGTAGGATGTTCTTCAGTTTGAATTCTAAGCAAGTAGTTTAATTTGCTGGTATGCCATTGTTTTCACTTACAACCAATGTCAATACCATGGTTTACCTAACATACTTGGAATGCAGTAGTTTCTTCATTTGTGAAAACTAAGGAAGTAATTTCTTTAATTGACTGCTACACATTTGTTTTCACTTACATTCAATATCAAAACACTGGTTTCACCTAATGCTCTGTGAATGTAGGAGGATCTTCAGTTCTGAAAACAAAGCAAGTTGCTTTTGTAATTGCCTGCTACACACTTGTTTTCACATACATTCAATATCAAAACACTGGTTTCACCTAATGCTCTGTGAATGTAGGAGGATCTTCAGTTTTGAAAACAAAGCAAATTGCTTTTGTAATTGCCCACTACACACTTGTTTTCACCTAGAATCATTGTCAAAACACTGGTTTTACCTAATGCTCTGTGAATGCATGAGGTTCTTCAGTTTTGAATTCCAAGCATCTAGTATAATTTGCTGCCAGGAACTTGTTTTCTCTTACAACTAGTGTCAAACCCTGGTTTAACCTAACACTCTGTGAATGAAGGAGGTCCTTCAATTTTCAAAAAATAAGCAAAGTACATGTTTAAGAGGATACTATTCACTTATTCTCACAATCAATGAAAAAACACTTGTTTTAACTTTGTGAATGTAACTGGTTCTTCAGTTTTGAAAATTAAGTCAGTTACTCATTTAATTTCCTGCTTCACAATTCTTTTCATTTACAATCTATGTCAATGTAGTGATGATACATAAGATTCTGTGAATGCAGTCATGTCTTCACTTGTGAAAACCAAGGAAGCCCTTATTTGGCAGCTATGCACTTGTTTTCACATACAATATATAGCTAGCCACTGGTTTACCTAAAGGTCTGTGAATGTAGGAAGTTATTCAGGTTCAAAAACTAAGAAAACCACATTTTTATTTGGCTGCGATGACACTTGTTTTCACTTACAATCGGTGTCAAAACATGGGTTTTTCCCTAATGCTCTGTGAATGCAGTATGATCTTCAGTTTTGAAAACTAACTATTTGTTTAATTGGTGGCTATGCACTTGTTTTCACTTACAATGTCAATATGCTGGCTTTACCTAATACAATGAGAATGCAGTTGTTTCTTCAAGTTGTCAAAACTGAGCGAGTTCCATTTTTTTGGGTGTTATGCACTTGCTTTCACTTACAATCAATGACAAAACAATGGTTTACTTAATGCTCTTGGAATGCAATAGTTTCTTCAGCTGGGAAAACTAAGCAATTTACTTCTTTAAATGACTGCTACTCACTTGTTTTCACTTACAGTCAATGGCTAATCAGTTGTAATACCTAACACTCTGTGAATGCAGTAGTTTCTTCAGTTGTGAAAACTAAGCAGTCTACCTCTTTAATTGCCAGCTATGCACTTATTTTAAGCTACAACCAGTGTCAATACCATGGTTTAACCTAATGTTCTGAGAAAGCAGTAGTTTATTCATTTGTGAAAATTAAGGAAGTTATTTCTTTAATTGGTCGCTATGCACTTGATTTCACTTACATTCAATATAAAAACGTTGTTTGACCTAATACTCTGTGAATGAAGGAGGTTCTTCAGTTTTTAAAACTAAGCAAGTTGTTTGTTTAATTGCCCACTACACACTCATTTAAACTTACCATCAATGTCAAAATGATGGTTTTACTTAATGATCTGTGAATGCATGAGTTTCTTCAGTTTTGAATTCAAGCAAGTAGTTTAATTTTCTGTTATGCACTTATTCTCACTTGCAACCAATGTCAAAACCCTAGTTTTTACCTAACATTCTGTGAATGAAGGGTGTTCTTCAATTTTCAAAAATTAAGCAGGTATTTGTTTAACAGGATACTATTCACTTCATTTCACTTACCATCAATTTTTTAAAAACTGGGCTTTCCTTTGTGAATGCATGTGGTTCTTCAGTTTTGAAAACTGAGGAAGTTATTCATTTAAATGCCTGCTGCACAATTCTTTTCACTTACCTTCAATGTCAAAATGGTAATTTTGTCTAATGCTCTGTGAATGCAGGTGGTTCTAGAGCTGAGAAAACTAAACATTTTATTCATTAATTGCTGCTTTGCAATTGTTCTCATATTCAATGATAAAACACTGGTTTTTCTTAAACTTTTGTGAATGTAAGTAGTTCTTCTGTTGGGAATACTATTCAAGTTACTCATTTAATTGCCTGCTGCACACTTCATTTCGCTTAAAAAGTCAAAGCACTAATTTACCTAATTCTCTGTGAATACAGTAGGTTATTCTGTTTTGAATTCTAAGCAAGTCACTTCTGTTATTTGGTGGTATTTATTCTCACTTACAATAAATGCCAAAACAGTGGTTTTACCAAATGCTCTTTGAATGCAGGAGGTCCTTCAGTTTTGAAAACTAAGCAAGTTACTTGTATAATTGGCTTTTATGCAATTGTTTTCACTTATGGTCAATGTCAAAAGGCTAGTTTTACCAAATACTTATGAAAACAGTAGTTTCTTTAGTTGTGAAAACTAAGCAACTTACTTTCCATTTGGTACAATGCATTTGTTTTCACTTACAAGCAATGTCAAAACCTTAGTTTTCCTTACACTCTGTGAATGAAGGAGGTTTTCAATTTTCAAAAACTAATGGAATTTCTTGTTTAATAGGAAACTATTCACTTGTTTTCAGTTACAATCAATGCCAAAATTCTGACTTTTCCTAACACTCTGCAAATTTAGGAGTTTCTTCAGTTGTGAAAACTAGGCAAGTTACTTCCTTAATTGACAACTTTGTATTTTTTCTCACTTACAATCAATGAAAAAACACCAGTTTTCCCTAATGCTCTGTGAATGTAGGAAGTCCTTCAGTTTTGAAAACTAAGAAAATTATTTCTTTATTTGGATACTATGGCACTTGTTTTCACTTACAATCAATTTCAAAACACTGGTTTTCCCTAATATCTGTGAATACACAATGTTCATTTGTTTTGAAAAGTAAGTAACCTGCTTGTTCATTTGACTGGTATGCACTTATATTTTCACTTACAATGGCAAAATGCTGGTTTTCCTAATATGCTGAATATGCAGTTGTTTCTTCAAGTTCTGAAAACCAAGTGTGTTACTTTTTCATTGGGTGCTATGCACCTGTTTTCAGTTGCAATCAATGACACAACAAATTTAACCTAAGGCTCTTGGAATGCAGTTGTTTCTTCTGTTTGGAAAACTAAGCAATTTACATATTTAATGGCTGCTATGCTCTGAAATGGTTTTAACTCACAACCAATGTCAAAACCATGGTTTTGCCTAATGTTCTGGGAATGCAGTAGTTTTTTCATTTGTGAAAACAAAGGAAGTTATTTCTTTAATTGGCTGCTGTGCACATGTTTTCCCTTACATTTAATGTCAAAATACTTCTTTGTCCTAATGCTCTGTGAATGAAGAAGATTCTTTGGTTTTGAAAACTACAAAGTTGCTTGTTTAATTGCCTGATACACACTTGTTTTCATTTACAATCTGTCAAAACACTGGTTTACCTAATGTTCTGTGAATGCATGAGTTTCTTCAGTTTGAATTCCAAGCAAATAGTTTAATTTGCTGCCATGCACTTGTTTTCAATTACAACCAAGTTTAAAACCCTGGTTTTACCTAACACTCTGTGAATGAAGGATGTACTTCAATTTTCAAAAATTAAGCACGGTACTTGTTTAATAGCATATTATTAGTTTGTTTTCCCTTGCAATCAGTGTGAAAATTATGATTTTACCAAACCTCTGTAAATTCAGAAAGTTCTTCAGTTGTGAAAGCAAGGCATGTTACTTCCTTAATTGGCTGTTTTTCACTTGTTCTCACTTATCAATCATGAAAAAACGTTGGTTTTACCTAATGTTTGTGAGTGTCTGTGGTCTTTCAATTTTGAAAACTAAGGAAGTTACTTATTTAATTGCCAGATTCACACTTATTTCACTTACAATCAATGTCAAAGCAGTGGTGATATATAAGAATATGTGAATGCAGTCATTTTTTCACTTGTGAAAACCAAGCAATTCATTGTTTAATTGTCTGTTATGTACTTGTTTTCACTTATATTCAATATCAAAACAATTGTTTGACAAAGGTTCTGTGAATGAAGGATGCTCTTCAGTTTTGAAAACTAATCAATTTGCCTGTCTATTTGCCTGCTACACACTTGTTTTCACTAACAATCAATGTCATAACACTGGTTTTACCTAATGCTCTGTGAATGCCCAAAGTTATTCAGTTTTGAATTCCAAGGAAGTAGTTTAATTTGGTGCTATGAACTTGTTTTCACTTACAACCGATTTCAAAACCCTGATTTTACCTAACACTTTGTGAGTGAAGGACGTTCTTCAAATTTAAAAATTAAGCAAAGTACATGTTTAATAGGGTACTATTCACTTCTCACAATCAATGAAAAAACATTGGTTTCACCTAATGCTTGCTGAGAGGAAGTGGTTCTAAATTTTTGAAAATTAAGCAAGTTGCTTGTTTAATTTCCTTCTACAAACTTGTTTTCACTTACAATCAATTTCAAAATGGTGGTTTTACCAAATTCTCTGTAAATGCAGGAGTTTCCTCAGTTGTGAAAACTAGGCATGTTACTTCCTTAATTGGCTGCTTTGCACTTATTCTCACTTACCATCAAAGAAAAAACATTGGTTTTACCTAACACTTTGTGAATGTAAGTGGTTCTTCATTTTTGAAATTCCTTGATTAATTGGCTGCTATACACTGATTTCCTCATACAATAAATATCCAATCACTGATTTTACATAATGCTCTGTGAATGCAGGAGGCTCTTCAGTTTTGATAACTAAGCAAATTATTTCATTATTTGGCTGCTATGGCACTTGTCTTAACTTACATTCAATGTCAAAACACTGGATTTACCTAATGTTCAGTGAATGCAATAGGTTTTTCAGTTTTGAAAACTAAATTATTTGTTTAATTGGCTGCTATGCATTTGTTTTCACTTACAATGTTAATATGCTGGTTTTACCTAATATTCTGAGAACACAGCTGTTTCTTTAAGTTCTTAACACTAAGCAAGTTACTTTTTCATTGGGTGCTATGTACTTTTTTCACTTACAGTCAATGTCAAAACCATGGATTAACTAATGCTCTTTGTATGCAGTACTTTTTTCAGTTGGGAAAACTAAGCACCTTACTTATTAAATGACTGCTACACACTTGTTTTTCACTTACAGTCAATGACAAAATTATGCTTTTACTTAATACTTGTGAATGCAATTGTTTCTTCAGTGTGAAAGCTAAGCATGTCACTGGCAAAGCAGAAGTCATACTTAACATTCTGTAAATGCAATCACTTCTTCATTTGTGAAAACTACACAAATTATTCCTTTAATTTGCTGTTACACACTTATTATCACTTGTAACCAATGTCAAAACACTGTTTTTACCTAACACTGTGAATGCAGGTGGTTCTTCAGTTTTTAACACTAAGAAAGTTACCTGTTTAATTGGGTGCTACACACTTGTTTTCACTTACAATCAATGTCAAAATTCTGGTTTTACCTAATGCTCTTTGAATGCTGTTGTTTCTTCAGTTGTAAAAAATAAGCAATTACTTCTTTATTTGGCTCTTACTAACTAGTTTTCACTTACAATCAATGACAAATTACTGGTTTTATGGGATGTTGTGAGAATGCAGGAGGTTCTTACGTTTTATAATTCTAAGCAAGTAGTTTAATTTCTTGTTGTGCACTTTTTTCCACTTCCAATCAATGTCAAAACTGGGGTTTTACCTAACATTTTGGGAATGCAGTACTTCCTTCATTTGTAAAAATTAAGGAAGTTATTTCTTTATTTGCTTGCTATGTACCTGTTTTCACTTACATTCAGTATCAAACCACCGGTTTGATGTAATGCTCTGAGAATGAAGGAGGTTCTTCAGTTTTGAAAACTAAGGAAGTTGCTTGTTTAAGTGCCTGCTATGAACTTGTTTTCACTTACAGTCACGGGCAAATCATTTGTGATACTTAACCCTCAGTGAATGCAGTATTTTTTTCGTTGTGTAAACTAAAACATATTACTTGTTTAATTGCTGTTTTCACTTACAATCAATGTAGAAGTACAGGTTTTATTTAATGGTTTGTGAATGTAGGAGTTTCTATAATTTTGTAAACTAAGGATGTTCATGACCTCATTGCCTGCTACACACTTGAGTTCAGGTTTCACTCAATGTCAAAGCAGTGGTGATTCATAACATTCTGTAAATGCAATGAATACTTTGCTGGTAAAAACTAAGCAGGTTATTTATTTAATTGGCTATTGCACACTTGTTTTCACTTGCAATCAATGTCAAAACCCTGATTTTACCAAACACTGTGAATGCAGTCTGTTCTTCACTTTGAAAACCAAGCAAGGCCTTGTTTAATTGGCTGCTATGCACTTGTTTTCACATACAATAAATATCAAAACACTGATTTTACCTAACACTCTGTGAATGTAGGATGTTCTTCAGTTTTGAACACTAAGCAAGTTAATGTTAAATTGCTTCTATGCACTTGCTTTCACTTACAATTAACGTCAAAATTCTGGTTTTATGTATGCTCTTAAAATGGTGTAGTTTCTTCAGTTGTAAAAAACAAGTTACTTCTTTAATTGGGTATTATGCACTTGTTTTCACTTACAATGTCAATATGCTGGTTTTACCTCATACACTGGGAAAGCAGTTGTTTTTTCAAGTTGTGAAAGCTAAGCAATTTACTTTTTCATTGGGTGCTATGCACTTTTTTTTACTTACATCAATGACAAAACCATGGTTTACCTAATGCTCTTGGAATGCAGTAGTTCTTCAATTGGGAAAACTAAGCAATTTACTTCTTTAAATGGCTGCTATGCACTTGTTTTCACTTACAGTTAATAGCAAATCAGTTGTGTTACCTAACACTCTGTGAATGCAGTGATTTCTTCAGTTGTGAAAACTAAGAATGTTACTTCTTTAATTGGCAGCTATGCACTTCTTTCACTTACAATCAATGTAGAAGTATAAGTTTTACTTAATGGTCTGTGAATATAAGAGTCACTATAATTTTGAAAACTAAGCAAGATCATGGCATAACTGCGTGCTATACAATTGTTTTCACTTACAATCAATATCAAACAGTAGTGATACATAACATTATATGAATGCATTCATTTTTCCACTTGTGAAAACTAAGTAAGTTCCTTGTTTAATTGGCTGTTATGCACTTGTTTACACTTACAATTAGTCAGTACACTGGTTTTACCTAACTCTCTGTGAATGTAGGAGGTTTCTTGGTTTTGAAAACTAAGCAGTTGTTTATTTGGTTGCTATGAACTTGTTTTCACTTACAACCAATGCCAAAACCCTGGCTTTATCAAATACATGTGAATGCAGTAGGTTCTCCAGGGTGAAAACTAAGCAAGTCACTATCAAACAAGTGATACATAACATTCTTTACATGCAATCATTTCTTCCTTTGTGAAAAGTAAACAAGTTACTTTTTTAATTGGCTTTTACAAACTTGTTATCACTTACAATCAATATCAAAGCACTGGTTTTACTGAACACTGTGAATGCAGGAGGTTCTTCAGTTTTGAACACTAGGCAAGTTACTTCTTTATTTGGCTGCTGTGCACTTGTTTCACTTGAAATCAATGAAAAAAAAACTGGTTTTACCTAAGGTTTTGTGAATGTAGATGGTTCTTCATTTTTGAACACTAAGCAAGCTTTTAATTTAATTGACTGCTGCACACTTGTTTTCACTTACAATCAAAGTCAAATCAGTGTTGATACATAACATTCTATGAATGCAGTCATTTCTTTACTTGTGAAATCTAAGCATGTCCCTTGTTTAATTGGCTGTTATGCACTTGTTTCACTTACAACTAATGTCAAAACCTGTTTTTTTTTCTAATATTTGTGAATGAAGTAGTTTCTGCAGTGTGAAAACTAAGCAAATCACTGTCAAAGCAGAAGTGATGCATTACATTCTGCAAAGGCAATCATTTCTTCATTTGTGAAAACTAAACAAGATACTTCTTTAATTGACTGTTGCACACTTTTTTTTCACTTAAAATCAATGTCAAAACACTGGTTTTACCTAACAGTGTGAATGCAGGAGGTTCTTCAATTTTGAACACTAAGCAAGTTACTTGATAATTGGCTGCTAGGCACTTTTCACTTATAATCAATGTCAAAATGCTGGTTTTACCTCATACTTGTGAATGCAGTATTTTGTTCAGTTGTGCAAACTAAGTAAGTTACTTTTTCATTTGGTGCTATGCACTTGTTTTCTTTTACAACCAATGTCAGATCCCTAGTTTTACCTAACACTGTGAATGGAGGTTTTCTTCAGTTGTGAAAACTAGGCAGGTTACTTCCTTAATTGGCTGCTTTGCACTTGTTCTCACAATCAGTGAAAAAAACACTGGTTTTACCTAATACTTAGTGAATGTTGGTGGTTCTTCAGTTTTGAAAATGAAGCAAGTTTCTAGTTTAGTTACCTTCTGCACACTTGTTTTCACTTGCAATCAATGTCAAAGCAGTGGTGATATATAAGATTCTGTGAATGCAGTCATTCTTCACTTGTGAAAACAAAGATATTCCTTGTTTTGCTGCTATGCACTTGTTTTCACATACAATACATGTCATTTCACTGGTTTTACCTATCGGTCTGTGAATGTAGGAGTTCCTTCAGTTTTAAAAACTTAGAAATTTTCTTGATTATTTGGCTGTTATGCACTTGTTTTCACTTAATATCAATGTCAAAATGCTGGTTTTATCTAACACCCTGTGAATGAAGTAGGTTCTTCAGTTTTGAAAATTAAGCATGTTACTTCTTTAGTTGCCTCCAATGCACTTGTTTTCACTTACAATGTCATATGCTGGTATTACCTAACACTGCAAATGTGATAATTTATTCTGTTGTGAAAACTAAGCATATTACTTAGCTACTTGGCTGCTATGTACTTTTTTCACTTAAAATCAATGTAGAAGTGCAAGTTTTACTTAATGATTTGTGAATATAGGTGTGGCTATAGTTTTGAAAACTAAGCAAGTTAATGGCTTAATTGCCTGCTACATGCTTGTTTTCACTTACAATTAACATCAAAGCAGTGGTGATACATAAAATTCTATGAATGCAGTCATTTCTTCACTTTTTAAAACTAAGTTAGTTCCTTATTTAATCGGCTGCTATGCACTTGTTTCACTTACAATTAATGTAAAGCCACTGGTTTCACCTAATGCTCTGTGAATGTAGGAGATTCTTCAGTTTTGAAAACTAAGCAGTTTATTTGTTTATTTTGATACTATGAAATTGTTTTCACTTACAATCAATGTCAAAAGCCATATTTTACCTAATACTTGTGAATGCAATATTTTCTTCATGTGAAAACTAAGCAAGTCACTGTCAAAGCTGAAATTATGCATAACATTCTACAAATGCAATCATTTCTTCATTTGTGAAAACTAAGCAAGATATTGCTTTATTTGGCGGTTACACACTTTTTCCCACTTAAAATCACTGGTTTTACCTAATTGTGAATGCAGGATGCTCTTGTTTTCACCACTAAGCAAGAAACTTGCATAATTGGCTGATAGGCACTTATTTCCATTTCCATTCAATATCACACTTGTTTGACCTAATACTCTGTGAATGAGAGAGGTTTCTCAGTTTTGAACACTAAGCAAGTTGCTTTCTTAATTGCTTGCTACACACTTGTTTTCACTTACAATCAATGTCAAAACACTGGTTTTACCCAATGCTTTGTGAATGCACGAGGTACTTGAGTTTTGAAATCCAAGGAAGGAGTTTAATTTGCTGCTAGGCACTTGTTTTCACATACAAACAATGTAAATCACTGTTTTTACCTATCTTTATGTAAATGAAGGAGGTTATTCAGTTTTCAAAAATTAAACAAGATACTTGTTTAATAGGGTATTATTCACTTCTTCTCACTTTTAATCAATGAAAAAACTCTGCTTTTATCTTTTTGGAAGTAAGTAATTCTTCAGTTTTGAAAACAAGCAAGTTGCTCTTTTAATTGCCTGCTACACACTTCTTTTCACTTACACTCAATCTCAAAATAGTGTTTTACATAATTCTCTGTGAATGCAGGTGTTTCTTCACTTGTGAAAACTAGGCATGTTACTTCTTTAATTGTCTACTTTTCCCTTATTCTCACAATCAATGAAAAAACACTGGTTTTACCCAATGCTCTGTGAATGTAAGTGGATCTTCAGTTAGGAAAACTATGCAAGTTACTCATTTAAATGCCTGCTGCCCATTTCTTATCACTTATAATCATTGTCAAAGCATTAGTTTTATGTAATGGTTTGTGAATGTAGTAGGTTAATCTGTTTTGAATTCTAAGCAAGTTACTTGTGTTATTTGCTGATATTTATTTTCACTTACAATCAATGCCATACCTAATGCTCTATTAATGAAGGAATTCCTTGAGTTTTGAAAACAAAATATGTTACTTGTAAAATTGGCTGTTACACACTAGTTTTCACTTACAATCATTGTAAAAAGCTAGTTTTACCTAATACTTGGGAATTCAGTTATTTCTTAATTTGTGAAACCTAAGGAAGTTACATTTTCACATAGTGCTATGCACTTGTTGTCACTTAAAGCCAATGTCAAAATCCTGATTTTATTTAACACACTTTGAATGAAGGAGGTTCTTCAGTTTTCAAAAATCTAGGAATTCAATTGTTTAATAAGAAACATTTCACTTGTTTTCACTTGCAAAGTCAAAATGGTGATTTACATAACAGTCTGGAAATGCAGTAATTTCTTCAGTTGTGCAAACTAGGTGTGTTACTTCCTTAATTGGCTTCTTTGCACTTGTTTTTGCTTACAATCAATGACAAAACATTGGTTTACCTAACACTCTTGGAATGCAGTAGTTTCTTAAGTTGGGAAAACTAAGCAATTTACTTCTTTAAATCACTGTTACACAGTTGTGTTCACTTTCAGTCAATAGCAAATTATTTGTGATACCTAAAACCCTGGGAATGTGTTATTTCATCAGTTGTGAAAACCAAGCAAGTCCTTCTTTAATTGGCTGCTATGAAATTGTTTTCACATACAATAAATATCAAAACACTGGTTTTACCTAGCACTCTGTGATGCTAGGAGGTTCTTCAGTTTAGAAAACTAGGCAAATTACTTTTTATTTAGATGCAATGACACTTGTTTTACTTACAATCAAATTCAAAACACTGGTTTGACCTAATAAACTGTGATTGCCAAAGGTTCTTTAATTTTGAAAACTAAGCATGTTGTTTAATTGGCTGTGATGCACTTATTTTCATTTATAATCAATGTCAAAACACTGATTTATATTTCTTAGTGAATTCACGAGGACTTTCAATTCTGAATTGCAGGGAAGAGTTCTAATTTGCTGCTATGTGCTTGTTTTCACTTACAACCACTGTCAAAACCCTGGTTTTACCTAACACTTTGTGAATGAAGGAGGTTCTCCAATTTTCAAACTTAAGCACGGTACTTGTTTAATAGGACACTATTCACTTCTTCTCACTTACAATCAATGAATAAACACTGGTTTTACCTAACACTTTGTGAATGTAAGTGGTTCTTCAGTTTAGAAAACTATGCAAGTTACACATTTAATTACCTGATGCACATTTCTTTTGCTTACCATCCATGTCAGAGCACTGTTTTTACTTAATGCTCTGTGAATGCAGTAGGTTAGTCTGTTTTTATTTCTAAACAAGTTACTTGTGTTATTTGTTGGTATTTATTCTCAGTAACAATCAATGCCTAAACAGTGATTTTACCTAATGCTCTATGAATGCAGGTGGTCCTTTGGTTTCAAAAACTAAGAAGTTCCTTGTAAAATTGGCTGTTGTGCACTTGTTTTCATGTACAACCAAAGTCAAAATGGTGGTTTTACCTAATACTTGTGAATGCAGTAGTTTCTTCAGTTCTTAAAACTAATAATAATAAAATAAAATAAAAATAAAAATAATAAAATAATAATATTAAAACTAAAACTAATAATAGGATACTATTATTCACTTCTTCTCACTTACAATCCATGAAAAAACTCATTTTACCTAAGAGTTTGTAAATGCAAGTGGTTCTTCACTTTTGAAAACTAAACAAGTTATTCATTTGATTGCCTGCTTCACAATTGTTTTCACTTACAATCAATGTCAAAGCACTGGTGATATATAAAATTCTGTGAATGCAGTCATATCTTCTCTTGTGAAACCCAAGGAGGTCCTTGTTTAATTGGCTGCTATGCACTTATTTTCACATACAATATATACGAAAAAACTGCTTTTCCCTAATGCTCTGTGAATGCATTACATTCTTCAGTTTTAAAATTTAAGTAATTTATTTTTTAATTGGCTGTTATGCCCTAGTTTTCACTTACAATGTCAATATGCTGGTTTAATCTATTATGCTGAGAATGTGGGTGTTTATTTAAGTTGTGAAAATTAAGCAAGTTATTTTTCATTGGGTGCTATGCACTACTTTTCACTTACAATCAATAACAAAACTATGGTTTATCTAATGGTCTTGGTATGCAGTAGTTTCTTCAGTTGGGAAAACTAAGCAATTTACTTCTTTAAATGAATGCTATGAATTTGTTTTCTCTTACAGTCAATGGCAAATTAGATGCATATCTAACACTCTGTGAATGCAGTAGTTCTTCAGTTGTAAAAACTAAGCACGTTACATCTTAATTGGCTGTTATGCATTCTTTTAAATTACAACCAATGTCAAAACCACAGTTTTACCTAACATACTGGGAAAGCAGTAGTTTCTTTATTTGTGAAAACTAAGGAAGTTGTTTCTTTAATTGGGTGCTGCTCACTTGTTTTCAATAACATTTAATATAAAAACACTTGTTTGACCTTCTGCTCTGTGAATGAAGGAGGTTCTTCAGTTTTGAAAACTAAGCAATACGCTTATTTTTATTGCCTGCTACACACTTGTTTCAGTTATAATCAATGTCAAAACACTGGTTTTACCCAATGCTCTGTGAGTGCCTGAGGTTTTTCAGTTTTAAATCCATAGCAAGTAGTTTAATTCACTGTTATGCACTTGTTTTCACTTACAACTACTGTCAAAACCCTCATTTTAACTAACACTTTGTGAATGAAGGATCTTCTTCAAATTTCAAAAATAAATCAAGGTACATGTTTAATAGGATACTATTCACTTCTTCTCACTTACAATCATTGAAAAACCACTGGTTTTACCTAACAGTTTGTGTATGTAAGTGGTTCTTCAGTTTTGAAAACAAGGCAAGTTACTCATTTAATTGCCTGCTTCACCCTTCTTTTAACTTATAATCAATGTCAAAGTAGTGGTGATACATAAGATTCTGTGAATGCAGTCATTTCCTCTCTTGTGAAAAACCAAGCAAGCCCTTGTTTTTTTTTTTGCTGCTATGCACTTGTTTTCACATATAATGAATATCAAAACATTGGTTTTACTTAACACCCTATGAATGCAGTTATGTTCTTCAGTTTTAAAACCTAAGCAATTTACTTGCTCGATTGGCTTCTATGCAGTAGTTTTTACTTAAAATGTCAATACACTGGTTTTACATAATACACTGAGAATGCAGTTGTTTCTTCAAGTTGTGAAAACTAAGCATGCTACTTTTCATTGGTTGCTATGCAATGGTTTTCACTTACAATCATTGTCAAAACAATGGTTTACCGAATGTTCTTGTAATGCAGTATTTTCTTTAGTTTAGAAAGCTATTCAATTTACTTCTTTAAATGAATGCTAAGAACTTGGTTTCACTTGCAGTCAATGGAATATCAATTGCTATACCTCACACTCTGTGAATACCAGTTTTTTCAGTTGTGAACAGTAAGCACATTTCTTCTTTAATTGGCTGCTATGCATTTGTTTTACATTACAACCAATGTCAAAACTATGGTTTTATCTAACATTCTGGGAATGCCATAATTTCTTCATTTCTGATAAGTAAATAAGTTATTTCTTTAATTTGGTGCTACGCACTTGTGTTCAATATCATTAAAAATCAAAATACTTCTTTGACCAAATGCTCTGTGAATGAATGAGGTTCTTCGGTTTTGAAAACTAAGCAAGTTGCTTCTTTAGTTGCTGGCTGCACACTTGTTTTCAGTTACAATCAATGTCAAAAGTTTTGTTTCACCTAATACTTGTGAATACAGCTGCTTCTCCAGTTGTGAAAATGAAGCAAGTTAATTTTTCACTTGTGCTATGCACTTGTTTTCACTTACAACCAATGTCAAAACCCTGGTTTTACATAATACTCTGTGAATAAAAGAAATCCTTTTGTTTTCAAAAATTAAGGATGGTACTTGTTTAAGAGGATACTATTCACTTGTTCTAACTTACAACCAATGTCAAAACCATGGTTTCACCTAACAGTCTGGGAATGCTGCTGTTTCTTCATTACTGTAAACTAAGATAGTTCTTTCTTTAATTGGCTCCTATCCACATGTTCTCACTTACATTCAATATCAAAAAACTTGTTTGACATGAAACTGTGAATTACTGAGGTTCTCCAGTTTGAAAACCAAGAAAATTGCTTGTTTAATTGCCTGCTACATACTTGTTATCACTTACAATCAATGACAAAACAATGGTTTAACCTAGGCTCTTGGAATGCAGTAGTTTCTTCAGTTGGGAAAACTAAGGAATTTACTTCTTTGCCTGTATGCTATGCACTTGTTTTCACTTATATTCAATAAAAATATCCTTGTTGGACCTAATGCTCTGTGAATGAAGGAGGTTCTTCGTTTTTAAAACAAAGAAAGTTGTTTGTTTAATTGCCCTATACACACTCGTTTACACTTACCATCAATGTCAAAATGCTGGTTTTACCTAATGATATATGAATGTATGTGTTTCTTCAGTTTTGAATTCCAAAATATTAGTTTAAATGCTGCTATGCACTTGTTTTCACTTACAACCAATGTCAAAACCCTAGTTTTACCTAATATTCTGTGAATGATGGGTGTTCTTCAATTTTCAAAAATTAAGCATGTATTTGATTAACAGGCTACTCTTCACTTTGTTTCACTTACCATCAATTTTTTTAAAAACTGTTTTTTCCTTTTTGAATGCATGTGGTTCTTCAGTTTTGGAAACTAAGGAAGTTACTCATTTAAATGCCTGCTACACACTTCTTTTCACTTACAATGTCAAAATAGTGATTTTGTCTAATGCTCTGTGAATGCAGGTGGTTCTTCAGTTGAGAAAACTAAACACTTTATTCATTAATTGCTGCTTTGCAATTGTTCTCACAATCAATGAAAAAACACTGGTTTTACCTAAAACTTTGTGAACGTAAGTGGTTCTTCTGTTTGGAATACTATTCAAGTTACTCATTTAATTGCCTGCTGCACACTTCTTTTCACTTACAATCAAAGTCAAAGCACTGATTTACATAATTTTCTGTGAATACAGTAGGTTATTCTGTTTTGAATTCTAAGCAAGTTACTTCTGTTATTTGGTGGTATTTATTCTCACTTACAATCAATGCCAAAAGAGTGGTTTTACCTAATGCTCTTTGAATGCAGGAGGTCCTTCTGTTTTAAAAACTAAGCAAATTACTTGTATAATTGGCTGTTATGCAATTGTTTTCTCTTACAGTCAATGTCAAAAGGCTAGTTTTACCAAATACTTGTGTAAACAGTAGTTTCTTTAGTTGTGTATACTAAGAAACTTACTTTCCATTTGGTACAATGTACTTGTTTTCACTTACAAGCAATGTCAAAACCTTAGTTTCCTTACACTCTGTGAATTAAGGAGGTTCTTCGGTTTTCAAAAATTAAGGAAGATACTTGTTCAAGGTTACAATCACTTGTACTCACTTAGAATCAATGTCAAAATCCTGGTTTTATTTACCACTGTGAATGAAGGAGGTTTTCAATTTTCAAAAATTAATGGGAGTTCTTGTTTAGTTTGATACCATTCACTTGTTTACATTTACAATCAATGTCAAAATTGTGACTTTTCTTAACACTCTGCAAATTTAGGAGTTTCTTCAGTTGTGAAAACTAGGCAAGTTACTTCCTTAATTGACGGCTTTGCATTTTTTCTCACTTACAATCAATGAAAAATCACTGGTTTTCCCTAATGCTCTGTGAATGTAGGAGGTCCTTCAGTTTTGAAAACTAAGAAAATTACTTCTTCATTTGGCTACTATGTTGTTTATTTTCAAAAATTAAGCAAGGTACTAGCTTAATAGCATACTATTCATTTGTTTTCACTTACAATCAATTTCAAAACACTGGTTTTACCTGATGATCTGTGAATGCACAAAGTTCTTCAGTTTTGAAAACTAAGTAACCTACTTGTTCATTTGAATGGTATGCACTTATATTTTCACTTACAATATCAAAATGCTGGTTTGCCTTATATGCAGAATATGCAGTTGTTTCTTCCAGTTCTGAAAACCAAGCATGTTACTTTTTCATTGGGTGCTAGGCACCTGTTTTTAGTTGCAATCAATGACAGAACAAAGGTTTACCTAAGGCTCTTGGAATGCAGTAGTTTCTTCCCTTTGGAAAACTAAGCAATTTACATATATAAATCACTGCTGTGCACTTGTTTTCACTTACAGTCAGTGCAAGCCAGTTGTAATACCTAACACTGTGAATGCAGTAGTTTCTTTAGTTGTGAAAACTAAGCATGTTAGTTGTTTAATTGGCTGCTCTGAAATGGTTTTAACCTACAACCAATGTCAAAACCATGGTTTTGCCTAATGTTCTGGTAATGTGGTAGTTTTTTCATTTGTGAAAACAAAGGAAGTTATTTCTTTAATTGGCTGCTATGCACATGTTTTCCCTTACATTTAATATCAAAACACTTCTTTGTCCTAATGCTCTCTGAGTGTAGGAGATTCTTTGGTTTTGAAAAGTAAGAAGTTGCTTGTTTAATTGCCTGATACACACTTGTTTTCATTTACAATCTATGCCAAAATACTGGTTTACCTAATGCTCTGTGAATGCATGAGTTTCTTCAGTTTGAATTCCAAGCAAATAGTTTAATTTGCTGTCATGCACTTGTTTTCAATTACAACCAATGTTACAACCCTGGTTTTACCTAACACTCTGTGAATGAAGGTGGTACTTCAATTTTCAAAAATTAAGCAAGGTACTAGCTTAATAGCATACTATTCATTTGTTTTCACTTGCAATCAATGTCAAAATTATGGTTTTACCAAACCCTATGTAAATTCAGAAAGTTCTTCAGTTGTGAAAACAAGGGATGTTACTTCCTTAATTGGCTGTTTTTCACTTTTTCTCACTTATCAATCAATTAAAAAACATTGGTTTTGCCTAATGTTTGTGAATGTCAGTCATCCTTCAATTTTGAAAACTAAGTAAGTTATTCATTTAATTGCCAGCTACACACTTCTTTTCACTTACAATCAATGTCAAGGCAGTGGTGATATATAAGATTATGTAAATGCAGTCATTTCTTCACTTGTGAAAACCAAGCAATTCATTGTTTAATTGTCTGTTATGTACTTGTTTTCACTTACATTCAATATCAAAACAATTGTTTGACAAACATTCCGTGAATGAAGGAGCTTCTTCAGTTTTGAAAACTAAGCAAGTTGCTTGTTTAATTGCCTGCAACACACATATTTTCAGTAACAATGAATGTCAAAACACTGATTTTATCTAACACTCTGTGAATGAATGAGATTCTTCAATTTTCAAAAATTAAACAAAGTACTTTTTTAATAGGATACTATTCACTTCTTCTCCCTTACAATCAATGAGAAAACACTGGTTTTACCTTTGTGAATATGTTATTTTTCAGTTTTGAAAACTAAGAAAGTTAGCTGTTTAATTGCCTGCTACACACTTTTTTAAAAATTTCAATCAAAGTCAAAATGGCGGTTTTACCTAATGCTCTGTGTATCCAGGAAATTCATCCGTTGTGAAAACTTGGCATGTTACTTCCTTAATTGGCTGCTCTGTACTTGTTCTAACAATCAAGGAAAATCCCTGGTTTTACCTAATGCTTTCTGAATTTAAGTAGTTCTTCAGTTTGGATAACGATGCAAGTTTCTCATTTAATAGCCTGCTGCACACTTCTTTTCACTTAGATTCAGTGTCAAAGCACTGGTTTTACTTAATGCTCTGTGAATGCAGTAGATTATTCTGTTTTGAATTCTAGGCAATTTACTTGTGTTATTTGTTGATATTTATCGTCACTTACAATCAATGCCAAAAGAGTGGTTTGGCCTGTTTCTCTATCAATGCATGGGGTCTTCACTTTAGAAAACTAACCAAGTTAATTTTTCATTTTGTGCTTTGCACTTGTTTTCACTTTCAAAAAGTGTCAAAACCCTGATGCAACCAAACACTCTGTGAAGAAGGTTCTTCAGTTTTCAAAATTAAGGAAGGTACTTTTTTAATAGGATACTAATCAAATTTTTTCACTTACAATCAATGTCAAAATGGTGGTTTTACCTAACCTTCTGTAAATTCAGAAGTTTATTCAGTTGGGAAAACTAAGCATCTTCCTTTCTTTTTAGGCTGCTTTGCAATTGTTCTCATTTACAATCAATGAAAAAACACTACTTTTATCTAATACTTTGCAAATGTAAGTGGTTCTTCCGTTTTGAAAACTATGCAATTAGCTCGTTTAATTGCCTGATTCACACTTCTTGTCACCTACAATAAATGTCAAAACAGTGGATAAATAAGATTCTGTGAACACAGTCATAAGTTTACTTGTGAAAACCAAGTAACTCCTTCTTTAATTAGCTGCTATGCACTTGTTTTCACTAACAACAAATATCAAAACTGTGGTTTTGCCTAATGCTCTGTGAATGTAGGAGGTTCTTCAGTTTTGAAAACTAAGCAAATTACTTGTTTATTTGGCTGCTCTGGCACTTTTTTTCACATACAATCCGTTTCAAAACACTGGTTTTACCTAATGCTCTGGGAATGAAAGCAGTCCTTCAATTTTCATATATTAAGGAATGTACTTGTTTAATGGGATACTATTAACTTCTTTCTACTTACAATCAATGAAAAAACCGTGGTTTTTCCTTTGTGAATGTAAGGGGTATTTCAGTTTTGAAAACTAAGTAAGTTACTTGTTTAATTGCCTGATACACAATACTTTTCATTTAAAATCAATGACAAAATGGTGGTTTTATCTAACACTCTGTGAATGCAGGAATTTATTCAGTTGTGGAAACTAGGCACATTACTTCATTAATTGGCTGCTTTGTACTTGTACTCACAATCAATGAAATAACACTGGTTTTACCTAACAGTTTGTGAATGTAAGTGGTTCTTCACTTTTGAAAACTAAACAAGTAACATGTTTAATTGCTTGCTTCACACTTCTTTTCACTTACAATCAATGTCAAAACAGTGGTGATACATAAAATTCTGTGAATACAGTTATTTTTTCACTTGTGAAAACCAAAGAAGTCCTTCTTTATTAGGCTGCTATGCACTTGTTTTCACATACAATAAATGTCAAAACACTGGTGTTACCTAATGCTCTGTGAATGTAGGAGGATCTTCTGTTTTGAAATCTAAGCAAATTACTTCTTTCTTTGGCTACTATTGCATTTGATTTCACTTAAAATCAATGTCAAAACACTGGTTTTATCTTATGCTCTGAGAATGCACTGGGTTTCTGATGTTTGAATTCCAAGCAAGTAGATTAATTAGCTGTTCTGCACATGTTTTCACTTACAACCAAAGTCAAAACCCTGGTTTTACTTAACACTGTGAATGAAGGAGGATGTTCAATTTTCAAAAATTTAGCAAGGTACTTGTGTAATAGGATACTATTCACTTCTTCTCACTCACAATAAATGAAAAATCACTGGTTTTAACTTTGTTAATGTCATTGGCTCTCGGTTTTGAAAACTAGGCAAGTTAATCATTTAATTGCCTCCTGTACACTTCTTTTCACTTAAAATCAATGTCAAAGCACTGGTTTTACATAATACTCTGTGAATGCAGTCGGTTATTCTATTTTGAATTCTAAGCAAGTTTCTTGTGTTATTTCCTGATATTTATTCTCACTTACAATCAATGCCAAAACAGTGGTTTTACTTATCACTCTATGCATGTAGGTCATCCTTCAGTATTGAATACTAAGCAAGTTACTTGTATAATTGTCTGTTATGCACTTGTTTTCAGTTACAATCAATGTCAATATGCTGGTTTTTCTAAATACTTTGAATGCAGTAATGTCTTCAGTTGTGAAAGCTAACCCAGTTACTTTTTCATTTGGTGATATGTCCTTGTTTTCACTTACAACCAATGTCAAAACCCTGGTTATACCTAACACTCTGAATGAAGGAGGGTGTTCAGTTTTCCAATATTAAGGAATGTACTTGTTTAATAAGACCTTATTCACTCATTTTCACTTACAATCAATGTTAAAACCCTGGTTTTACCTAACACTCTGGGAATGAAAAGAGTTTTTCAATTTTCAAAAACTAAGCAAGGTACATATTTAATAGGATACTATTCACTTCTTCTCATTTACAATCAATTAAAAAATACTTGTTTTACCTTTGTAAATGTCAGTGGTATTTTCAGTTTTGAAAATTAACCAAGTTACTTGTTTAATTTCCTGCTATACACTTCTTTTCTCTTTCAATCAATGTCAAAATGTTGGTTTAAAATAACACTCTGTGAATGCAGGATTTCTTCATTTGTGAAAACTTATTATGTTACTTTCTTAATTGGCTGCTTTGCAGTTATTCTCACAATCAAAGAAAAATCCCTGGTTTTACCTTATGGTTTGTGAATGTAAGTGGTTCTTCAGTTTGGAAACACTGCAAGTTACTCATTTAGTTGCCTGCACCATACTTCTTTTCACTTACAATCAATGTCAAAACACTGGTTTTACCTAATATTCTGTGAATGCAGTAGGCTAATCTGTTTTGAATTATAAGTAACTTACTTGTGTTATTTGCTGATATTTATTCTCAATTACAATCAATACCAAAAGAGTGGTTTTACCTAACACTCTATGAATACAGCAGGTCCTTTAGTTTTGTAAACTAAGCATTTTACTTGTATACTTGGCTCTTATGCACTTGTTTTCACTTACAATCAATGTCAAAATGCTGGTTTTTCATAATTTTTTGAATGCAGTCATTTCTTCAGTTGTGAAAACTAATCAAGTTACTTTTTCATTGGGGACATACATCTGTTTTCACTTACAACCACTGTCAAAAGCCTGGTTTTGCCTAACACTCTATGAATGAAGGAGGTTCTTCAGTTTTCAAATATTAAGGGTTATACGTGTTTAACAGGATACTATTCACTTGTTTTCACTTACCATTAATATCAAAACCCTGGTTTTACCTAATGCACTGTGAATGAAGGGGGCTCTTCAATTTTCAAAAATTAAGCAAGATACTTGTTTAATAGTAAGCTCTTTATTTTTTCTAACTTACAGTCAATGAAATAACACTAGTTTTACCTTTGTGAATGTAAAGGGTATTTCAGGTTTGAAAACTAAGCACTTATTTGTTTAATTTCCTACTACACACATTTTTCACCTACAATCAATATCAAAACAATGGTTTTACCTAATATTCTGTGAATGCAGGAGTCTTCACTCGTGAAAACTAGGCACAATACTTCCTTAATTGGCTGCTTTGCACATGTTCTCACAATCAATGAAAAAAAAACCCACTAGATTTACCTAACACTTTGTGAATGTAAGTTGTTCTTCAGTTTTGAAAAATTAGCAAGTAACTCATTTAGTTGCCTGCTTCACACTTCTTTTCACTAACAACAGAGTCAAAGCAGCAATGATACATAAGATTCTGTGAATGCCATCATTTCTTCACTTGTGAAAACCAACTAAGCCCTTGTTTAATTGGCTGCTATGCACTCGTTTTCACATACAATAAATATCAAAACACTGGTTTTACCTAATTATCTCTGAATGTAGAACGTTCTTCAGTTTTGAAAACTAAGCAAATTACTTCTTTATTTGGCTCCTACTGTACTTGTTTTAACTTAAAATCAGTGTCAAAACACTGATTTTACATAATGATCTGTGAATGCAGTACATTCTTCAGTTTTGAAAAGTAAGCACGTTACTTATTTAATTAGCTGATATGGCAACATTTTTTACTTACAAACAATGCCAAATCATGGTTTTACCTAATGCTTTATGAATGCAGGATGTCCTTCCATTTTGAAAATGAAGCAATTTACTTGCTTAAATTGTTGCTATGTTTGTTTTCACTTACAATGTCAATATTCAGGTTTTGCCTAATATTCCTAGAATTCAGTTGTTTCTTCAAGTTGTGAAAACTAAGCAAGTTACATTTTCTTAGCGTGCTATGCATTTGAATTCACTTTCCATCAATGACAAAACAATGGTTTGCCATTGTTGAAAGGCAGTAGGTTTTTTGTTGGGAGAGCTAGGAATTTACTTCTTTCAATGAATGCTATGCATTTGTTTTCACTTACAGTCAATGGCAAATCTGTTTTGATACCTAACATTCAGTGAATGCAGTAGTTTCTTCAGTTGTGAAAATTAAGGGAGTTATTTCTTTAATTGGTGGCTATGCACTTGTTTTCACATGTGTTCAATAGCAAAATACTTGTTTTGACCTAATGGTCGTGAATGAAGGAGGTTCTTCAGTTTTGAAAACTAAGCAAATTAATTCTTCTTTGGCTGATATGACACTTGTTTTCACTTACAGTTAATGTCAAACACTGCTTTTAACCAATGCTCTATTAATGCATGAGGTTCTCCAGTTTTGAATTCCAAGCAAGTAGTTTAATTTGCTTATATGCACTTGCTTTCACTTACAACCAATGTCAAACCCTGGTGTTAGCTAACACACTTGTGAAAGAAGGAGGTTCCTCAATTTTCAAAATTAATCAGTATACTTGTTTAATAGGACACTATTCACTTCTTCTCACTTACAATCAATGAAAAACACTCATTTTACCTTTGTGAATGTAAGTGATTCTTCAGTTTTGAAAAGTAAGCAAGTTACCCATATAATTGCCTGATACACACTTCTTTTCACTTACAATCAGTGTCAAAGTGCTGGTTTCACCTAACATTCTGAGAATGCAGGAGTTTCTTCAGTTGTGAAAACCTGGCATGCTATTTCCTTAATTGGCTGCTTTGCAGGTGTTCTCACTTACAATCAATTAAAAAACAGTGGTTTTACATAACGCTTTGTAAATGTAAGTGGTTATTCATTTTTGAAAACTAAGGAAGTTTCTCTTTTAATTCCCCGCTTCACACTTATGTTCACTGACAATCAATGTCAAAGCAGTGGTGATACATAGGATTCTGTGAAAGCAGTCATTTCTTCACTTGTGAAAACCAAGCAAGTCCTTGTTTAATTGGCTGCTATGCACTTGTTTTCACATACAATAAATATTAAAACACTGTTTTTTTGTAATGCTCTGTGAATGTAGGAGGTTCTTCAGTTTTGAAAACTAAGCAAATTACTTCTTTACTTGGCTGCTATAGCACTTGTTTTCATTTATAATGCCAATATGCTGGTTTTACCTAATATACTGAGAATGCTGTTGTTTCTTCAAGTTGTGAAAACTAAGCAAGGACTTTTGCATTGAGTGCTATGCACTTGTTTTCACTTAAAATCAATGACAAAACAATTGGTTGTTTAACACTCTTGTAATAAAGTAGAATCTTCAGTTGGGAAAACTAAGCAATTTACTTCTTTTTACAAATGCTACAAAATTGTTTTCACTTATAGTCAATGGCAAATCATTTTGGGTACCTAACATTCTGTGAATTCAGTAGTTTCTTCAGTTATGAAAAAAATTTATTTCTTTAATTGACTGCTATGCAGTTGTTTTTAGTTTAATTCAATATCAAACACTTGTTTGATCAGTTGATGTGTGAATTAAGGAGGTTCTTCAATTTTCAAAAATTAAGCAAGGTACTTGTTTAGTAGGATAATATTCACTTTTTCTCACTTACAATTAATGAAAAAACCTTGACTTTACATTTGTGAATGTAAGTGGTTCTTCACTTTTGATAACAAAGCAAGTTACTTTCTTAATTTCCTGCCACACACTTCTTTTCACTTACAATCAATGTCAAAATGGTGGTTTTACCTAATGCTTGTGAATGCAGGAGCTTCTTCAGTTGTGAAAAATAGGCACATTACTTCCTTAATTGGCTGCTTTGCACTTGATCTCACAATCAATGAAAAAACACTGCTTTTTCCTAACAATTTTTGCATGTAAGTGGTTCTTCAGTTTTAAAAACTAGGCACGTTACTCACTTAATGCCTGCTATAAACTTGGTTTTCCTTACAACCAATGTCAAAACCAAGGTTTTACCTAACATTCTGGGAATACAGTAGTTTTTTCATTTGTGATAACTAAGAAAGTTATTTCTTTAATTGACTGCTATGCACTCATTTTCACTCACATTTAATACCAAAACACTTGTTTGACCTAATGCTCTGTGAATGTAATAGGTTTGACTATTTTGAAATGGTCATGCTACACACTTGTTTTCACTTACATCAAATGCCAAACCTGGTTTCACCTAACACACTGTGAAAGGAGGTTCTTTAATTTTCAAAAACGAAGAAAGGTACTTGTTTAATAGGATACTATTCACTTCCTCTCACTTACAGTCAATGAAAAAACACTAGTTTTATATTTGTGAATGTAAGTGGTTCTTCAATTTGGAAAAATAAACAAGTTACTCATTTAATTGTCTGTTACACACTTCTTTTCACTTAAACCAATGTCAAATGGTGGTTTTACCTAGTGCTCTGTGCATTTGTTGTCACTTAAAGTCAATATCGATGCAATGGTGATACAAAAGATTATGTGAGCAGTCATTTCTTCACTTGTGAAACCAAACAAGTCCTTGCTTAATTGGCTGCTATGATTGTAGGAGATTCTTCAGTTTGAAAACTAAACAATTTACTTCTTTATTTGGCTGCTATGGCACTTATTTTCACCTACACTCAAATTCAAAATACTGGTTTTACCTAATGCTTTGTGAATGCAGATGGTTCTTCAGTTTTGAAAACTAAGCAGGTTACTTGTTTAATTGGATGCTATGCACTTGTTTTCCCTTATACTGTCAATATGCTTGTTTTACCTAATATGCTTAGAATGCAGGTGTTTCTTCAAGTTGTGAAAATTAAGCTAATTACTTTTTTCATTGAGAGTTATGCACTTGTTTTCACTTGCAATCAATGACAAAACAATGGGGGAAGCGGCTGTGGCTCAATCAGTAGGGCTCCCGTTTACCCTATGGGAGGCCCCTGGCATGGTTAGCTGACCCAGCGAGCACAAGCAGCAAGGGGGGGATAAATGAATAAATAAATAAAATCTTAAAAAAAAAAAAACAATGGTTTGCATAACACTCTTGGAATGCAGTAGTTTCTTCAGTTCAGAAAACTAAGAAATTTACTTATTTAAATTAATGCTATGTACATCTTTTCACTTACAGTCAATGGCAAATCAGTTGTTATACCTAAGTGTATAAAGCAGTTTCTTCAATTGTGAAAACTAAGCACACTATTTCTTTAATTGGATGCTATGCACTTGTTTAAATTACAACCAATGTCAAAACTATGGTTTTACCTAAAGTTCTTGGAGTGCAGTAGTTTCTTCATTTGTGAAAATTAAGGATGTTATTTCTTTAATTGCCTACTTTGCACTCATATTCACATAATTAAATATCAAAACACTTGTTTGACGAATGCTCTGTGAATGCAGTAGTTTCTTCAGTTTTCAAAGCTAAGCAAGTTACTTGTTTAATTGGCTTTTCTGCAATTGTTTTCACTTACAATGTAAATATGCTGGTTTTACAGAATACACTGAGAATGCAGTTGTTTCCTCAAGTTGTGAAAACTAAAGAAGTTACTTTTTCATTGGGTCTTATGCACCTGTTTCCACTTACAATCACTAATAAAATTATAGTTTACCCAACACTTTCTTAATGCAGTAGTTTCTTCAGTTGGGTAAACTAAGCAATTTACTTCTTTAAATGATTGTTATGCACTTGTTTTCACTTACATTCAATGGCAAATCAGATGTGATACCTAACACTCTGTGAATGCAGTACTTTCTTCAGTTGTGAAAACTAAGCATGTTACCTCTTTAATTGGGTGCTATGCACTTGTTTTCACTTACAATGCCAATATGCTGGTTTTCCCTAAGGTTCTGGGAATGCAGCTGTTTCTTCTTTTGTGAAACTAGGGAAGTAATTTCTTTAATTGGCAGCTTTGTACTTGTTTGCACTTGCATTCAATATCACAACATTTCTTTGTCCTAATGCTCTGTGAATGAAGGTCGTTCTTCAGTTTTGCAAACTAAGCAACTTGCTTGTTTAATTAACTGCTACACACTTGTTTTCACTTACAATCAATGTCAAAACACTGGTTTTATATAATGTCCTGTGAATGCATGATATTTTTCCATTTTGAATTCCAATCAAGTAGTTTAATTTTCTGCTATGCATTTGTTTTCACTTACAACCAATGCCGAAACCCTGGTATTACCTAATAACTGTTAATGAAGGGGGTTCTTCAGTTTTCAAAAATTAAACAAGATACTTGTTTAATAGTATACTGTTCAATTTTTTTCACTTACAATCAATGTCAAAATGGAGTTTTTACCAAATGTCCTGAGAATGCAGTCATTTCTTCACTTGTGAAAACTAGGCATGTTACTTCCTTCATTGGCTGCTTTGCACTTGTTCTCACTTACAATCAATGAAAAAGCACTGGTTTTATCTAACACTTTTTGAGTGTAAGTGGTTCTTAACTTTTGAAGCTATGCCAGTTGCTCATTTAATTGCCTGCTTCACACTTCTTTTCACTTACAATATCAAAGCAGTGGTGATACATAAGAAACTGTGAATACAGTCATTTATACACTTGTGAAAACCAAGCAACTCCTTGATTAATTGGCTGCTATGCACTTGTTTTCACATACAACAAATATCAAAACAATTGTTTTACCTAATCCTCTGTGAATATGCGAGGTTCTTCGGTTTTGTAAACTAAGCAAATTATTTCTTTTTAGCTGCTATGCCACTTGTTCTCACTTACAATCAATGTCAAAACACTGGTTTTACCTAATGCTTGTGAATGCATTAGGTTCTTCAGTTTTGAAAACTAAGAAAATTACTTGTTCAATTGCCTGCTATGCACTTGTTTTCACTTACAATGTCAATATGCTGGCTTTACCTAATATGCTGAGAATGCAGCTGCTTCTTCATGTTGTGAAAACAAAGGAATGCCTTTATCATTGAGGGCTATGCACTTGTTTTCACATACAATCAATGACAAAACAGTGGTTTACCTAACAGTCTTGGAATACAGTAGTTTCTTCAGTTGTGAAAATTAGCACATTACTTCTTTAATTGGCTGCTATGCACTTGTTTTAAATTACAACCAAAGTCAAAATCATGGTTTTACCTAATGATTTGAGAATGCAGTAGTTTCTTCATTTGGAAAATAAAGGAAGTTATTTCCTTAAATGGCTGCTGTGCACTTGTTTTCACTTACATTCATTATCAAATCACTTGTTTGACCTAATGCTCTGTGAAATAAGGAGGTTCTTCAGTTTTGAAAACTACACAAGTTGCTTGTTTAATTGCCTGCTACACACGTTTTCACTTAAAATCAATGTCAAAACACTGATTTCACGTTATGCTCTGTGAACACATCAGGTTCTTCAGTTTTGAATTCCAAGCAAGAAGTTTAATTTGCTCTATGCCCTTGTTTTCACTTACAAGCAATGTGGAAACACTGGTTTTACCTAACACTCTATGAATGAAGGAAGTTCTTCAAGGTACTTGTTTAATAGGATACTATTCACTTCTTCTCACATACAATCAATGAAAAAACAATGGTTTTACCTAATTCTTTGGGAACATAACTTGTTCTTCAGTTTTAAAATCTAAGCAATTTACTCCTTGAGTTGCCTGCTTCACAACTCTTTTCACTTACAATCAATGTCAAAGTGGTGGTTTTACCTAATGCTCTGAGAATGCAGATGTTTCCTCAGTTTTGAAACAGTCATGTTACTTCCTGAGCCTATACTTCCAGAATTGCCTGAGTTGTGCTTTTCCATTGACCATTTACTCCCTTATATGGTGCCCATACTCATTCCTGCAGATGGAGTAAAATCACAAATTTCTGGAATGTGTTCCAAAATATTTATTGAGAACCTGTTAATTCTAAGAGACTGTGCTAAATCTCACATGGATATAAAGATTTATAGGAAATAATAGAGCCCTATTTAATGCAGTTATGCAAATTATTAAAATACAGAGACACATTCAACAAAGCTGAATTGTGTTGAATTAAATTGATAAGAAAATAGGAAAGAAGGCCCTTGGATGCACCTGGGACTTTTCCAAATGAGCATTATTACCCATTTGGGGATGGAACAGTTTGGAATAGACCATAAAATGACTCAAACGTGTGCCTGTTACACACGTTTTCACTTACAAATATTGTCAAAACACCTTGCTGTAAGAATGCAGAAGTACTGATCTCTATGAGAACTAACACTGGAAGAGCATGTGATTCTCATGCTGGTTCCCCCAGGAACCCCTACTCAAGGAATCTTGGGAAAATTAAGAGTCTTCTAAACTTAAATTCTCTCATCTGTTTAAATAAAAACAAAACAGCTGTGGGGAAAGGATAGATTCTGTATGAGTATGCTATTATGAACTAAATATATTATGTGAAATTATGGAATTAATTACTAGAATATAGGTCATCAGACAATAGAATGAGGGTAGAGAATGGAAAGCTGAGGGTTAGTCTGTACAACATTGGTTACAAAGTTGTCAATCTTTGGAAATGAGTGGAAATGGTGAGAGCCCATCATGGCATTTGGGATTAGCAGAGCTATTCTATGGGTATGACAGTGTTTGAAAGGGACAGTATAAGGACACGTATGTTACCAGAAGGAAAGCTAAAATATGTAAAATGGGACTGTATAACATAGTGAAGCCTCATGTAAAATACGAATATGGATGATATTGCATATATAAGGCTGTTTTGACAAAATATGAACACAAATAAACTAGACAGAAGGAAACAGAATACCAGCTATATACAGCAGGGGAAGCATAGAAATATTGAAAAGTGATGAGTTTTGTTTGTTGGTTTGGTTTTTGTTTTTTACTATTATTACATTGAAATAACGAAAATGCCTTAAAAATGATTGAAATGATGAATACACAACTATGCAATTATATCATTGATTGTACATTTTGGATGGATTTATGCTTTATTAATATGTACCAATAAAATTCATTTGTTTAAAAAAAAGAAGTGTGGTGCTGGGGTGAGAATGATTGCCCATCCTTGCCCTGCCAGATCAAATTAAACTATATAAAGTGCTTTATAAACCATACTGTGTGTTAAAAAATAAGATTGATTTATTCATCAAATATTTTCTGTAGGCACAAGATTCTTCAGGATTGAATACCATTTGCTGCTATGCACAAGTTTTCACTTAAAACCAATGTCAAAACCCTGATTTTACCTAACATTTGGTTAAGAATTATACCTCTTAAATGAATGCTTTGCACTTGTTTTCACTTACACTCAATGGCAAATCTGTTGTGATACCAACACTCTGTGAATGCAGTAGTTTCTTCAGTTGTGAAAAGTAAGCATGTTATTTCTTTAATTGGCTGCTATGCAGTAGTTTTAACTTATAACCAATGTACAAACCATGGTTTTATCTTATGTTCTGGGAATGCAGTAGTTTCTTCATTTGTTAAAACAAAGAAAGTTATTTCTTTAATTGGCTGCTGTGATCTTGTTTTCACTTACATTCTATATGAAAAGCCTTGTTTGACCAAAGCTCTGTGCATGAAGGAGGTTCTTCAGTTTAGAAAACTATGCAAGTTGCTTGTTTAAATGCCTGCTACACACGTTTTCAATTACAAATATTGTCAAAACACTGATTGTACCTAATTTTCTGTGAATTCAGGAGGTTCTTCAGTTTTGAATTTGAAGCAATTAGTTTAGTTTGCTGTTATGCACTTGTTTTCACTTACAACCAATGTCCAACCCTGGATTTGACTAACACTCTGTGAAAGAAGTAGGTTTTTCAATTTTCAAAAATTAAGCAGGGTACTTGTTTAAAGGGTGCTATTCACTTTTTCTCACAACCAATGAAAACACTGGTTTTACCAAATGCTCTGTGAATTATGTCGTTCTTCAGTTCTGAAAACCAAGCAAGTTACTCATTTAATTGCCTGCTGCACAATTCTTTTCACTTACAACCAATGTCAAATCACTGGTTTTACCTAATGCTCTGTGAATGCAGTAGGCTATTCTATTTTGAATTCTAAGAAAGTTACTTCTGTTATTTTCTGGTATTTATTATTACTTACAATCAATATCAAAACAGTGGTTTTACCTAATGCTCTATGAATACAGGAGATCCTTCAGTTTTGAAAACTAAGCAACTTACTTATAAAATTTTCTGTTACACACTTGTTTTCACTTACAATCCATGTCAAAATGCTGGTTTTACCTAGTAGTTGTGAATGCAGTAGTTTCTTCACTTGTTAAAACTAAGCAAGTTACTTTTTCATTTGGTGCTATGCACTGGTTTTCACTTACAACAAATGTCAAATCCCTAGTTTTACCTTAAGCTCTGTGAATGAAGGAGATTCTTCAGTTTTCAAAAATTAAGGAAGGTATTTGTTTAATAGGATTCTATTCACTTGTGTTCACTTACATTCAAAGTCAAAATGGTGGTTTTAACTAACCCTAGGTAATGCAGGAGTTCCTTCACTTGTGAAAACTAGACATCTTGCTTCCTTAATTGGCTGCTTTGCACTTGTTTTCACTTACAATGGAAATATGCTGATTTTCATATTACACTGAGAATACAGGTGTTTCTTCAAGTTGTGAAAAGTAATCAAGTTACTTTTTCATTGGGTGCTATACACTTGTTTTCACTTACAAACAGTGACAAAACAATGGAATACCCAACGCACTTGGAATACAGTAGTTTCTTCAGTTGGGAACACTAAGCAAATTTCTTCATTAAATGAATGCTTAACACTTGTTTTCACTTACAGTCAATGGCAAATCAGTTGTGATACTTAAACTAGGTGAAGGCAGTTGTTTCTTCATTTGTGAAAACTAAGAATGTTACTTCTTTAATTGGCTGCTATTCACTTGCTCTAACTTCTAACCAATGTCAACACCATGCTTTTACCTAACATTCTGGGAATCTGGTAGTTACTTAATTTATGAAAACTAAGGAAGTTATTTCTTTAATTGGCTGCTATGCATTTGTTTTCACTTACATTCAATAAGAAACACTTGTTTGACCTAAGGATCTGTGAATGAAGGAGGCTGTTCAGTTTTGAAAAGAAGCATGATGTTTGTCTAATTGCCTGCTACACAGCTGTTTTCACTTACAATGTCAAAACACTGGTTTTATTTAATGCTCCATGAATGCATGAAGCTCTTCAGTCTTCAATTCCAAACAAGTAAATTTGCTGCTATGCACTTGTTTTAAATTACAATCAATATCAAAACCCTGGTTTTACCTAACACATTGTGAGTGAAGGAGGTTCTTCAATTTTTAAAAATTAAGCAACATACTTGTTTATAAGATATGACTCACTTCTTCTCACAATCCATGAAAAAAACACTGGTTTTACCTAAATTTTGTGAACATAAGTTGTTCTTCAGATTTGAAAACTAAGCAAGGTTCTCATATAATTGCCTGCTTCACACTTCTTTTCTCTTACATGCAATGTCAAAGCAGTGGTGATACTTAAGATTCTGTGAGTGCAGTCATTTCCTCACTTGTGAAAACAAAGCAAGTCCTTGTTTAATTGGGTGCTCTGCACTTGTTTTCATATACAATAAATATCAAATCAGTGCTTTAACCTACCACTCTGAATGTAGGAGGTTCCTCTGTTTTGAAAACTAAGCAAAATACTTCTTTATTTGGCTGCTATGGCACTTGTATTCACTTGCAATCCATATCAAAACACTGGTTTTATCTAATGCTCTGTGAATGCAGTACATTCTTCAGTTTTGAAAAGTAAGCAAGGAACTTGTTTAATTCGCTGTAATGTACTTGTTTTGTTTAAAATGTCAATAGACTGGTTTTACCTTATATGCTGATAATGCAGTTGTTTCCTCATGTTTTGAAAACTGAACAAATTACTTTTTCATTGGGGGCTATGCACTTGTTTTCACTTAGAATCAATGATACAACAATGGTTTACCTAACACTCATGGAATGCAGTAATTTCTTCAGTTGGGAAAATTAAGCAATTTACTTTTTTAAATGACTGCTACACACTTGTTTTCACTGACATTCAATGGCAAATCAGTTGTAATACCTCACACTGTGTGAATGCAGTAGATTCTTCTATTGTGAAAACTAGGCATGTTACTTCTTTAATTGGCTACTATGCACATGTTTTTAACTTGCAACCAATGTCAAACCCATGGTTTTACCTAACCTTTGTGAATGCAGTACTTTCTTCATTTGTGAAAACTAAGGAAGTTATTCCTTTTTGGCTGCTACACACTTGTTTTTACTTACATTCTATATCACAACAATTATTTGACCTAGTGCTCTGTGAATGAAGAAAATTCTTTAATTTTGAAAACTAAGCAAGTTGCAAGTTTTTACTTAATATGCTGAGAATGCAGTTTTTTTTCAAGTTGTAAAAACTAAGCAGGTTACTTTTCCATTTGGTGCTAAGCACTTGTTTTCAGTTACAACCAATGTCAAAACCCTGGATTTTACTAATGCGCTGTGAATGAAGGAGGTTCTTCATTTTCAAAAATTAAGGAAGGTACTTTAATAGAATACTATTCACATGATTTCACTTAAAATCAAAGTCAGAATGGTGGTTTTACCTATTCTTCTGTGAATGTATGAGGTTCTCCTGTTTTGAATTCCAATCAAGTAGTTTAATGTATTGTTATGCTCTTGAATTCACTTACAACCAATATCAAAACCATGGTTTTACTTAACACACCGTGAATGAAGGAGGTTCTTCAGTTTTCAAAAATTAAGCAAGGAACTTGTTTAGGAGGATACTATTCACTTCTCATTTACAATAAATGAAAAACACTGGTTTTACCTTTCTAAATGTAAATGGTTCTTCAGTTTTGAAAATTAAATATGTTACTCATTTAATTGTCGGAAACACACTTCTTTTCACCTACAATCAATGTCAAAATTGTGATTTAACCTATCACTCTTTGAATGCAGGAGTTTCTTCAGTTGTGAAAATTAGGCATGTAACTTCCTGAGCGGGCTGCTTTGCATTTGTTCTCACAATCAATGAAAAATCATTGGTTTTACCTAACACTTCGTGAATATAAGTGATTCTTCAGTTTGGAAAATTATGCAAGATACTCATTTAATTGCCTGCTTCTCACTTCTTTTCTCTTACAATAAATGCCATACACATTTTTACCTCATGCTTTGTGAATGCAGTAGTTACATGGGTTATTTCCTGGTATTTATTCCCATTTACAATCTATGCCAAAACAGTGGTTTAACCTAATGCTGTATGAATGCAGAAGATCCTTCAATTTGGAAATGTAACAAGATCATTTTATAATTGTAAGTGGTTCATCAGTTTAGAAATCATTGCAACTGACTTATTTAATAGCCTGCTGCACTCTTCTTTATGCTTACAGCCAATGTCAAAACACTGGGTTTACCTTATGCTCTGTGAATGCAGGAGGTATTTCAGTTTTGAAAACTAAGCAAGTTTCTTGTATAATTGGTTGTTACACACTTGTTTTCACCTACAATCAATGTCAAAATGTTGGTTTTACCTAATACTTGTGAATGCAGTAGTTTCTTCAGTTGTGAAAACTAAGCAAGATACTTTTTCATTTGGTGCTATCCACTTGTTTTCACCTACAACCAATGTCAAAACCCTCGTTTTACCTAATCCTCTGTGAATGCAGTACATACTTCAATTATGAAAACCAATCTAGTTGCTTGATTGATTGGCTGCTATGCAATTGTTTTCACTTACAATATCAATATGCTGGTTCTACTTAATATAATGAGAATGCAAGTGTTTTTTCAAGTTGTGAAAACTAAGCAAGTTACTTTTACATTGGGTGTTATGCACTTGTTTTCACTTACAATCAATGACAAAAAAATGTTTTTCCTAATGCTCTTTCAAAGAAGTAGTTTCTTTCATTTGGAAAACTAAGCAATTTACTTCTTTAAATGCATGCTACATACTTGTTTTAACTTACCATCAATGGCAAATCAGTTGTGATACCTAACAATCTGTGAATACAGTAGTTTCTCCAGTTGTGAAACTTAATTGACTGCTTTTCTCTTGTTCTCACTTACAATATGTGAAATAATACTGGTTTTATCTAATGCTTTGTGAATGTAAGTTGTCCTTCAATTTTGAAATCTAAGCAACTTACTCATTTAATTGCCTACTTCAAACTTCTTTTAACTTACAATCAATGTCAAAGCAGTGGTGTAACATTAAATTCTGTGAATGTGGTCATTTCTTCATTTGTGAATACCGAGCAAGTCCTTGTTTAATTGGCTGCTTTGCACTTGTTTTCACATACAATACATATGAAAACACTGGTTTTACCTAATGATCTGTGAATGTAGGAGGTTCTTCACTTTTGAAATCTAAGCAAATTACTTTTTATTTGGCTGATATGGAACTTGCTTTCACTTATAATCAATGTCAAACCACTGGCTTTACCTAAGACCCAGTGAATATATTACATCCTTCAGTTTTGAAAACTAAGTGTTACTTGTTTAATTGGTTGGTATGCCCATGTTTTTACTTACAATGTCAATATTCAGGTTTTACCTAATATGCTGAGGGTGCAGTTGTTTCTTCAAGTTATGAAAAAAACAAATTACTTTCATTGGGTGCTATCCACTTGTTTTCACTTAAAATCAATGAGGAAACAAGGGCTTAACTAATTGACTTGGAATACTACAGTTCCCTCAGTAGGGAAAACTAAGCAATTTACTTCTTTAAAGACTGATATGCAGTTGTTTTCACTTACAGTACATGGAAAATCAGTTGTGATACCTAACACACTGTGAATGAAGTAGTTTCCTCAGCTGTGAAAACTAAGAATGTTACTGCTTTAATTGGCTGCTATGCAATTGTTTTAACTTGCAACCAATGTCTAAACTGTGGTTTTACCTAATGTTCTGGGAATGCAGATGTTTCTTCATTTGTGAATACTAAGGAAGTTATTTCTTTAATTGGCTGCTATGCACTTGTTTTCACTTACATTCAATATTCAAAACACGTGTTTGTCCTAATGCTCTGTGAATGAAGGAGATTCTTTGGTTTTGAAAACTAAACTGTGCTTGTTTAAATACCTGCTTTATACATGTTTTCACTTACAATGTCAAAAACCTGCTTTTACCTAACACTCTATAAATGAATGAGGTTCTACAATTTCAAAAAAAGCAAGATACTTGTTTAATAGGACACTATTCACTTCTTCTCACATACACTCAATGAAAAAACACTGGTTTTACCTAAAACTTTGTGAATGTAACTTGTACTTCAGTTTTGAAAACTAATCAAGGTACTAATTTAATTGCCTGTTTCACACTCCTTTTCATTTACAATGTCAAAATGGTGGTTTTATCTAATGCTCTGTGAAAGCAGGAATTTCTTCAGTTGTGAAAACAAGCACATTACTTCCTTAATTGGCTGCTTTGCACTTGTTCTCACAATCAGTGGAAAAAACTGGTTTTACCTAATGCTCTCTGAATGCAGTAGGTTATTTCATTTTGAATTCTAAACAATTTACTTGTGTTATTTTCTGGTATTTGTTCTCACAATCAATGCCAAAACAGTGGTTTTACCTAATGCCCTATGAATGCAGGAGGTCCTTCAGTTTTCAAAACTAAGGAACTTTCTTGTATAATTGGCTGTTACACACGTTTTCAATTACTAACAATGTCAAAATGCTCATTTACATAATACTTGTTAGTGCAATAGTTTCTTCAGTTGTGAAAACTGAGCAAGTTATTTTTAAATTTGGTGCTATTCACTTGTTTTCACTTCCCACCAATATCAAAACCCTGGTTATACCTAACTTCTGTGAATGAAGGAGGTTATTCAATTTTTAAAAATTATTCAAGGTACTTGTTTACTAGGGTACTATTCACTTCTGACTTACAATCAATGAAAAAACACTGGTTTTAACTTTGTGCATGTAAGTGGTTCTTCAGTATGAAAACTAAGCAAATTACTCATTTAATTACCTGGTTCACACTTCTTTTCACTTACAATCAATGTCAAAGCAGTGGTGACACATAAGATTCTGTGTAGGCAGTCATTGCTTCATATGTGGAAACCAAGCAAATCCTTGTTTAATTGGCTGACATGCACTTGTTTTCACATACAATAAATATGAAAACACTGGTTTTACCTAACACTCTGTGAATGTAGGAGATTCTTCAGTTTTGAAAACAGCAAATTACTACTTTTTTGGCTGCTGTGACACTTGTTTACCCTTACAATCAAGTCAAAACACTTGTTTTACCTAAGGCTCTGTGAATGCATTATGTTCATCAGTTTTTAAAACTAAGAAAGTTACTTGTTTAATAGGCTGCTATGCACTTGATTTCACTTACAATGTGAATATGCTGGTTTTTATTATTATGCAGATAATGCAGTTGTTTCTTCAAGATGTGAAAACTAAACAAGTTACATTTTCATTGGGTTCTACGCACTTGTTTCACTTGTAATCAATGGCAAAAAAATGGTTTACCTAATGCTTTTGGAATGCAGTGGTTTCTTCATTTGGGAAAACTACGCAATTAACTTCTTAAAATGACAGCTTGCATTTGTTTTCACTTACAGTCAATGTCAAAAGTCTGTTTTTATATAATGCTCTGTGAATACATGACATTCTTCAGTTTTGAAAACTAGGAACGTTGCTTACTTAATTGGATCCTTTGTACTTCTTCTCAAAATCAATGACAAAACACTGGTTTTACCTAATATTTGTGAATGTAAGTGGTTCTTCATTTTGGAAAACTATGCCAGTTACTCATTTAATTACCTGCTGCACACCTCTTTTTACTTACAATCAGTGTCAAAGCACAGGTTTTGCCTAATGCTCCTTAAACAGTTATTCTGTTTTTTAATCTAAAAAGTTTCTTTTATTATTGCTGGTATTTTAACTCACTTACAATCAATGCCAAAACAGTGGTTTTACCTAATGATTGATGAATGCAAGTGATCCTTCAGTTTTGAAAACTAAGCAAGTTACTTGTTTAATTGTCTGCTATGCATTTATTTTCACTTACAATGTCAGTATGCTGGCTTTACCTAGCATGCTGAAAATGTACTTGTTTCTTCTATTGTGAAAACTAAGCAACTTACTTTTTCATTGGGTGTTATGCACTTGTTTTCACCTATACTCAATGACAAAACAAGGTTTAACTAACACTCTTAGAATGCAATAGTTTCTTCAGTTGAGAAAACAAAACAATTTACTTCCTTAAATGACTGCTAGGCCCTTGTTTACATTTACAGTCAAAGGAAAATCAGGTGTGATACCTAACAATCTGTAAAGGCAGTAGTTTTTTCAGCTGTGAAAACTGAGCATGTTATTTCTTTAATTGAGGGCTATGCACTTGTTTTATCTAACAACCATTGTCAAAACAATGGTTTTACATAATGTTCTAGGAATGCAGTAGTTTCTTCATTTCTGAAAACTAAAGAATTTATTTCTTTAATTGGCTGCTTCACATTTGTATCTACTTATGTTCAATATCAAAACACTTGCTTGACTTAATGCTCTGTAAATGAAGGAGATTCTTCAGTTTTGGAAACTAAGTAAGTTGCTTGTTTAATTGCCTGCCACGCAATTTTTATCACATGCAATCAATGTCAAAACACTGGTTTAGCCTTATGGTCTGTGAATGCATGAGGTTATTCAGTTTTGAATTCCAAGGAAGTAGTTTAATTTGTTGCTATGAACTTGTTTTCATTTACAACCAATGTCAAAACACTGGTTTTACCCAACATTCTGTGAATGAAGGAGTTTCTTCAATTTTCAGAAATTTAACAAGGTACTTGTTTAATAGGATGTTATTCAATTCTTCTAACATGCAGTTAATGGAAAAACACTGGTTTTACCTAATGCTTTGTGAATGTAAGCATTTCTTCAGTTTTGAAAATGAAGCAAGTTACTCATTTAATTGCCTGTTTCACTTTACTTTTCACTTACATTCAATGTCAAAGCAAGAGTGATACATAGGATTCTGACAATGCAGTCATTTATTGACTTCTGAAAATCAATCAAGTCTTTGTTTTATTAGGTGGCTATGCACTTGTTTTCACATACAATAAATATCAAAACACTGGTTAACCTAAAGCTCTATTAATGTAAGGTGTTCTTCAGTTTTGTAAACTAAGCAAATTACTTCTTTATTTGGCTACTATGGCACTTGTTTTCACTTACAATAACAATATGCTGGTTTTCATAATACATTGAGCATGCAGTTGTTTCAAGTTGTGAAAACTAAGTTTCTTTTTCATTGCTGCTATGCCCTTATTTTCCCTTACAATTAATGACAAAACAATGGTTTACATAACACTCTTGGAATGCACTGGTTTCTTCAGTTGGGAAAACTAAGCACATTACCTCTTTAAGTGAATGTTATGCACTCGTTTTCACTTACATGAAATGGCAAATCTGTTGTGATATCTAACACTCTGTGACTGAAGTACTTCATTTGTGAAACGTAAACATGTTACATCATTAATTGGCTGCTATGCACTTGTTTTAACTTACAACCAATCTCAAAACCTTTGTTTTACCTAATGTTCTGGGAATGCAGTAGTTTCTTCATTTGTGAAAACTAAGGAAGATATTTCTTTACTAAGCTGCTATGCACTTCTTTTCACTTACATTCAATATAAAAATAATTCTTTGACCTAATACTCTGTGAATGAAGGAGGTTCTTCAGTTTTGAGAACTAAGCATTTTGCCTGTTTAATTGCCTGCTACATATTTGTTTTCAATTACAATCAATGTTAAAACAGTGATTTTACATAATGGTTTGTGAATGAATGAGGTTCTTCAAGCTTGAATTACAAACAAGTAGTTTAATTTCCTGCTATTGCCTTGTTTTCACTTTCAAAAAAATCAAAACCCTGATTTAACATAACTGTCTGTGAATGAAAGAGGTTCTTCAATTTCAAAAATTAATCAAGGTAATTGTTTAATAGGATACTATTCACCTTTTCTTACATACAATCTATGAAAAAACATTGGTTTTACCTTTATGAGTGTAAGTGGTTTCTTCAGTTTTGAAAACTAAGCAAGTTACTTTTGCTTTTGGTGTTATGCACATACAAAAAATGTCAAAGCCCTGGTTTTACCTAATGCTCTGTGAATGAAGGAGGTTATACAGTTTTCAAAAATTATGAAAGGTACTTGTTTAAAAGGATATTATTCCTTTGTTTTCAGAAACAATCAGTGTCAAAACCGTGGATTTACCTAACAATCTGTGAGTGAAGAAGGTTCTTCAGTTTTCAAAAATTAGGCCTGGCACTTGTTTAATAACATCCTAATCACTTCTCACAATCAATGAAAAAATATGTGTTTGACATAACAATTTGTGACTCTAAGTGGTTTTACAGTTTTGAAAACTAAGCAAGTTACTCATTTAATTGTATGCTTCACACTTCTTTTCACTTAAAATCAATGTCAAAGCAGTGGTGATATATAAGATTCTGTGAATGCGGTCAATTTTTCACTTGTGAAAACCAAGCAAATCCTTGTATAATTGGCTGCTCTTCACTTCTTTTCACACACAATAAATATCAAAACCCTGGTTTTACTTAATATTGTATGAATGTAGGTGTTTCTCCACTTTTGAAAATGAAGCAAATTACATCTTTATGCACTTATATTCACTAACAGTCAAGTCAAAACTCTAGTTTTACCTAATGCTCTGTGAATGCAGTATGTTCTTCAGTTTTGAAAACTAAGCAAGTTACTTGTTTAATTGGTTCCTATACACTAGTTTTCACTTACAATGTCAATATGCTGGTTTTACCTAATTTACTGAGAATGCTGTTGTTTCTTAAAGTTGGGAAAACTCAGCAAGTTTCTCTTTCACCGGGTACTATGCACTTGTTTTCACTTACAATGAAACAAAGGTTTACCTAAAACAAAGGTTTACCTAACACTCTTGGATTGCAGTAGTTTCTTCATTTGGGAAAACTAAGCAATTTACTTCTTTAAATGAATGCTATGCACTTGCTTTCACTTGCAGTCAGTGGCAAATCAGTTGTGATAACTAACCCTCTGTGAATGCAGTAGTTTCTTCAGTTGTGAATACTAAGCATGTTACTTCTTTAACTGGCTGCTATCTCCTTGTTTTAACTTACAATCAATGTCAAACCCATGGTTTTATCTAACATTCTGGGCATGCAGGTGTTTCTTCATTTGGGAAAGCTAAGGAAGTTTTTTCTTTAACTGGCTGCTACCCACTTGTTTTCCCTTATATTCAATATCAAAACACTTGTTTGACCTCATGCTTGTGAAAGAAGGTGGTTCTTCTGTTTTGAAAACTAAAAAGTTGCTTGTTTAATTGATTGCTACACACTTCTTTTCACTTACAAACAATGTCAAAACCCTGGTTGTACCTAATGTTCTGTGAATGCAAGATGTTCTTCAATTTAGAATTCATAGCAAGTAGTTTAATTTGCTGCTATGCACTCGTTTTCACTTACAATCAGTATCAAATCCCTGGTTTTACTTAAAATTCTGTGAATGATGGTGGTTCTTCAATTCTCAAAAATTAAGCAAGGTAGCTGTTTAATAGTGTACTATGAACTCCTTCTCACTTACAATCAATGAAAAAACGCCTTTTTACCTCTGTGAATGTAAGTTGTTCTTCAGTTTTGAAAACTGAGCAAATTACTCATTTAATTCCCTGCTACACACTTCTTTTCACTTATTATCTTATCACTTACAGTCCATATGGTGGTTTTACCTAATGCTCTGTCAATTCAGTTGTTTCATCAGTTGTGAAATCTAGACACGTTATTTCCTTATTTGGCTGCTTTGGCTTTGTTCTTACAATCAATGAAAAAACACTCATTTTACCTAATGCTTTGTGAATGTAAGTGGGTTTTCAGTTTGGAAAACTATGCAAGTTTCTCATTTAATTGCCTGCTGCACACTTCTTTACATTTACTCTCAGTGTCAAAGCACTGGTTTTACCTAATGCTTTGTGAATGGAGTAGGTTATTGTCCTTTGAATTCTAAGCAAGTTACTTTTCTTATTTGCTGGTGTTTATTCTCAATTACATTCGATGCCAAATAGTGGTTTCACCTAACGCTCTATGAATGAAGGAGGTCTTTCAATTTTGAAAACTAAGCAAGTTACTTGTGTAATTGGCTGTTATGACTTTGTTTTCATTTACAATCCATGTCAAAATGCTGGTTTTACCTAACACGTGTGAAAGCAGTAGTTCCTTCAGTTGTGAAAACTAAGTTATTTTTTCATTTGGTGCTATGCACTCATTTTCACATACATCCAATGTCAAATCCCTGGTTTTTCCTAACACTCTGGGGATGAAGGAGGTTCTTCGTTGGTTTTCAAAAATTAAGGATGGCACTTATTTAATAGGATAAAATTACACCTCGGTTTTATCTAATGCTCTGTGAAGGCATGAGTTTTTTCAGTCTCAAAACCTAAGCAATGGGGGTCGGATGTGGCTCAACTGGTTGGGCGTCCGTCTCCCATATGGAGGGACCCAGGTTCGATCCCGGGACCTCCCATTAAAAATAAATAAATAAATAATTAAATTTATAAAAAAAAAAAAAAAAAAAAAAAAAAACCTAAGCAAATTACCTGTATAACTGAATATTGTGCACTTGTTTTCATTTGCCATCAATGTCAAACTCCCGGTTTTACCTAATATTCTGAATGCAGAAGTTATTTCCATTGTGAAAACTAAGCAAGTTCCTTTTTTATTTGGTGGTATACATTCATTTTCACTATCAAACAAAAAAAAATCTGGTTTTACCTAATGATCTGGGAATGAGGGAGGTTCTTCAGTTTTCAAAAATTAAGGAAGGTACTTGTTTAATAGAGTACTATTCCCTTGTTTTCACTTACAATCAATGTCAAAATAATGGCTTTACCTAACCCTCTGTAAATTCAGGAGTTTATTCAGTTTTGGATATTAGGCATGTTATTTCCTTAATTGGCTGCTTTTCAGTTGTTCTCACTTACCATCAATGAAAAAACACTGGTTTTACCTAAGGCTTTGTGAATGTAAGTGGTTTTTCAGTTTTGAAAATTAAGCAAGATACTCATTAAATTGCCTAATGCACATTTCTTTTCACTTATAATCAATGTCAAAACAGGGGTGATACAGAAGATTCTGAGAATGCAGTCATTTATTCACTTCTGAAAGCCAAGCAAGTCCTTGTTTAATTAGGCTGCTACGCACTTGTTTTCACATACAATAAATATCAAAACACTGGTTAACCTAATGCTCTGGTAATATAAAGTGTTCTTCAGTTTTGTAAACTAAGCAAATTACTTCTTTATTTGGCTGCTATGGCACACTTGTTTTCACTTGTGGGAGATGTTTGTGAGGGATGTGGTGGGAGGTGTGGGAGGTGGGCAACATGGGAATCCCAGTGGGTTCCATGTAATATTTTGAGTAATCTAAGCACCTCTTAAAATATATGTATGTATATATATATAGCATTTTTGTAAGCAAATACACATATATGCATATATATTTATATATATATAAAAACAATATGCTGGTTTCACATAATAAATTGTGCATGCAATTGTTTTTTCAAATTGTGAAAACTAAGCAAGTTTCTTTTTTCATTAGTGCTATGCACTTGTTTTCCCTTACCATTAATGACAAAACAGTGGTTTACATAACACTCTTGGAATGCATTGGTTTCTTCAGTTGGGGAAACTAAGCATATTACCTCTTTAAATGAATGCTGTGCACTTGTTTTCACTTACAGTCAATGGCAAATCAGTTGTGATACCTAACACTCTGTGAATGAAGTTCTTACTTCATTTGTGAAAACTAAACATGTTACTTCCTTAATTGGCTGCTATGTACTTGTTTTAACTTACAACCAATGTCAAAACCATGGTTTTACCTATTACCTAATGTTCTGGTAATGCAATAGTTTCTTCATTTGTGAAAACTAAGGGAGTTTTTCTTTACTCAGCTGCTATGCACTTCTTACCACTTACATTAAATATCAAAACAATTCTTTGACCTAATTCTCTGTGAATGAAGGAGGCTCTTCAGTTTTGAAAACAAAGCAAGTTGATTTTTAATTGCCTGCTACACACTTGTTTTCACTTAAAATAAATGTCAAAACACTGGTTTTACCTAATGCCCTGTGAATTCATGAGGTATTTCAATTTTGAATTCCAAGCAAGTAGTTAATGTACTGCTATGCACTTGTTTCCACTTACAACCAATGTCAAAACCCTTGTTTCACCTAACACTTTGTGATTGAAGGAGATCCTTCAATATTCAAAAATTAAGCAAGGTGCTTGTTTAATAGGACACTATATACATCTTCTCACTTACACTCAATGAAAATCGCTGGTTTTAATTTTGTGAAAGTAAGTGGTTCCTCCATTTTGAAAACTAAGCAAATTATTCATATAATTGCCTGCTGCACACTACTTTTCACTTACAATCAATGTCCAAAGGTGGTTTTACTTAATGCTCTGTGAATGAAAGTGTTTCTTCAGTTGTGAAAATTAGGCATGTTACTTCTTTAATTGGCTGCTTAGCAATTTTTCTCACAATAAATGAAAACCCACTGGTTTTACCAAACCCTGTGAATTTAAGTGGTTCTTCCGTTTGAAAAACTATGCAAGTTACTCATTTAATTGCCAGCTGCACTCTTCTTTTCAATTACAATTAATATCAAAGCACTAATTTTACCTAATGCTCTGTGAATGCAGTAAGTTATTCTGTTTTGAATTCTAAGTAAGTTACTTGAGTTATTTGTTGGTATTTATTTTCAATTACAATCAATGGATAAACAGTGATTTTACCTAATGCTCTAAGAATGCAGGAGGTCCTTCAGCTTTGAAAACTAAGCAAGATACTTGTGTAAATGGATGTTATGCACTTCTTTTTAACTTACAGTCTATGTCAAAATGATGGTTTTACATAGTATTTGTGAATGCATTAGTTTCTTGAGTTGTGAAAAACTAAGCAAGTTACTTTATCATTTGCTGCTATGCACTTTATTTCATTTACAACTAATGTCAAAACCTTTGTTTTACCTAACACTCTGAGAATGAAGTAGATTCTTCAATATTCAAAAATTAAGCATGATACTTGTTTAATAGGATAGCATTCACTTCTTCTCCCTTACAATCAAAGAAAAAACACTGCTTTTACCTAATGCTTGTGAATGTAAGTGGCTTTTCAGTTTGAAAACTATGCATGTTATTAATTTAATTGCCTGCAGTATACTTCTTTTCACTTAAAATCAATGTCAAGGCACTGGTTTGATCTAATGCTCTTTGAATGCTGTAGATTATTCTGTTTTGATTTCTAAGCAAGGTACTTATTATTTGCTTGTATTTATTCTCACTTACAATCAATGCCAAAACAGATATTTTACCTAACATTCTATGAATACAGGAGGTCTTTCAGCTTTGAAAACTAAGTAAGTTACTTGGGTAATTGGATGTTACACAGTAGTTTTCCCCTACAATCTATGTCAAAATGCTGATTTTACCTAATACTTGTCAATGCAGTAGTTTCTTGAGTTGTGAAAACTAAACAAGTTTCTTTTTCATTTGGTGCTATGTACTTTATTTCACTTACATATAAAGTGAAAACCCTGGTTTTACCTAACAATTTGTGAAAGAAGGAGGTTCTTCAGATTTTAAAAATTAAGCAAGGTACTTGTTTAATTGGATACTATTCATTTGTTTTCACTTACAATCAATGTCAAAATTGTGGTTTCACCTAACCCTCTGTAAGTGCAGGATTTTCTTCAGTTGGGAAAACAAGGCATGTTACTTCATTAATTGCCTGCTTTGCACTTATTCTCTCTTACCATCAATGAAAAACATTGGTTTTACCCAACACTTCACTTTTAAAAACAAAGAAATTTATGTTTAATTGCCTGCTTCACACTTCTTTTAATTTACAATCATTGTCAAAGCAGAGGTGTTACATAAAATTCTCTCATTTTTCCACTTGTGTAAACCAAGCAATTCCTTGTTAACTTGGTTGCTATGCACTTGTTTTCACATACAATAAATATCAAAATACTAGTTTTACCAAATGCACTGTGACTGTAGGAGGATCATCAGTTATGAAAACTATGTAAATTACTTCTATATTTGTCTGCTATGCCACTTGTTTTCACTTACAATCAACATCAAAACACTGGTTTTACATAATGCTTCATGAATGCATGAGGTTCTTCAGTTTTGAAAACTAATAAGGTTACTCATTTAATTTCCTGCTACACACTTCTTTTCACTTACAGTCAATATCAACAGGGTATTTTTACCTGAAGCTCTGTGAATGCAGAACTTTCTTCAGTTGTGAAAACTAGCACCTTACTTCCTTAATTGGCTGCTTTTCACTTCTTGTCATCATTGATGAAAAAGCACTGGTTTTACCTAATGCTTTGTAAATGTAAGTCGTTTTTCAGTTTGGAAAACTATGTAAGTTACTCATTTATTTGCCTGCTGCACATTTCTTTTCACTTACAATGTCAAAGCATTGGTTTTACCTAATGCTCTGTGAATGCAGTAGGTTATTCTGTTTTGAATTCTAAGCAAGTTACTTGTGTTATTTGCTGTTATTTATTCTCACTTACAATCAATGCAAAATCAGTGGTTTTACCTAATGCCCTATGAATGCAGGGGGTCCTTCAGTTTTGAAAACTAAGCAAGATACTTGCATAATTGTCTGTTACATTCTGTTTTCACTTACAATCAATGCTGGTTTTACCTAATACTTGTGAATACACTTGTTTCTTCAGTTTTGAAAGCTAAGCAAGTTACTTTTTCATTTGGTGCTATGCACTTGTTTACACTTACAACCAATATCAAAACCCTGGTTTTACCTAACACTCTGTGAATGAAGAAGATTCTTCAGATTTAAAATTAAGGAAGGTATTTATTTAATAGTATACTATTCACTTGTTTTCACTTTCAATCTATGTCAAAATCGTGGTTTTTTCTAAACCTCTGTAAATGCAGGAGTTTCTTCAGTTGGGAAAAATAGGCATGTTACTTCCTTAATGGCTATTTTGCACTTGTTCTCTCTTACAGTCAAGGAAAAAACATGGGTTTTTACCTAATGCTTTGTGCATGTAATTGGTTCTTCAGTTTTGAAAACTAAGCAACTTACTCACTTAATTGCCTGCTTCACAATTCTTTTCACTTACAATGTCAAAGCAGTAGTGATACATAGGATTCTGATTTCAGTCATTTCTTCACTTGTGAAAATGAAGCAAGTCCTTGTTTAATAGGATTCTATGCACTTGTTTTCACATACAATAAATACCAAAACACTAGTTTTACCTAACCCTCTGTGTATTTGGAAGATTCTTCAGTTTTGGAAACTAAGCAACTTACTTCTTTATTTGGCTGCTGTGCCACATGTTTTCACTTATAATCATTGTAAAAACACTGGCTTTACATAATGCTCTGTGAATGCAGTTGGTTCTTCAGTTTAGAAAACAAAAGAAGTTACTTACTTAATTGGCTGCTATGTACTTGTTTTCACTTACAATGTCAATATGCTTACATGTCATTATGTATGTTTTATTTTCAATGCCAGTCAATGAAAAAACACTGGTTTTACTTTTCTGAATATAAGTGGTTCTTAAGTTTTGAAAACTAATTAAGTTAGTCTTTTAATTGCCTGGTAAACACTTCTTTTCACTTACAATCAATGTCAAGATTGTGGTTTTACATAACGCTCTGTGAATGCAGGTGTTTCTTCAATTGTGAAAACAAGACATATTACATCCTTAATTGGCAGCCATGAACTTCTTCTCACAATAAATAAAAAACTTTGGTTTAACCTAATGATTTGTGAATTTAACTGGTTCTCAGATTGGAAAACTATGCAAGTTACTCATTTAATTGCCTGCTGATCATTTCTTTTCACTTACAATCAATATCAAAATACCAGCATTACCTAATGCTCTATGAATACAGTAGGTTATTCTCTTTTGAATTCTAAGCAATTACATGTGTTATTTGCTAGTACATGTTCTCACTTACAATCAATTCCAAAACAATGGATTTTCCTAACACCCTATGAGTGCAGTACATTCTTCAGTTTTGAAAACTAAGAAAGTTACTTGTTTAATTGGGTGCTATGTCTTTCTTTCACTTACAATATCAACATGCTGGTTTTACCTAATATGCTGAGAATGCATATGTTTTTTCAATCTGTATAAACTAAGCAAGTTCCTTTTTCATTGGGTGCTATGCACTTGGTATCACTTATAATCAATGTCAATACACTGGTTTTCCCTACTTCTCTGTGAATGCATGAGGTTCTTCAGGTTTGAAAATGAAGCAAGTTACTTGGTTAATTGGATGTTATGCACTTGTTTTCACTTACAATGTCAATTTCTGGTTTTACCCAATACACTGAGAACACAGTTGTTTCTTCAAGTTGTGAAAATTAAGTAAGTTACTTTTTCATTCAGTGCTTTGCACTTGTTTTCACTTACAATCAATGACAAAACAATGGTTTACCTGATGCCCATGGAATATAGTGGTTTCTTCAGTTGGGAAAACTAAGCAATTTACTTCATTAAATGAATGCTACACACTTGTTTTCACTGACAGTAGCAAATCAGTGTTGATACATAAGATTCTGTGAATGCAGTCAATTCTTCACTTGTGAAAACCAGGCAAGTCCTTATTTAATTGGCTGCTATGCACTTGTTTTCACATTAAATTAATAGCAAAACACTGGTTTTACCTTACATTCTTTGAATGTAGGAGAATCTCCAGTTTTGAGAACTAAGCAAATTACTTCTTTATTTGGCTGCTATGGCAATTGTTTTCATTTACAACCAATTTCAAAACACTGGTTTTACCTAATGCTCTGTGAATGCAATGTGTTCTTCAATTTTGAAAACTAAGCAAGTTACTTGTTTAATTGGCTGCTATGCATTTTTTTCACTTAAACTGTCAATATGCTGGTTTTACCTAATAAGCTGAGAATGCAGATGTTTCCTCAAGTTGTGAAAAGTAAGCATGTTACTTTTTCATTGGGTGTTATACACTTGTTTCACTTATAATCAATGACAAAACAATGGCTTATGTAACACTCTTCGAATAGAGTAGTTTCTTCAGTTGTGAAAACTAAGCACCTTACTTCTTTTTTTTATTTTTTATTTTATTATGGGTAAAAATCAAAATTCTCACAATACATACAAACATTTGTAAAATGATATATAAATATATATGCATATATGTGTATTTGCTTACAAAAATGTTATTTATATATATATATATACATATATTTTAAGAGGTGCTTAGATTACCTAAAATATTACACAGAACCCACTGGGATTCCCATGTTGCCCACCTCCCACACCTCCCACCACATCCCACACAAACATCTCCCACAGTGTGGCCCACCAACCTCAATGAACTTACACATCCTTGAGCCTTGCCACCAACCATAGACCACAGTTCACACTGTAGACCACACTCTCTCCCACTCAGTTCTGAGTGGTGTGTGCTGATTTAAAATGGCCTACATCCATTGCCACAACAGTACTCAGGACAACCACCAACTCCCAAAGAGGCCCCTGTATTTCAACTGCTCATCCCCTCCCTACCCAAAAACTGTCAAGTGGCCACTGGCTCCACCTCATTGTTATAATTTCTTGCATTGCAAGAATCACCATATGTGAGGAGACAACGATGGGAAATGGCCATCCCAGGGAATGGAGAGGGTCTGCATCTGCAGGCAGGATCATCCCACCCACCATATCCATGGGAAATAAGCCCTCTCTCACTTGGAGTTGGAGTGGACATCACCATCCCAGTCGCCTCTGGATTGGGGGAAGAACTATGGACTAGAGTGGACTTGATGGTATTCTCTTGTTCACATATGGTGATTCTTGCAATGTAAGAAATTATAACCTTACTTCTTTAATTGACTGCTACTCACTTGTTTTCACTCATAGTCAATGACAAAACCATGGTTTTACCTAACATTCTGGTAATGCAGTAGTTTTTTTATTTGTGAAAATGAAGGAAGTTATTTCTTTAATTGGCTGCTACACATTTGTTTTCACTCACATGCAATAGCAAAACACTTGTTTGACTTAATGCTCTGTGAATGAAGGTTGTTCAGTTATGAAAATTAAGCAATTTGCTTGTTTAATTGCTACGTACACACTTGTTTTCACTTGCAATCAATAAGAAAATTGTAATTTTACCTTACCCTCTGTAAATGCAAGAATTTTCTTCAGTTGTGAAAACTAGGCATTTTATTTCCTTAATTGGCTGGTTTGCACTTCTCAGAATCAATGAAAAAACACTGGTTTATTTAATGATTTGTGAATATAAGTGGTTTTTTAGTTTGGAAAACTATGCAAGTTACTCATTTAATTGCCTGCTGCATGCTTCTTTTCACTTACAATCAAATTGAAAGCACTGGTTTTACCTAATGCTCTGTGAATGCAGGAGGTTATTCTCTTTTAAATTCTTTCCAAGCTTCTTATGTTATTTGCTCATATTTATTTTCACTTACAATCAATGCCAAAACAGTGATTTTATATAATGTTCTATGAATGCATGAGGTCCTTCAATTTTGAAAACGAAGCAAGTTACTTGTTTAATTGGCTGTTACATACTTGTTTTCACTTACAATCAAATTCAACCTGCTGGTTTTATGAAATACTTGTGAATTCAGTACTTTCTTCAGTTATGAAAACTAAGCAAGTTACTTTTTCATTTGGGGCTCTGCATTTGTTTTCATTTACAACCAATGTCAAAACCCTGGTTTTACCTAATGCTCTGTGAATGAAGGTGGTTCTTCAGTTTTCAAAAATTAAGGAAGGTACTTGTTTAATAGGATACTATTCACTTGTTTTCACTTACAATCAATGTCAAAATGGTCGTTACATAACCTTCTTTAAAGGCAGTAGTTTCTTCAGTTGTGAAAACTAGACAGGTTACTTCCTTAAGTGACTGCTTTGCACTTGTTCTCTCAATCAATGAAACAACATTGTTTTTACTTAATGCTATATGAATGTGACTGGTTCTTGAGTTTGGAAAACTATTCATGTTTCTCATTTAATTGACTACTGCACACTTCTTTTCACTTACAATCAATGTCAAAGCACTGGTTTTACCTAATACTCTGAATGCAGTAGGTTATTCTGTTTTGAATTCTAAGCAAGTTACTAATGATTTTTGCTGGTATTTATTCTCAGTTACAATCAATGCCAAAAGAGTCTTTTTACCTAATGCTCCATGAAAGCAAGAAGTCTTTCAGTTTTTAAAACTAAGCAATTTGTTTGTATAATTGGCTGTTATGCACTTCTTTTCACTTACAATAAATGTCAAAATACTGGTTTTACATAATACTTGTGAATGCAGTAGTTTCTTCAGTTGTGAAAACAAGCTAGATACTTTTCCATTTGGTGCTATGCACTTGTTTTCATCTACAAGCAATGTCAAAACCATGGTTATAACTAATGCTCTGTGAATAAAAGAGGTTTTTCAGTTTTCAAAAATTAAGGAACGTTCTTGTTTAATAGTATAATATTCACTTGTTTTCACTTAAAATCCATGTCAAAATGGTGGTTTTACTTAACTCTCTGTAAATGAAGGAGCTTCTTCAGTTGTGAAAACTAGGCACATTACTTACTTAATTGGTTGCTTTGCACTTGTTCTCACTTACAACCAGTGAAAAATCATTGGTATTACCTAATGCTTTGTGAATGTAAGTGTTTCTTGTTTCAAAAATTAAGCAAGTTACTCGTTTAATTGCCTGCTTCACAATTCATTTCACTTGCAATCAATGTCAAAGCAGTGGAGATACATAAGATTCTGTTAATTATGTCATTTCTTCACTTGTGGAAACCAAGCAATTCCTTGTTTATTGACTGCATTGCACTTTTTTTCACATACAACAAATATCAAAACACTGGTTTTACCTAACGCTCTGTGTTTCTAGGAGGTCCTTCAGTTTTGAAAACTGAGCAAATTACTTCTTCATTTGGCTGCTATCACCTTTGTTTTCACTTACAATCAATGTCAAAACACTCGTTTTACCTAATTGTCTGGGACCACAGAAGGTTCTTTAGTTTTGAAAACTGAACAAGTTACTGATTTAATTAGCTGCTATGCACTTGTTTTCACTTACAAGGTCAAAATGCTAGTGTTACCTAATATATTGAGAATGCAGCTGTATCTTCAAGTTCTGAAAACTAAGCAAGTTACTTTTTCATTGGATGCTATGCACTTGTTTTCACACACAATCAATGACAATACCAAGGTTTTCCCAACACTCTTGGAATGCAGTAGTTACTTTAGTTGAGAAAAGTAAGCAATTGACTTCTTTAATTGAGTGCTACACAGTTGTTTTCACTTACACTCAATGCAAATCAATTGTGATACTGTATTAATTAGCCAGAGGGGTACTAATGCAATCTACAAGATATTGTCTGTTCTTTATAAAGGGTGTTTATTTGGGGTAGAAGTCCACAGTTACCAGGCCATAAAGCATAAATTTTCCCCTCAACAAAGTCCATTGTCATGTGTTGGAGCAAACACCTGCTGATGTTTGTCACAGTTCTGTGTTCTAGGGTTCCTCTCTTCCTGGGGCTGCAATTCTCACCAGGCTTAACCCCTCTGTTTCTTCTTCCAAAAGGTCAGATGTAGAATATTAGTCTCTCCAGGTGTTGTTTCTCAGTGAATGGCTTGTCTCCCTCCTGGGACATTATCCCCAACATCAAAACTCCAACATCAAAAACTGCCCCCTATGTCCTTTGCCTTGCCTTTTATGTTTGATGCTCCCACCCACCAAGGGGTGGGGCTCAATGCCCTACCGACATGGCCCAATCAAAGCCACAATTATAACTTCATCATGCCCAGAAGAATAGATCAGTTTACAAGCATAATCTAATATAGAATTTTGGAATTCATTATTCAACAAACTGCCAAATGCCTACAGATACCTAACATTCTGTCAATGTAGTAGTTTCTTCAGTTATGTAAATTAAGCATGTTACTTCTTAATTTGACTGCTTTGTACTTGTTTTAACTTACAACCAATGTCAAAACCATGGTCTTACCTAAAAACCTGGGAATGCAGTAATTTCTTCATTTGTGAAAACTAAGGAAGTTATTTCTTTAATTGGCTGCTACACATTTGTTTTAACTTACATTCAACATCAAAACACTTGTTTGACCTAATGCTCTGTGAGTGAAGGAGGTTTTTCAGTTTTGAAAACTAAGAAAGCTGCTTGATTAATTTCCTGCTACATATTTTGTTTCACTTAAAATCAGTGTCAAAACACTGGTTTTACCTAATGCTCTGTGAATGCATGTGGTTCTTCAGTTTTTAATTCCAAGAAAGTAGTTAAATTTGCTGTGATGCATTTGTTTTCACTTAGAACAAATGTGTAAATCCTGGTTTTACTTAACACTGTGTGAATGAATGAGGTTCTTAAATTTTCAAAAATTAAGCAAAATATTTGTTTAATAGAATACTATTCACTTCTCACTAACAATCAATGATAAAACACTAGTTTTAACTTTGTGAATGTAAGTGGTTCTGCAGTTTTGAAAAATAAGCATGTTATTCATTTAATTGCCTGCTACATACGTCTTTTCAATTACAATCAATGTCTAAATGGTGGTTTTACCTAACCCTTTGTGAATGCAGAAATTTCTTCTGTTGTGAAAATGAGGCATTTTACTTCCTTAATTGGATGCTTTGCACTTGTTCACACAATCAATGAAGCAACACTGGTTTTCCCTAATGCTTTGTGAATGGTAGCAGTTCCTCAGTTGGGAAAACTATTCAAATTTCTCACTTAATTGCCTGCTGCACAGTTCTTTTTACTTACAACAAATGTCAAATCAGAGGTGATGCATAAGATTCTGTTAATGCTGTGATCTTCACTCGTGAAAACCAAGCAAGTCCTTGTTTAATTGACTGTATTTCACTTGTTTCCACATACAATAAATACCAAAATACTGGTTTTACCTAATGCTCTATGAATGTAGATGGTTCTTCAGTTTGAAAAACTTTGCAAATTACATATTTATTTGGGTGCAATGCACTTGTTATCACTAACAATGTCAATATGCTGGTTTTATCTAAGAGGATGAGAATGCAGTTGCTTCTTCAAGTTGTGAAAAAAAAGGAAGTTACTTTTTCCTTGGGTGCTATGCACTTGTTTTCACTTGCAATCAGTGACAAAAACATGGTTTACCTAATGCTCTTGGAATGCAGGAGTTTCTTCAGTTAGGAAAACTAAGCAACTTACTTCTTTAAACGGGTGCTATGCACTTGTTTTCACTTACAGTCAATGGCAAATCAGTTGTGTTCCTCTATTAGTTAGCCAAAATGGTGCTAATGCAATATACCAGAGATTAGTTGGTCTTTATAAAGGGTATTTATTTGGGGTAGAAGTCCACAGTTACCAGGCCATAAAACATAACTTTCTTCCCTCCCCAAAGTACATTGTCATGTGTTGGAGCAAGACAACTGCTGACATTTGCATGGTTCAGGCTTCTTGGGTTCCTCTCTTCCTGGGGCTGTGTTTCTCTCCAGGCTTAGGTGCTCTGTTTCCTCTAAAATGTCAGCTGTAGACTATTAGGCTTTCTAGGCTTTGCTTCTCTCCTCAAGGCCATCTGAGAATGCCAGGGGAATGGCTCATCTCTATCCCTGGTCCTTCTCTGCAACATCAAAACTCCACCATAAAAAATTGCCCCCTATGTCCTTGGGCTTACATTTTATATTTGATTCCACCACCCACCAAGGGTTTGGGCTCAACACCCTACTGATGTGGCCCAATCAAACCCTCAATTAAAACTTCATCATGCCCAGATGAACAGATCAGTTTACAAGTATAACATAGTATAGATTTTGGAATTCATAATTACATCTAAATGCCAAACGGTCACACTTCACCCTCTGAATTACAAATATACATTATAATATGCAAAAACCTTAGGTCAGTAACAAGGCAAGTACAAAATCATATCATAATCAGTTCAAAGAAATACTGTTTGCCTTGGGGCATAGTCATGTCTAATATAGACCTCTGAAACTTACAAAACAATTTAACTGCTTCCAATACACAAATGGACAGAAAAAAGAATAACCATTTTCATTATCATAAGGAGAAATTGGGATGTTAAACATGAGTTTGTATCCCCTACAGTTCAATAGGGCATCCTCAATTCGATTTCAAAGTCTGAGTCATTCTTAAGAGAATGGTTTCTTCTCCTTGGGCTACATGGGGACCCACTTTTTCCAGAAGCTTGCCCAATGTCCATTTTCTTGGTTCCACCCTCATAAAGCATCTTGGTGTTGACCAAGCTCCAGACTTCACCCTCCAAGTGTGTTGGAGTGATTGCCACACCTTACCCAATCTTTGGGTTAGAGTCTTAGCCCTCCTAGTACAGTGAAGGGAAGACAACACTCACCCTAACTTTGCCTTACAGGTTCAACCCTCTCAGAGCAACAAATGGGCCAACTGGCATTCCCTAACCTTTAAGGTCCAACCCTCTCAGAGCAATGGGTTGACCACCTGGCCTTCTCTAATACATGGGGGAGAGATACACCCTTCTCAGATCTATGAGTTGTTGACCTTAACCACCCTAATCATTAAGGAATGTGCTCATCCTCCCTGTACCCGTGGGCAGAAAAACTCTCCAAGAACATTGGATGGAGACATCCACCCTCTTCAACTGATAGGGCGAACTCACCTTCTCTGTACACACGGGTGTAACTCCTCTCTTGGCCCAAGGGGATGTCTTAAGTCCAGATCTCAGCTTCCAACATTTCTTCTTAAAGCTCCTTCTCCTTCAATCTTTCCTTTACATGTCCTCTTTTATCCAAGTTGACCATGGTTTTGTTCATATGGCTCTCTCAAAAACTTTTTTGGTTTAGCATGCAGGAAGCAGTGGTCCAAGCTAGCAGACAGTAAGACTTTCCACAAGTCTTTCCTAGATAACTGCATCTTCAATTCTGATTTAAATTTCCAAGTGTAGTAAAGTCTTCAAATGGGGCATTTTCATCTGGGAATATGAGTTCCAGAAACTTGGAAGTTCTGGAATCAGTTTCTGTTTTCTTTGTGCCCAAAAGTTCTGTCCTTATTGTATTTCGCCATCTAGTATTTTGCTATACACTGCAAGAAGCCAAACCATATTCTGTCATTTTACCTTGGAAAGTTCTTCAGCTAAATTCTTAGGCTCACCATTTGCAAATTCTGTCTTCCATAAAACACCAGTAGTTAATCTTGCTAAATTCTCTGCAATTTTAAAACATGGATGGCCTTTCCTCCAGTTTCCAATAATAGTTTCATCATTTACTTCTAAGGCATCATAGAAAGTCTCTTTAGGTTCCATATTACTAACAATAGTTTCTTCAAAACAAGTTAGGCTTTTTCCATCAAGCATCTCACAATTCCTCCAAAAAATATCCTTTATCCATTTAAAAAAACATTCCAATATTTTGGTATTTGCAAAAGCACATCCCCATTCCTCAGTACCAAATTCTGTATTAGTCAACCAAAGGGATGCTAATGCAATATACCAGAGCTTGGTTTGTCTTTATAAGGGAATTTATTTGGGGTAGAAGTTCACAGTTACAAGGCCATAAAGCATAAGTTTCTTCCTTCAACAAAGTCCATTGCCACATGTTGGAGCAAGACAGCTGCTGACGTTAGCTATGGTTCAGGCTTTTTGGGTTCCTCTCTTCCTGGGCTGCATTTCTCTCCAGGCTTAGCTCCTCTGTTTTCTCCCCAAGGTCAGCTGTAGACTATTAGGCTCTCTAGGATTTGCTTCTCTCCACAAGGCCAGCTGTGAACTCTCAGGCAAATGGCCCATCTCTATCCTGGGGCCTTCTCTGCAACATGAAAACTCCAACATCAAAAATTGCTCCCTCTGTCCTATGGCTTGCCTTTTATATTTGACTCTACCACTGATTAAGGAGTTAGGCCCAATGCTCTGACATGGCCCAATCAAAGACCCAATTATAAATTCATGAAGCCCAGATGAACAGATCAGTTTACAAGCATAATATAATATAGATATTTGAAATTCATAATTACATCAAACTGCCAAATGGCTACAGATACCTAACACTCTGTGAATGCAGTAGTATCTTCAGTTTTGAAAATTAAGCATGTTACTTCTTTAATTGGCTGCTATGCACTTGTTTTAACATACAACTAATGCCAAAACCATGGTTTTACCTTAAATTTGGGAAAACAGTAGTTTCTTCATCTGTGAAAACTAAGGAAATTATTTCTTAAATTGCCTGTTATGCACTTGTTATCACTTACATTAGATATCAAACCATTTGTTTGACCTAATGCTCTGTGAATTCCAAGCTAGTAGTTTAATTTGCTACTATGCACTTTTTTCACTTACAACCAATGTCAAAACCCTTGTTTTACCTAATGCTCTGTGATTGAAGGAGGCTCTTCAGTTTTCAAAAATTTAACATGGTACATGTTTAATTGCCTGCTACACACTTGTTTTACTTACAATCAATGTCAAAACACTGGTTTACCTAAAGCTCTATGAATGCATGGGGCTTTTCACATTTGAATTCCAAGAAAGTACTTTAATTGGCTGCTATGCACTTGTTTTCACATACAATCAATGTCAAAACCCTGGTTTACCTAACACTTTGAATGAAGGAGATTCTTCAATTTTCAAATATTAAGCAAGTTACTTCTAAAATAAGATACTATTCACTTCCTCTCACAATCAGTGAAAAAACATTGGTTTTACCTAATGATTTGTGAATGTAAGTAATTCTTCAGTTTTGAAAATTAAGCAAGTTACTCATTTAATTGCCTTTTTTCACTTCTTTTCACTTACAGTCAATTTCAAAGCAGTGGTGATACATAAGTTTCTATGAGTGCAGTCATTTCTTCACATGTGAAAAACAAGCAAGTCCTTGTTTAATTGGCTGCTATGCACTTGCTTTCACAAACAATAAATATCAAAACACTGGTTTTACCTAATTCTCTGTGAATACAGTTTGTTTTTCTGTTTTGAAAACTAAGCAGGGTACTTGTTTAATAGGCTGCTATGCACTTGTTTTCACTTACAATGACAAAATGCTGGCTTACATAATTTGATGAAAATGCAGGTGTTTCTTCAAGTTGTGAAATGTAAGCAAGTTACATTTTCTTTGGGTGCTCTCCAATTATTTTTACTAACAATTGACATAACAAGGGGTTACCTAATGCTCTTGGAATGCAGTAGTTTCTGCAGTTGGGAAAACTAACAATTTACTTCTTTAAATGCACTTGTTTTACTTACAGTTAATGGCAAATCATTGTGATACCTAACATTGTGAATGCAGTAGTTTCTTCTGTTGCAAAAACTAGGCATGTTAGTTCTCTAATTGGCTGTTATGTGTTTGTTTTAACTTACAACCAATGTCAGAACCATGGTTCTACTTAACTTTCTGGGAATAGAGTATTTTCTTCATTTTTGAAACCTAAGGGAGCTATTTCTTTAATTGGCTCCTATTCACTTGATTGCACTTACATTCAATATCAAAAGACTTGTTTGACCTACTGTTCTATGAATGAAGGAGGTTCTTCAATTTTGAAAACAAAGCAAGTGGCTTCTTTAATTGCCTGCTACTCACTTGTTTTCACTTAGTCAATGTCAAAACAATGGTTTTACCTAATGTTCTGTGAATGCATAGGTTTTCTCTTTTGAATTGTAAACAAGTTATTTGTGGGTTTTGCTGGTGATTATTCTCACTTACAATGAAGGCCAATACAGTGGTTTTACCTAATGCTCTATGATTTCAGGATTTCCTTTTGTTTCAAAAACTAAGAAAGTTAATGGTATAATTGGCTGTGATGCACTTGCTTTCACTCACAATCAATGTCAAAACTTTGCTTTTACCTAATGCTATGCCAATGCAGTGGTTTCTTCAGTTTTGAAATCTAAGCAAGATTCTTCTTTCATTTGCTGCTGTGCACGTGCTTTCAGTTACAATCAACTTCAAGACACTGGTTTTACCTAATGCTCTGTAAACACAGTTGATTCTTTTGTTTTGAAAATTAATAAAGAAATTTGTTTCAGTGACTGCTAAGCATGTGCTTCCACTTATAATCAATGGCAAAACTCCAGTTTTACTTAATGCTCTGTGAACAGAGTAGGTGCATCACTTTTGTAAAGTGAGTAAGATACTTGTTTCTTTGGCTGCTATTCACTTGATTTCACTTAGAATCAGTTTCAAAACACTGGTTTTACCTAGTGCTGGGTTAATGCACTAATTTCCTCAGTTTTAAAGACTAAGCAAGATACTTGTTTCCTTGGCTTCTGTGTACTTGTTTTCAATAGAATCAAAGGCAAACACTAGTTTTACCTAACACAGTCTGAATACAGGAGGTTCTCCTGTTTAGAAACTTAACCAAGATCCTCATTTCATTTGATGCTATGCACTTGTTTTCACAATGTCAACACACCACTTTTACTATGCCAATGCAGTAGTTTCTTCACCTTTGGAATCAAATTAAAATTCCTGTTTCATTTGTTGCTCTGCACGTCATTTTATGTATAATCAACTTCAAAACATTCTTCTTACCAAATGCTCTGTGAATGCAGGATGTGCTTCAGTTGTGAAAACAAAGCAAGATACTTGTTTCCTTGGCTGCAATGCACTTGTTTTCACTTACAATAAAAATTCAAAACACTTTTTTTTAACTACCACACTTTGAATGCAGGCGATTCTTCAATTTTGACAACTGAGACAGATACTCTTTTCGTTGAGGCTATGCCAATGCAGTGGTTTCTTCAGTTTTGAAATCTAAGTAAGATTCATTTCATTTGCTGCTGTGCATGTGCTTTCATTTACAATCAAGTTCAAAACACAGGTTTTACCTAACAATCTGTGAATATACTAGGTTTTTCAGTTTGTAAAATAAGAATGAAACTTGTTTCATTGGCTGCTATGCACGTGTTTTCACTTATAATCAATATCAAAACACTCGTTTTACCTACCAATCTCTGAATGCAGGAGTTTCTTCAGGTTTGAAAACTAAGAAATATACTGTTTTCATTGGAGATTATGCACGTGTTTTTACTTACAATCAACTTCAGAACACTGGCTTAACTAAAACTCTATGAATGCAGTCAGTTTTTCAGTTTTGAAAACGAAAAAAGAAACTTGTTTCCTTGGCTGTTTTGCACATGTTTTCGCTTATAATCAATGTCAAAACACTGGTTTTCCTAATGATTTGTGGATACAGGAAGTTATGCCCTTTTGTAAAATAATTAAGGTACTTGTTTCCTTGACTCCTATGCACTTGTTTGCACTTAAAATCAATGTCAAAATACTGCTATTGCTTACTGCTAAGCCAATGCACTAATTTCTCCAGTTTGGAAAACTAAGCAAGATTTTCATTTCAATGGCATCTATGTACATGTTTTAAGTTACAATCAACTTCAAAATCTGGGTTTTAATCAAATGCCCTGTGAATATAGGAGGTTCATCACTTATGTACAGTAAGAAAGATAACGGTTTTCTTGGCTGCTATGCACTTGTTCTCAATAAAAACCAATTTCAAATCACCAATTTTACCTAATGCTGTGCCAATGTAGTAGTTTATTCACTTTTAAAATCTAAGTTGGAATTGTGTTTCATTTGATGCTATGTACGTGTTTTCAATTACAATCAACTTTAAAGCATTGGTTTCACCTAACGCTCTGTGAATGCAGGAAGTATTTTAATTTTGAAAGGTAAGAAAGATACTTGTTTCCTTTACTGATATGCACCTGCTTTCACTCACAATCAATGTCAAAGCCCTGCTTTTACCTAAGCTATGCCAATGCAGTGGTTTCTTCAGTTCTGAAATCTAAATAAGATTCTTGTTTATTTGCTACTATGTATGTGTTTTCAATTACAATCAACTGTAAAACACTGGTTTTACCTAATGCTCTGTGAATATACTAGGTTTTTCAGTTTGTAAAGTAAGACTGAGACTTATTTCATTTGTTGATATGCACGTGTTTTCACTTATAATCAAAGTCAAAACACTGGTTTAACCCAATACTCTCTGAATGCAGGAGTTTCTTACGTTTTGAAAACTAAAAAATATACTCTTTTCTTTGGAGACTATGCACAAGTTTTGACTTACAATCAACTTCAAAACCATGGATTTACTTAACACTCTGTGGATGCAGTTGATTCTTTTGTTTTGAAAACTAAGAAAGATATTTATTTCTGTGGCTACTATGCACATGTTTTCCCTTATAATCAATGTCAAAACTCCAGTTTTACTTATTGCTCTGTGAACACAGGAGGGGCATCTCTTTTGCAAAGTAGGTATGATTCTTGCTTCCTTGAGTGCTATGTACTTGTTTTCACTTAAAACCAATGTAAAAACACTGCTTTTACTATGCCAATGCAATAGTTTAACTTTTCAATTCAAAGTAAGATTTCTTTTATTTGCTGCTATGCACGTGTTTTTATATACAATCAACTTCAAAACATGGATTTTACCTAACACTCAGTGAGTGCAGGAGGTATACACTTGTTTTCATTTACAACCAATGTCAATACACCACATTTGCTTCATGCAATTTTCAAAGGTAAGTAAGATACCTGTTTCCTTGGGTGCTATGTATTTCTTTTCACTAACAATCAATGTCAAAATGCTGCTTTTACCTAATGGTGTGCCAATCTAGGGATTTCTTCAGTTTTCAAAACTAAGAAGGTACTCATTTCATTGGCAGCTATACACTTGTTTTAGTTACATCAACTTTAAAATCCTGATTTTATCTTAATGCTCTGTGGATACTGGAGGTTCTTCATTTTTGTAAAGTAAGAAAGATGCTTGTTTCCTTGGATGCTATGCAATTGGTTTCACTTACAACCAATGTCAAAACCTCTTTTACTTAATGCTATGCCAATGCAGTAGTTTCTTCACTTTTGAATTCTAAGTAAGGTTTTGTTTCATTTGCTGCTATGAACGTGTATTCACTTACAATCAACTTCAAAACACTGCTTTTACATAGCACTCTGTGATCACAGTCAGTTTTTCAGTCTTGAAAACCAATAAAGAAACTTGTTTTATTGGCTGCTTTGCGTGTGTTTTAACTTATAATCAATGTCAAAACACTGATTTTCCTAATGCTTTGTGAATGCAGGAGGATCTTCACTTTGTTAAGTTAGTAAGATACTTGTTTCATAGGCTGCTATACACTTGTTTTCATTTACAACCAATGTCAATACACCACATTTACTTCATGCTATGCCAATGCAGTAGTTTCTTCTCTTTTGAAATCTAATTAAGATTTTTGTTTCATTTGCTGTTATGTACATGTTTTCACTTACAATGAACTTCAAAATAATGGATTTACCTAACACTCTTTGAAGGCAGGAAGTACTTCAATTTTGAGAGGTAAGTAAGATACTTATTTCCTTGGCTGCTATGCACTTGCTTTCACACATAGTCAATTTCAAAACTCTGCTTTACTAAATGCTATGCCAATGCAGTGGATTGCTTGGTTTTGAAAACTAAGTACAATTCTTGTTTCCTTTGCTGCAATGTACTTGTTTTCACTTACAATCAAATTCAAAACACTGGTTTCACCTAACGTTCTGTGACTATAGGGCGTACTTCAAGTTTGAAATGTATGTAAGATACTTTTTTCCTTGGCTGTATGCACTTGCTTTCACTCACAATCAATGTCAAAACACTGCTTTTACCTAATATTATGCCAATGCAGTAGTTTCTTCAGTTTTGATAGCTAAGAAAGATACTTGTTACCTTGGCTTCTATGCAGTTGTTTACACTTAGACTCAAAGGCAAACTCTAGTTCTATCTAACCTAGTCTGAATGCAGGAGGTTATCCAGGTTTGAAAATACACCAAGATCCTCATTTCATTGACAGCTATTCACGTGTTTTAAGTTAAAATCAACTTCAAGTCCTGTTTTCATCCTAATGTTCTGTTAATGCAGAAGGTTCTTCACTTTTGTAAAATAAGAAAGATAGTTGTCCCCTTGGTTGCTAAGCACTTACTTACTCACAATCAATTTAAAATCACTGCTTTTTCAAATGCTATGCCAATGTGGTGTTTTTTTTTTTCAGTTTTGAAAACTAAGTGAGATACTTGTCTCATTTGCTGCATAAACTTGTTTTCATTTATATTTAAATTCAAAACACTTGTTTTACATAACACACTCTAAATGCAAGCGTTTATTCAGTTTTGACAACTAAGAAAGATACTCTGTTCATTCATAGCTATGAATGTGTTTTGACCTACAAGCAACATTGAAACCCCGGTTTACCTGAAATTCTTTGAATGCAGTCAGTTTTTCAGTTTTGAAAATGATGAAAGAATATTGTTTCTTTGGCTGTTATGCAAGTGTTTTCACTTATAATGAATGTTAAAACACTGTTTTTACCTAATACCCTGTGAATTTAGAAGATACTAAGGTTTTGAAGTGCAAGTGAGATACTTGTTTCCTTGAGTGATATGCACTTGTTTTCATTTACAATCCATGTCAAAGCAATACTTTTACTAGTACTATGCCAGTGCAGTAGTTTCTTCACTTTTGAAATCTAAGAAAGATTCTTGGCTCATTTGCTGATATGAATATGTTTTCACTAACAATCAGCCACAAAACACTGGTTTCACTTAATGCTCTGTGAATGCAGGAGGTACTACAATTTTGAAAGGTAAGATACTTCTTTACTTATCTGCCATGCACTTGCTTTCACTCACAATGTCAAAATATTGCTTTTATATAGTGCTATGCCAATGCAATAATTTCTTCAGTTTTGAAAACTAAGTAAAGAACATGTTTCTTTGGTGCAATGCACTTGTTTTCACTTACAATAAAGTTCAAAACAACTGTTTTATCTAACATAATCTGAATGCAGGCATTTCTTCAGTTTGACAACTAAGCAAGATATTCTTTCATTGGCAGCTGTGCACATACATGTTTTGACTTACAATCAAATTCAAACCCAGGTTTGCCTAAAACTCTGTGAATGCAGTCAGCTTTTAAGTTTTGAAAAATGAAGAAAGATTCTTGTTTCATTGGTTGCTGTGCACGTGCTTTCACTTATAATCAAAGTTAAAACACTGGTTTTACCTAATGCACTGTAAATACATTAGGTTTTACAGTTTTGAAAACTAATCAAGATATTTGTTTCCTTGGCTTCTATGCACTTGTTTTCACTTAGAATCAAAGCAAACACTTATTTTACCTAACACAATCTGAATGCAGGAGAGTCTCCAATTTTGAAACTAAGCAAGATACTAATTTCATTGGCATCTATGCACTACTTTTGAGTTACAATCAACATTAAAATGCTGGTTTCAACCTAGTGTTCTGTGAATATAGGAGATTCTTCACTTCACTAAAGTAAGAAAGATCCTTGTTTCCTTAGCTGCTAGGTACTGGTTTTCACTTACAACCAAGGTCAAAACACGACTTTTACCTAATGCTATGCAAAGGCAGTAGTTTCTTCACTTTTGAAATCTCAGTAATATTCTTGTTTCATTTGCTGCTATGTATGTTTTTTCACTTACAATCTACTTCAAAATGCTGGTTTTACTTAACACTCTGTGAAGGCAAGAGGTATGTCAATTTTGAAATTTAAGTAAGATACTTCTTTCCTTGGCTGCCATGCACTTGCTTTCATTTGCAATCAATGTCAAAACACTGTTTTTACCTAATGCTACATAATGCAGTGGTTTCTTCAGTTTTGAAAACTAAGGTAGGTACTTGTTTCCTTGGCAGTAATGCACTTTGTTTACACTTAGAATAAAATAAAAAACTTTACTTTTACCTGACACATTCCCAATACAGGTGGCTTTTCAGTTTTGGCATTTAAGCAAGATACTCTTTTCACTGGCAGCTATGCACGTGTTTTGACTTATAATCAACTTCAAAACCCTGGGTTACCTAAAACTCTGTGAATGCAGACCGTTTTTCAGTTTTGAAAATGAAGAAAGAAGCTTGGTTCATTGGCTGCTCTGCACGTGTTTTCAATTATAATCAACGTTAAAACCCTCGTTTTACCTAATGCTCTGTGAATTCAGGTGGTATTAAGTTTTGAAATGCAAGTGACATACTTGTTTCCTTAGCTACTATGCACTTGTTTTCACTCACAATTAATGTCAAAACACTGATTTTACCTAATGCTATGCCAATGCAGTAGTTTCTTCCCTTTTGAAACCTAAGTAATTTTCTTGTTTCACTTGCTGCTATGCACTTGTTTTCACTTACAATCAACTTCCAAACACTGGTTTTACTGTATATGCTCTGTGCATACAGTAGGTTTTTCAGTTTTGTAAACAAAGACTGAGATTTGTTTCACTGGCTACTATGCACCTGTTTTCCCTTATAATCAAATTCAAAACCCTGGTTTTACCTAACACTCTCTGAATGCAGGAGATTTTTCAGTTTTGAAAACTAAGCAAGATACTCATTTCATTGGAGACTATGCACATGTTTCGACTTACAATCCATTTCAAAACCCTGGTTTCCCCTAATCTTCTGTGTTACCCAGTTCATTCTTCCATTTTGAAAACTAGGAAAGCAACTTGTTTCAGGCACTGCTAAGTATGTGTTTCAACTTGTAATCAGTGTCAAAACTCCAGTTTTACTTAAGGCTCTGTGAACACAGAAGGTTTTTCACTTTTGTAAAGTAAGTAAGATATTTCTTTACTTGGCTGCTATGCACTTGTTTTTACTCACAGTCAATGTCAATCACTGGTTTTATCTACAGTTATGTCAATGCACTAATTTCTTCAGTTTTGAAAACTAAGCAAGATACTTGTTTCCTTGGCCTCTATGCACTTGTTTTCACTTAGAATCAAAGGCAAACACTGGTTTTATCTAACACAGTATGAATGAAGGAGGGTTTCTGGTTTTGGAAACTAAGCAAGATAATCATTTCATTGGCAGCTATGCACTTGTTTGAGTTTCGGTCAACTTCAAAATCTTGGTTTTAACCTAATGCTCTGTGAATATAGGAGGGTCTTCACTTTTGTACAGTAAGTAACATACTTTATTCCTTGGCTGCTATGCACTTGTTTTCACTCACACAATCAGTGTCAAAACCCTGGTTTTACCTAATGCTATGGCAATTCAGTGGTTCCTTAAGTTTTCTAAACTATGCAAGATAGTCATTTCATTGGCAGCTACGCTCTTGTTCTGAGGCACAATCAACTTCAAAATCCTGGTTTTAACCTAATACTCTGAGAATTCAGGAAGTTCTTCACATTTGTAAAGTAAGTATGATACTAGATCTTTGGCTGCTATACACTTGTTTTTACTTACAACCAATTTCGAAACACTGCTTTTCTTATGCCAATGCAGTGGTTTCTTCACTTTGAATTCAAAGACTCTTGTTTCATTTGCTGCTATGCACGTGCATTCATCTACAATCAACTTCAAAACACTGGTTTTACCTAACGTTCTGTGCATGCAGGACATACTTCAATTTTGAAAAGTAAGTGAGTTGATTGTTTCCTTGGTTGCTATGCACTTGCTTTCACTCACAATCAATGTCAAAACACTGCTTTTACTAAATGCAATAGAAATGCACTGGTTTGTTCAGTTTTGAAAACTAAGCAAGATACTTGTTTCCTTTGTTGCAATGCACTTGTTTTCACTTACAATAAAATTCAAAACACTGGTTTTTACGTAACACACTCTGAATGCAGTCATTTCTTTAGTTTTCTTTTGTAATTAATTTTTTAATATTTCAAAAGATGCTTAGATTGCATAAATGTTACACAAAAATAAAAGGGATTCCCATGTTCCCCACATTCCACACCTCCGATAATCTTGCACATAAACATCTTTCATTAGTGTGGCACTTCGCCAGCAATGTATATACACATCCTTGGACTTTGCCACTAGGCATAGATGGTAGTTCACATTGTAGACCATGCTCTCTCCCACACTGTTCTGTCTGTTATATGCTGATGTAAAATGGCCAATATCTGTCATTGTAATGTCACTCAGAATAATTCCCAAGTCCCAAAAAGGCCCCTGTGTTACAACTGCTTTTCACTCTCCCTTCCCCAAAAGCATCTAGTGGGCATTGGCTCCACCTCAATGTTGTATTTTCTTCCATTTCTTGAATCACAATATGTCTACAACAGAGTACCAGTAACTCCAATGTAGTGCATAGCTCTTCGCCCAATCCAGGGGACTCTGGGATGGTGATGACCACTTTACCTCAAAGTGAGAGGGGGCTTATATCCCAATGGATAAGATGGATGGGATTATCCTGCCTGCAGTGGCAGACTCTCTCCATGCCCTGGGATGGCCATTGTTCATCATCATCTCCTCATCAGGTGACTTCGGTGAGTCCCTTGAGCTGCAGAGAAGTAGTTGCAGCTCCACCAAATTTCAGGCACAACTGGCACATGGGCAGACCAAATGTTCCAGCCTCTGGAAGTACACCAACAATCCCCAGGACCACATAAAGGTTTGAATAGTAGGGATTGATGGACCATGTGCAGGGAGGACTTATTTGATTCCAACTAACTCTCAGGAACACCAATACCAAAGTATAGCCCACTGATAAGGCATCAATCTCTGGAGCTATTCCAACTTATATAGGACCTGGGTGTCTCCAGAGCCCTCAGGAGCCCCTCTGTGTGGGGTGATATCCACTTTGGTGTTCTATGTGATCCTACTGAGGTGCCCATAAGCATTACCTCTGATGATCTCCTGACTCTTTGAAGCCCCTTAGCTATATAAACTCATTTGTGTTTACCTTTTCCCTCTTTTATTGAAGGTCTTTTTCCAATCATATTGCCAGTTGGCACTTGGTATTAATCCCTCATTGTCAGGGAGGCTCATCCCCAGGCATCATGTGCCACACTGGGGGAAAGGTAATGCATTCATATGCTGAGTTTGGCTTAGAGAGAGGCCACATTTGAGCAATAAGGAGTCTCTCAGGTGGCAACCCTTAGGCACCCCATAACAGTAGGCTGTTTCAATTACAAGAGCAAAGACACATAAGGTTAGTCATCAATAACAAGAACCCATTAGTGGACCGTATTCCTTTGCCAGACACTGCCCCTGCACTTGGGGGACTGTTGCTGCTCCCTTGGAGAATGTGGTAGAGCTCTCCAGGCTGGGAATTCAGTATTATCTCATTTGTTGAGTGACTCTCCACCCACTGTGACCATGCTGAACCTTGTGATTGTTTGAACAATATTATATATCTTTCATGTATATTCAGGTGGACTTCCTCCCATGAAACCCCCATCCCAGACTCACCCCACCAATGATCTTCTCCCGCCCTGTTGTAACCCTTCTGTTATCTAAACCTTCCTTGAAGATGAAGCCCATATAATAGCCAAATACAATTAATAGGAAAATGAAATAATAATGATAAATTTAAATGTAAGAGATAAAATGCATGGAACTTAAAAAGAAAAACATTAAAAATAAATAAAATTAAAGGATTGGGATATTCAAAAATTGGGAAAAAATAAAAAATATTTTTTAAACATTTTTCCTTTTATCACTGCATTTTTGGTTGTCCAGTCTGTACCATGGCACCTTCCCCCTTCTAACTCCCCAGTGTATCCCAAATTTTCATTTAACTTTCAAAGAAGTTTTAGGTCACAGCAAAGTCACACACAGAATACTAGAGACTCTCATATACCAAAACACCTCCCCCTTCCCTCACCCCATATTAAAACCATTTTGTATGTGGATGGTAACATCATTATAACGGTTATACAGATAGTGAAACATAGCTACTAACCATTGCCAAAGGTTTACAGTATAGTTTACAATTTTGATGGTACACTTTAATAATTTTTGATATTTACCATGTCCTGTGTCCATCATTGTAAGTCAATAAAAAAACTTCCCCTCACCACTAAATACCTCTTTTTCTAATTTCTTTTCTTCCTCCACATCCCACTGCAGCACATTTCACCCCCCTGTCTTGACTCATTGGATGACAAGATTCAACAGGTCTTGAAACATCTTGCCCCATCCTGAATGCCCCCCAACCTACACCCTAAAAGAGGGACACTACCTTGTCATATTGCCATAAGAGAATTCCCATCGCTGCCATTTCAACCACATACCCACAAATCCCGTGTTCACCTGGTCCCTCTCCCATCTCTCCCCCCAGATTCCTGGGAATTCTAACCCACCCTACTTAATCTACCCACCTGTAAACTCTGCATCACCAAACCCAGTAATATCACTACCCACCTATCCTATCCTTCACTATGCAACTATACTCTATCCCTATACCACAGATTATGTCCGTATGGGTGATGGCTCAAAACCTTCTCTTCTCTTACTCTCTTGCTAATCTATCTTTCAGACAATGATTCTCAGAGACTGCTCACTTTCCTCAGTTCAAATCAGTGAGGTTCATCCTTCAATACCTAGCTTGCTTCATTCAACATAAGGTCTTCATATTCATCCATGTTATTCCATGGGTTAGCACTTTAGTTTTTTACAGCTGAGTAATATTCCATTGTATGTATGTACCACATTTTGTTTATCCATTCATCTCTTGATGGGCACTGGGATTGATTACAACTTTTGGCAATAGTGTACAATGTCTCTATGAACATTGGTGTGCATATATCTGTTCGTGTCTTTGCTTTCAATTCTTTTGGCTATATACCCAATAATAGAATTGCTGGATCATACAGAAGATCTATTGTTAGTTTTCTGAGGTACAGCCAAACTGTCCTTCACAGGGGCTGGGCCTTTCCACAAACCCACCAGCAGTGGAAAAGTGTTCCTATTTTTCCACATCCTCTCCAACACTTATAGTCTGTTGCTTTTTTTAATAGCTGCCATTCTGATGGGTGGAAGACGGTATCTCATACTTTTGATTTGCAATTCCCTAATAGCTAGTGATGTTGAGCATTTTTTCATGAGCTTTTTAGGCATTTGTATTTCTTCCTTGGAGAAGTGTCTTTTCAGGTCACTTGCCCATTTTTTAAATGGGATGTTTGTCTTTTTATTTTCAAGGTATACGATTTCTTTATATATGCAGGATATTTGGCTCCTATCAGATATATGGTTGCCAAATAATTTCTCCCATTGGGTAGGCTGCCTTTTTATTTTTTAAATAACATTCTTTGCAGTGCAGACATTTTTAATTTTGAGGAGATACCACTTATCTAATTTTTCTTTTGCTGCTCATGTTCATGAAACTATTTCCTATTAGAAGGTCCTGTATGTGCTTCCCTACATTATCTTCCAAGTCTTTATGGCTTTGACTCTTATATTTAGATCTTTTATCTATCTTGAGTTGATTTTTGTATAAGATGTGCAATGGTATTCCTCTCTCATTCTTTTGGATATAGATATCCAGTTCTCAAGAACCACTTTTTTTCTTATTTTTTTAAATTTATTTTCAAAGAAGCTTTAGGTTACAGAAAAGTCACATAGAAAATATAGGGGATCCCCATATACTGCACCCCCTATCTGTAATTGTCTTGTCTCTACCACCTAAATCCATGGAGGGTAAGTAAAGGATTTTTCATATGGTATGTTAAAATGTTCATCTAAATGTAGCACCATAGTAGTTCTCTCTAAGTGAAGATTAGCCTTCTTGAAACATCACATTTTTTTGTAAAATGATATATAAATATATATGCATATATGTGCATTTGCTTATAAAAATGTTATATATATATTATATATATATATATATATATTAAGAGGTGCTTAGATAACCTAATTATTATATGGAACCTACAAGGATTTCCATGTTCCCCACCTTCTACACATCCCACCTTATCCCACACAAACATCTCCCAAAAGTGTGGCCCATCACCCTAAATGGACTTACACATCCTGGGGCCTTGCCATCAACCATATACCACAGTTCACATCGTCGGCCACACTCTCTCCCACAGAGTTCTGAATTGTGTGTACTGATTTTAAATGGCTTACATCCGTTGCCACCATGGCACTCAGGACAACTTCCAAGTCCCGAAAAAGTGACTGTATTTCAACTGCACATTCCCTCCCTGCCTCAAAAGAGTCCAGTGGCCACCGACTCCACCTCACTGTTATAATATCTTCCATTGCTAGAATCACCATGTGTGTACAACAGAATACCATTAGTCCACTCTAGCCCATAGTTCTTCCCCCATACCTGAGGGGACTGGGATGGTGATGTCCACTCCACATACAAGTGAAAGAGGGCTTATATCCAATGGATATGGTGGGTGGGGTGATCCTGCCTACAGATGCAGGCCCTCTCCATTCCCTGGGATGGCCATTGCCAATCATTGTCTCCTTGCCAGTTGACTTGGTTTAGTCCATTGAGCTGTAGGGTAGGAGTTGCATCTCCACCAAGATTCCATGCACACCTGACACGTAGGTAGGCAAGAGGCTCCAGTCTCTGGAAGTATACCTAAAAACTCCAGCATCACATATAGATTTGAATAGAAGGGACTGATGAACCATGTCCAGGGAGGACTTACTTGAGTCCAATTCTGTCACTCTCAGGAGCACAGATTACAATATAGAGCCCACTGATAAGGCGTCAGTCTCTGGGGCTATCCCCCCTTATCTAGGACCCGGATGTTTCCAGAGCTCTCAGAAGCCCCTCTGGGTGGAGTGATATTCACTTTGATGTTCTATGAGCTTTTACTGAGGTGTGCATAAGTGTTACCTCTGGGATGACTTCCCGACTCTCTTTGAAGTCTCTTAGTCCCTTGAACTCATTTGTCTTTACCTTTTCCCCCTTTTATTCAAGGTCTTTTTCCTGTTGTGTTGCCAGTTGGTACTTGGAATTAATCCCTCGTTGCCAGGGAGGCTCATCCCCAGGAGTCATGTCCCAAGTTGGGGGGAAGGAAATGCATTCAAATGCTGAGTTTGGCTTAGAGAGAGGCCACATTTGAGCAAAAAGGAGGCTCCCATGTGGCAACATTTAGGCACCCCATAACAGTAAGCTAAGTTTCAGGTACAAGAGAAAGACTCATAAGGGTAGTCATCAATAACAAGAACTCATCAGTGGGCCATCCTCTTTTGACAGACACTGTCCCTGCACTCAGAGACTGTTGCTGCTCCCTTGGAGAATGTAGAAGAACTTTCCAGGCTAGGAGTTCAGATTCTCTCATTTACTGAGTGATTGTCCACCCACTGTGACCATGTCCCATCCTTTGATCTTCTGAACAATTTTGTATATCTTTCATGTATATTCAGATGAACTTACTAATATGAATTCCCCCTCCCAGACACCCCCACCAATAATCCCCTGCAGTACCCATTGTAACCCTTCTGTGATCTAAATCTTCTATGAACATGTAGCTCATATAAAAATCAAATACAGTTAATAGGAAAAAGAAACAACAATGATAAACTTACATGCAAGAGACAAACATAAGAAAACTCAGGAAAAAAATACAAACAAACAATCAAAGAAAACAAAACAAACAAAATATAATTAGCATATTGGGATATTCAAAAAATGGGGAAAAAAGCAAAAGAAATGCCTTTAAAAATATTCTTTTTTTCCTTTTATCACTTTGTTATCATATGTCCAGTGTGCCGCGATGCCTTCTCCCTCACAATCCCCAGTGCCTCCAAAATTTTCATTTAATTTTCAAAGAAGTTTAAGGTCACAGAAAAGTCACACATGGAATACCAGAGATTCCCAGATACCAAATCACCCCCCTTTCCCACCGCATATTAAACCCCCCCTTTTTTTGGATGTAAGCATTGTAATAACTGTTATATAGATAGCAAAATATAGCAATTAAGCATTGTCAATGATTTACAGTATAGTTTACAATTTAGATGACACAGTTTAATAAGTTTCGATGATAATTACCATGTCCTGTTACCATTACTGTGAGGTAATTTAAAACCTTTCCCATGACCACTAAATTCTCCATTAGATCTTAAATGTTCCTTCCTCCCCACCACCCCGGGGCATATGACACTCCCCTTTCTTGACTCATGGAATGTCAAGATTCATAGTTACATGCCCTGGGTATTTGAATCTGCCCTTCCTAATCTACCCACCTGTCAATGCTGCACCACCAAACCCAGTAATATCACTATCCATCTGACCTATCCTTCAATATGCAACTACACTCTATCACTTTACCATAGATTATGTCCATATGGGTGATGGCTCAAAGCCTGCTCTTCTCTTTCTCTCCCTTGTTAACCTATCTTTCAGACAATGTTTCTCAGAGACTGCTCACTTTCCTCAGTTCAAATCAGTGAGGTCATATACTGTTCATCCTTCAGTGCCTGGCTTGCTTCACTCAACATAAGGTCTTCAAGATTCATCCACGTTATTCCATATGTTAGCACTTTATTCCTTCTTACAGCTGAATAATATTCCACTGTATGTATGTACCACGTTTTGCTTATCCATTCATCTCTTGATGGGCACCGGGGCTGATTCCAACTTTTGGCAATGGTAAACAATGCCACTATGAACATTGTTGTGCATATATCTGTTTGTGTCTTTCCTTTCAGTTCTTCTGCATATATACCCAGCAGTGGAATTGCTGGATCATATGGAAGATCTATTTTTAGTTTTCTGAGGAACTGCCAAACTGTCCTCTACAGGGCCTGGACCATACCACAGTCCCACCAGCAGTGGATGAGCATTCCCATTCCTCCATATTCTCTCCAACATTTATTGTCTGCTGTTTTTTTCATAGCTACCATTCTGATGGATGTAAGATAGTATCTCATTGTAGCTTTGACTTGAATTTCCCTGATAGCAAGCGATGTTGAGCAATTTTTCATGTGCTTTTTAGCCATTTGTATTTCTTCCTTGGAGAAATGTCTTTTCAGGTCACTTGCCCAATTTTGAAATGGGTTGTTTTTCTTTTTATTTTCAAGATGTAAGATTTCTTTTTATATGCAGGATATTAGGCTCCTATCAGATATATGGTTGCCAAATATTGTTTTCCATTGGGTAGGCTGCCTTTTTATTTTCTTAATAACATCCTTTGAGGTGCAGAAGTTTATAATTTTGATGAGATCCCATTTATCTATTTTTTCTCTTGCTGCTCATGTGTTGGTTATCCAAACACCACTTTTTAAAGAGGCTATTCTCTCCCAACTGAGTTGGCTTGGTGGCCTTTTCAAAAATCAGATGACTATATATGTGAGAACTCTCAATTCGGTCCATTGTTCAGTATGTCTATCCTTGTGCCAGTACCATGCAGTTTTGAGCACTGTAGCTTTGTAATAAGTTTTAGAGTCCAGTAGTGTGATACCTCTAAATTCATTTTTTTTCAATATGTCTTTGGTGATTCAAGGCCTTTTACCTTTCCAAATATATTTTCTATTTAGTTTTTCCAGTTCCTAAGAATACAGTGTTGATTTTTATTGGGATTGCATTAAATCTGTAAATTAGTTTGGGTAGGATAGATATCTTGATGATGTTTAATCTTCCTATCCTTGAATAGTAAATATTCTTCCATTTATTTAAGTCTTCTTGATTTCTTTTAACAGTGTTGTTTAGTTTTCTGTATATAAGTCCTTTGCATCCATAGAAAATTTAACCCTAAGTATTTGATACTCTTAATTACTATTGTAAATGGTAATTTTTTCTTGATTTCCTCCTCAAATTGCTCATTATTGGTGTTCAGAAATGCTACTGATTTTTGAGCATTGATCTTATAGCCTGCAACATTACTGATCTCCTTTATAAGTTCTAGAAGCTTTGTTGAAGATTTCTCAGGGCTTTCTATGTTTAGGATCATGTCATCTGCAAATAATGAAAATTTTAATTCTTCTTTTCCAATTTGGATGACTTTCATATCTTTTTCTTGCTTCCATGCTCGAGCATGTACTTCTAAGACAATGTTAAATAGGAGTGGTTATAGTGGGCATCCTTATCTTGTTCCCAATCTCAGAGAGAATACTTTTCGAATTTCACCATTGAAAGATGATGTTAGCTTTGGGTTTTTCATATATACCCTTTATCATATTCAGAAAATTTCCTTCTATTCCTATCTTTTGCAGTGTTTTTATCAGGAAATAGTTCTGTAGTTTGTCTAATGGTTTTTCTGCACTATAGAGATAATCATGTGAATTATTTTCTCTCAATCTCTTTATGTGGTGTATTACATTGATTGATTTTCTTATATTTAATAATCCTTGCATACCCAGGATGAAATCAACTTGGTCATGGTGTATAATTCTACTGATATGCTGTTGAATGCAATTGGCAAGTATTTTGTTGAGGGTTTTAGCATCTAGGTTCATTAGCGACATTGGTCTGTAATTTTCCTTTCTTGTGGTATCTTTCTTTGGCTTTGGTATTAGGGTAATGTTGGCATCAAAGAATGAGTTAGGCAATATTCCTTCTACTTCTATTTTTTTGAAGAACTTAAACAGGATTAGTGTTTGCTCTTTCCAGAATGTTTGGTAGAATTCAACTGTGAAGCCATCTTGTCCTGGGCTCTTCTTATTTGGGAGGTTTTTGATGACCAAATCTATCTCTTTACTTGAAATTGGACTGCTGAGTTCATCAATTTCTTCTTTCATCAATGTAGGTTGTTTGTGAGTTTCTACAAATTTATCCATTTCCACTAAATTATCATTCTTATTGAAATAATTTTTCAAAATATCCTCTTATGATGCTCTTTATTTCTGTGGGGTCAGTAGTGATAACCCTTAGTCATTCCTTATTTTGTGTATTTGCGTGTGTTCTCTCTTTTTAGTCAGGCTAAGTGTTTGTCAATTTTATTGATCTGCTCAAAGAATCAGATTTTGGTTTTGTTGAAATTTTTAGGGCTTTCTTATACTCTATTTCATTTAGTTCTTCTCTAATCTTTGTTAATTCCTTCTTTCTACTTCCTTTAGGTTTAGGTTGTTGTTGTTTTTCCAATGCCTCCAAGTGTGCAGTTAGGTCTTCAATTTTAGCTCTTTCTTCTTTTTTAATATATGTATTTTTGTCTAGGAACTTCCCTCACAGTACAGCATTGGCTGCATCCCATAGGTTTTGATATGTTGTGTTGATATTTTCATTAGTTTCAAGGTAATTACTGATTTCTTTTGAGATTTACTCCTTGACCCACTGTTTGTTTACATGTGTGTTGTTTAACTTCCATATTTTTTTTTCTTAATCTGTTTCTCTGGCCCCAGTTGATATCCAATTTCATTCCATTGTGGTCATAGAAATTACTTTGTATAATCTCAATCTTTCTGAATTCATTGAGAGTTGTTCTGTGGCCTAGCATGTGATCTATCTTGGATTGAGATCCATGTACACTCAAGAAGCATGTAAATCCTTCTGTTTTTGGTTGTAGTGTTCTATATATGTATATTAGGTCCAGGTCCTCTAAAGTATTGTTCAGAGTCTTTGTTTCTTTATTGATTCTCTGTCTAGATGTTCTGTCTAATGGTGATAATGGTGTATTAAAGTCCCCAATATAATTGTAGAGGCATATATTTCTCCACTTAGTTTTTCCAGGATTTGCCTCATGTGTTTTGAAGAAACCCAATTAGGTGCATAATTGTTTATGATTGTTCTCTCTTCTTGAAAGATTACCCCTTTGGCTAATATATAGTGTCCATCATTGTCTCTTACAATAGTTTTGCATGTATAGTCTATTTTGTCTGATATTAGGATAGCTACTCCAGCCCTTTTTGGGCTATTGTATGCTTGTAAATTTGTTTTCCATCCAATCACTTTCAGTCTCCTTGAATCCCTGGGTTGAAGGTGGATTTCTTGTAGGCAGCATATAGATGGATCATATTTTATTTTCCATTCTGCCAATCTGTGTCTCTTGAGTGGTGAGTTAAGTCCATTAACATTAAGTGTTATTACTCACAACAAATTTCTTGCTAGAGCCATATTTTCTTTAGTTTAATATATGTCATATGTTCATTTTATTTCTCTTTTTGATTTTTAATTGTTTTTACACTCTCCTCCAAGTCTCTCACACTTTTTTTTTCCTTTTCAACTTGCAGAACTTCCTTTAGTATTTCTTGAACTGCAGGTTTCTTATGGGCATACTCTCTCAATTTCTCTTTATCTGTGAATATTTTGAACATGCCATTATTTTTCAATGCCAGTTTTGCTGTATAGAGAATTTGTGGCTGAAAGTTTTTTTTTTTCTTTTAGTACTTTGACTATGTCATATCACTGTCTTCTTGTCTCCATGGTTTCAGATGAGAAATCAGCACTTAATCTTATTGTGCTTCCCTTGAATGTGATGGTTCTCTTTTCTCTTGCTGCCTTGAGTAATTTTCTTTGTCTTAAGCATTGGACATTCTGACAAGTATATGTCTTTGAGTTGTCCTGTTAGGATTTATCATGTTTGGGGTGCACTGTGATACCTGGACTTGTACATCCATCTCTCTCAATAGGGTTGGCAAATTTTCAGCCCTTATTTCCTTCAACACTCCTTCTGTTCTCTTTCCCTTCTTTAGTCCTTCTGGGATGCCAATAATGCATATGTTTGTGCATTTTGTATTTTCAGTTATATCCCTGAGTCCCTGCTGGATTTTTTAAATCTTTTTATCTATCTGTTCTACTACTGATTGTTTTCAGATATATTGTCTTCCACGTCATTAATTCTTTTTTCTGCTTGCTCAAATTTGCTGTTATGTGTATCCAGTGTTTCTTTGATAATTTGGATTGTACTATTGATCACTATCATATCCGTTATCTTTTTATATATGTTTGCAATTTCTTCAGTATGTTCTCCCAATGTCTTCTTAATATCATTAATCACTTCCTTCACTTCATTTATTTGGTTCATGATAGTCTTTTGGAAATCTTTGATTACTTGTTTGATGTTCTGCATCTTCCTGGTTTTTAGTTTGTTCATTGCACTGGTTCATGTCTTCCTGTTTCTCAGTGTGGTTTGTAATTTTTTGTTGTCCTCTATTCATCATTTTATCTTGATGGATTATTCAGTTGATTAGCTTATCTCTCTGCTCTAGAATTTTATTTAGTTGGTGGTTCTGTGTGTTTTTTAAGTTTTTTCTTTGAGACTCTGTTCTTATTTTATTTCCTTGCTTTTTTCTATGTTCCCGTGAAGGCAAAGATTAGGGCTAGAGGAATTGAAAGATATGAGAAAGGAAGAAGGATAATAGTAATAACCATATAAGACTTAGTAAAATGAATATTTAACTCATGTAAGCAGTGTAGAGTATCATGAAAAAAAGTGGAGTACCTGCAATGGACTGGAAACCAAATAGAAGAAAATATATACCATGATTTAGAAGCCTAGAAAGATAAGGAAAGAGAGAAAGAGTAAAGAAAAGTCTGAAAGGAAAAAGTTAATAATAATAAAAATAGAAGAAAACAGAATAGATAGAATAGAAATTTACACCCTTAAGTTGTGGGATAATGAATAAATGTGGTGTGTAACAACCACAACTGCAAACCAAAGGCAGAAAGATAATGTAAGGAAAAGAGATAACTTTCAGAGACAAAATCAATATAGACAGAGAATTGGAAATCACAGAAGAAGAAACACAGCAAAGAAGAGACAAGCCAGCAGCACTTAATTTAAAGGAAAAAAAAGAAAAAAAGAAGAAGGGGGAAAAGAAGAAAGAAAAACAAGAGAACAAATAAACAAAGAAAAACCAAACAACCATACAATCAAGCAATCAAACAAAGATAAGGAAGAACAGTGTTCCTTCTTGGGCCCTTTTGGAACCTCTAAGCCTACTTGTTTTCATCAACCAATTGTCTTGCAAGGTTCTATCTGCCAGTTTTGAGGCAGATTTTAGCGACTAAACTAAGTTTAAAATTTTTTCTTTTTTCTTTTTTAAAGTAACTGCCTTCTTCTTCTTCTTCTTTTTTTTCTTTTTGGTGATTTATGGGACCCAAAAAGTCCTCTTCTAGACCATCCCCTTCACTGAGTGGACCCTAAATAGGCTTGTGGACACTAATCAAGCACTTTCCACTTTTTGGCCTCCCCAATGGGAGCTGAAGATCTGATGCTTGTCAGTGCAGAATGATAAAATTGGCTGAGTCCACCCTCTCTGGAGCCAAGCTTCAGTATCACTGGACTGTTGGGTAAATCAGGCTCTCTCAGCAGATTTGCCTATCCCCTCAGCCAGGTGCTGTGTCAAGCTGGGTTATCTGCTCCCCAAAGCTATGAGGGGGTACAACCAACCAAATCTATGTAAAGGAAACCCCTCTCCACCTTCTATCAGCACCTACCCCCTCTAAAAGCATACTCCTTCTCACCGGGTTGCCAGCAGGAGTTGGACTGTATCCCAGGGCAGCTAGTTAAATCAACCTTCTTCAGCAGATTCACCATTCCCCTCAGCCTCGTGCCACTTCAAGCTAGCTATTTTGTTCCCCAAAGCTAGTAGGGGTTCCAGGCAGCCAAATCCACAAAAAGTAAACTCCTCTAGACCCTCTCCCAGAGCACTCCCACTCACAGAATACACTCCCTCTGACTGGGTTGCCAGTGGGAGTCACAACTCAAACCATCCTTTTTCCCTGAGGGTGGGGCTCAGCTGTCTATGTCAACCATCACAGGTAGGGGAAAAACTCATGAATCTTTTCCAAGCAATCTAACTCACCATCCTGCTCCCTCCAGATTAATGTCCCCAAGGATTTCTTTCAGTACACCCCCAGCACAGAACCCCTGGGCAGGACCCTGCCTCCAATCAGCCATCCTCAGAAAGCAAGTCAGAGAGTGCCCTCCTAAGCTGACAACAACTTCAACTCCCCCTTTCCTTTAGTTTTGACAAATAAGCAAGATATTCATTTCATTAGAAGCCAAGCAAGTATTTTGACTGACACTTAATTTCAAAACCCTGGTTTACCTAAAATTCTGTGATAGCAGTCCATTTTTCAGTTTTGGAAATGAAGAAAGAATCTTGTTTCAATGGCTGCTATGAACATATTTTCACTTATAATTACAGCAAAAACATTGGTTTTACTTAACACTCACTGAATGCACGAGGTTCTTCAGTTTTGAAAACTAAGCAAGATACTTTTTTCATTGGAGATTATGCAACTGTTTGACTTACATTCAATTTCAAAAACCAGGTTTTACCTAATGCTCTGTGAACACAGTTGATTTTCAGTTTTGAAAACTAAGAAAGAAACTTGTTTCAGTGGCCACGAAGCAGTGTTTTCACATATAATAAAAACCAAACTCTGGTTTTACTTAAAGCTCTGTGATCAAAGGAGGTTCTTGAATTTTGTAAAGTAAATTAGATACTTGTTTCCTTCTCGCTGTGTCCTATATTTCACATACAATCAATGGCAAAACAAGGCTTTTACCTAGTGCTATGCCAATGCAAAAATGTCTTCAGTTATGTAAACTAAGAAAGATACGTGCTTCCTTGGTATCTATGCACTTGTTTTCACTTAGAATCAAAGGCAAACTCTGGTTTTACATTATACAATCTGCATACAGGTGGGACTCCAGTTTTGCAAACTATGCAAGGTACTCATTTCACTGGCAGCTATGCACTTGTTTTAAGTTACAATCACTTCAGAATCCTGGTTTTAACCTAATGCTCTGGGGATACAGGAGATTCTTCACTTCTGTAAAGTAAGAATATACTTGTTTCCTTGGCTGCTATGCACTTGTTTTCACTTAAAACCCATGTCAAAACACCACTTTTATATGATGGTATGCCTATGCAGTGTTTCTTCACTTTTGAAATGAAAGTGAGATTTTTTTTCATTTGCTGCTATGCACGTGTTTTCACTTACAATCAACTTCAAAAGCCTGGTTTTACCTAATGCTCTGTGAACGCAGCTTATTCTTGTTTTGAAAACGAAGAAACTTGTTTCAGTGGTTGCTATGCTCATGTTTTCACTTACAATCAATGTCAAAACTCTCCTTTAACCTAGTGCTATGCCAGGGCACTAATTCCTTCATTTTTCAAAACTAAACAAGGTACTTGATTCCTGGGCTTCTATGCAATTGTTTTCACTTAGACTCAACGGTAAACACTAGTTTTACCAAACACAGTCTGAATGCAGGAGGTTCTCGAGTTTTGAAAACTAACCAAGATACTCATTTCACTGGAAGCTATGCAATTGTTTTGAGTTACAATCAACTTCAAAATCCTGGTTTTAACCTAATGCTCTGTGAATACAGGAGGTTTTTCACTTTTGTAAAGTAAGTAAGATACTTGTTTACATGACTGCTATGCACTTGTTTTCACTTGCAAACAATGTCAAAACACTGCTTTTACTATCCCAAAGCAGTAATTTCTACACTTTTGATATCAAAGTAAGATTCTTGTTTCAGTTGCTGCTATACAATCAACTTCAAACCACTCGTGTTAACTAACGTTCCATGAATACAGTCGGTTTTTCAGTTTTGAAAATGTAGAAAGAATCTTGTTTCTTAGGCTGCTCTGCACATTATTTCACTTATACACAATGTTAATACCCTGGTTTTACATAATGCTTCATGAATTCAGGAGGTACTAAGGTTTTGAAATGCAAGTGCGAAACTTGTTTCCTTGGCTGCTATGCACTTGTTTTCACTTACGATCCATGTCAAAGCATCCCCTTACCAAAGGCTATGCCAATGCAGTAGTTGCTTCAATTTTAAATCTAAGTAATATTCTTGATTCGTTGGCTGCTATGAACGAACTTTCACTTACAATCAACTTCAAAACACTGATTTACCTAATACTCTGTGAATGCAGTCAGTTCTTCAGTTTTAAAACCAATGAACAAACTTCATTCATTGGATGTTTTGTACATGTTTTCACTTATAATCAATGTCAAAACACTGGTTTTCATAATGCTTTTTGAATACAGGAGTTTCTTCACATTTGTAAATTAATTAAGGTACTTGTTGCTATTGCCTTGTGCTATGCCAATGCACTAGTTTTTCAGTTTTGATAACAAAACAGTATTCTTGTTTCCTTGGCTTCTATGCACTTGTTTTCCCTTAGCATCAAAGGCAAGCACTGGTTTTACCTAACACAGTCTGAATGCAAGAGGTTCTCCAGTTTTGAAAATGAAGCAAAATGTTCAATTCATTGGCATCTATTACTTGTTTTGAGTTACAATCAACTTGAAAATACTGATTTTAAACTAATGCTCTGTGAATAGTAGTGGTTCTTTACATTAGTAATGTAAGTAAGATACTTATTTCCTTTGCTGCTCTGCACTTGTTTTCACTTACAACCAATGTCAAAACACCACGTTACTATGCCAATACAATAGTTTCCTCACTTTTGGAATCAAAGTAAAATTCTTCTTTCATTGCTATTATGCATGTGGATTCACCTACAATCAACTTCAAAACCCAGGTTTGCCTAAAACTGTGAATGCAGTCGGTTTTTCAGTTTTGAAAATGAAGAAAAAATCGTGTTTCTTTGGATGCACATGCACAGGGAATTCAAGGGTACTAAGGTTTTGAAAGACAAATTCGATACTTGTTTCCTTGGCTGCTATGCAATGTTTTCATTTACAACCAAATTCAAAACACCGCTTTTACCTAATACTCTGCCAATTCAATAGTTTCCTCACTTTTGAAATCTGAGTAAGTTTCTTGTTTCATTTGCTGCTACACACGTTTTCTCTTACAATCAACTTCAAAACACTGGTTTCACATAATGCTTTGTGAATGTAGGAGACACTTCAATTTTGAAAGGTAAGTAAGGTACTTGTTTTTTTTTGGCTGCTATGCATGTGCTTTCACTCAAAACCAATGTTAAAACAATGCTTTTTCCTAATGCTATGCCAATGCAGTGGTTTCTTCAGTTTTGTTATCTAGGTAAGATTCTTGTTTCATTTGCTGCTATGATGTATTTTAACTTACAATCAACTTTAAAACACTGATTTTACCTAATGCACTGTGAATACAGTAGGTTTTTCAGTTTGAAAAGACTGAGACTTCTTTCATTGGCTGCTAGGCACGTGTTTTAACTTATAATCAAAGTTAAAACCGTCATTTTACCTAATACTCTCTGAATGAATGAGTTTCTACAGTTTTAAAAATGAAGCAATATATTCTTTTCATTGAAGACTATGCACATGTTTAGACTTAGAAACAACTTCAAAACACTGGTTTTACCTAACGCTCTGTGAATGCAGTTGATTCTTTAGTTTTGAAAACTAAGAAAAACACTTGTTTCAGTGTCTGCTATACACATATTTTGACTTACAATCAACTTCAAAACCCTGGGTTACCTAAAACTCTGTGAATGCATTTGGTTTTTCAGTTTTGAAAATGAAAAGAGTCTTCTTTTGTTGACTATTTTGCAAGTGTTTTCCCTTATTATCAATGTAAAACCACTGCTTTTCCCTAATGATCTGTGAATTTAGGAAGTACTAAAGTTTTGAAATGCAATTGCATTACTTGTTTCCTTGGCTGCTATGAACTTCTTTTCACTTAGTATCCATGTCAAAACACCCCTTTACCTAAGTCCATGCCAAAGCAGTAGTTTCATCGTTTTTGAAATCTAAGTAAAATTTTTGCATCATTTGCTGCTATGCACGTGTTTTCACTTACAGTCAACTTATACATTGTTTTTACATAATGCTCTCTGAATGCACTTGGTTCTTCAGTTTTGAAAACCAATAACGAAACTTGTTTCATTGGCTGCTATGCACTTTTCACTTACAATCAATGTCAAAACACTGCCATTGCCTAGTGCTATGTGAATGCACTTATTTCTTAAGTTTGAAAACTAAGGAAGATTCTTGTTTCCTTGTCTTCTATGCCCTTGTAGTCACTTAAAATCAAGGGCAAACACTAGAGTTACCTAATATCATCTGAATGCAGGAAGTTCTCCTGTTTTTAAAACTAAGCAAGATACTCATTTCATTGACAGCTAAGCACTTGTTTTGGGTTACAATCAACTTCAAAATCCTACTTTTAACCTAATGCACAGTGAATACAGGAGTTCTTCACTTCTGTAAAGTAAGATACTTCTTTCCTTGATTGCTATGCACTTATTTTCACTTAAAACCAATGACAAAACATCATTTTTACCTAAACCTATGCCAATACAGTAGTTTCTTCACTTTGGAAATTGAAGTTAGATTCTTATTTCATTTGCTGGTATCCATGTGTTCTCACATACAATCAACTTCAAAACACTGGTTTTACCTAACACTGTGTGAATGCAGGAGGTACTTCAATTTGGAAGGTAAGTAAGATACATGTTTCCTTGCTTGCTATGCACTTGCTTTCACTCACAATCAATGTCAAAACACTGCTTTTACCTCATGCTATGCCAATGCAGTGGTTTCTTCAGTTTTGAAAACTAAGCAAGATACTTGATTTATTGACTGCAATGCAATTTTTTCACTTACAATAAAATTCAAAACAGTGGTTTTACCTAACACACTTGAATGCTGGTATCTCTTCAATTTTGACAAATAAGCAAGATACTCTTTTCATTGACAGATATGCACATATTTGGACATACAATCAACTTCAAAACCTTAGTTTTGAATGCAGTTGGTTTTTCACTTATGAAAATGAAGAAAGGATCTTGTTTCATTGGCTGCTATGCACATGTTTTCTCTTAAAATCAGTGTTAAAACACTGGGTTTACCTGACACTCTGCGAATGCATGTGACATTAAGATTTTGATACACATGTGAGGTACTTGTTTCCTTGGATTCTATCCATTTGTTTTCCCTTACAATCCATGTCAAAACAGCCCTTTAACTAAGGGTATGCCTATGCAGAATTTTCTTTGCTTTTGAAATCTAAGTATGGGTGCTGTTTCATTTGCTGCTATGCACATGTTTTCACTTACAATCATCTTCAAAACAATGATTTTACCTAATGTTCTGTGAATGCAGTCAGGACTTGAGTTTGGAAAACCGATAAAGAAATCTGTTTCATTGGTTGATTTACACGTGTTTTCAATTATAATCAATGTCAAAACAATGGTTTTCCTAATGCTTTTTGAATACAGGATGTTCTTTAATTTTATACAGTAATCAAGGTGCTAATTTCCTTGGCTGCTATGCCCTCGTTTTCACTAGAATCAATGTCAAAACACTGCTATTGTCAAGTGCTTTGCCAATGTACTAATTACTTCAATTTTTAAACTAAGCAAGATTCTTGTATCCTTGTCTTCTATGCACTTGTTTTCCCTTAGAATCAAAGGAAAACACTGGTTTTACCTAACACAGACTGAATGCAAGAGAGTCTCCAGTTTTGAAAACTAAGCAAGATGCTCATTTCATTGTCAGCTATGCACTTGTTGAGTTAAAATCTACTTAAAAATACTGGTTTTAACCTACTGATCATTGAATACAGGAGGTTCCTCACTTTTGTAAAGTAAGTAAGAACTTATTTCATTGGCTGCTATGCACTTGTTTTCACTTACAACCAATTGCAAAACACCACTTTTACCTAATGCTATGCAAACGAAGTGGTTTCTTCACTTTTGAATTCTAAGTAAGATTCGTGTTTCCTTTGCTGTTATGCATGTGTTTCCACTTACAATCAACTTCAAAATACTTGTCTTACCTAATGCTCTGTGAATGCAGGAGGTACTTCCATTTTGAAAGGTTAGTAAGATCCTTGTTTCTATGGCTGCTATGCATTTGCTTCACTAAAAATCAATGTCAAAACATTGCTTTTACCTAATTCTATGTCAATGAAGAGGTTTCTTTAGTTTTGAAAACTAAGCACGTTACTTGTTTCCTTGGCTGTAATGCACTTGATTTCACTTAGAATAAAATTCATATCACTCATTTTCCTTAACACACCCTGTATACAGTCAGCTCTTTAGTTTTGAAAGCTAAGCAACATAGTCTTTTCATTGGAGACTATGCACTTCTTTTGATTTACAAACACCTTCAAAACACTGGTTTCACCTAATTCTCTAGAACACAGTTGATTCTTTAGTTATGAAATCTAAGAATGAATCTTTTTTCAGTGCCTGCTATGCACGTGCTTTCACTTATAATCAATGTCAAAATTCCAGTTTTATTTAATGCTCTGTAAACAGGAGTTTCTTCACTTTGTATAGTAAGTAAGATACTTGCTTTATTGGCTGCTATGCACATGTTTTCAATTATAATCAATGCAAAACTCCAGTTTTACTTATTGCTCTGTGAAAAGAAATTGTTGCTTCACTTTTAAAAGAAATATACTCGTTTCCTTAGCTGCTATGCAGTTGTTTTCACTTACAATCAATGTCAAAACATGGCTTTTACCTAGTGCTATGACAATGCACTAATTTTTTTCAGGTTTGTAAACAGCAACATATATGTTTCCTTTGCTTATATGGATTTGATTTCACTTTGAATGAAATGCAAATTCTGGTTTTAACTAACACAGCCTGCATGCAGGTCGGTCTCCAGTTTTGAAAACTAAGCAAGATATTCGTTTCATTGACAGCCATGCAATGCTTTGAGTTACATTCAACTTCAAACTCGTGACTCTAACCTAATGCTCTGTGAATACAGGAGATTCTTTACTTCCATAAAGTAAGAAACACTTGTTGCCTTGGCTGCTATGCACTTGTTTTCACGTAACAACCAATATCAAAACACCACCTCTACCTAATGCTGTGCCAATGCAGTTGTTTCTACAGTTTTGAAATCTTAGTGAGATCCTTATTTCATTTGCTACTATGCACATATTTTCACTTACAGTCAACTTCAATACACTGGTTTACCTAACATTCTGTGAATGCGGGAGGCACTTCAATTTTGAAAGGTAAGTAAGATACTTGTTTCCTTGGCTGCTATGCACTTTCTTTAATTCACAATCAATTTCAAAACACTCCTTTTACCAAATACTAGGCAAGTGCAGCAGTTTCTTCAGTTTTGAAAACTCAGCAAGATACTTGTTTCCTTGGCTGCTATGCAGTGGTTTCCACTTACAATCCATGTCAAAGCACCCCTTTTCCTAAGGCTATGCCAATGCAGTGGTTTCTTCAATTTTTAAAACTCTGCAAGGTACTCATTTCATTGAGAGTTATGCACATGTTTGAGTTACAATCAACTTCAAAATCCTTGTATTAATGTAATGCTCTGTGAATACAGAAGCTTCTTCACTTTTATAAAGTAGGTAAGATATTTGTTTCCTTGGATGCTATGCACTTGTTTTTCACATACAACCAATGTCAAAACACTGCTTTTACTATGCCAAAGCAGAAGTTCCTACACTTTTGATATCAAAATAAGATTCTTGTTTCATTTGTGGCTATGCTCATGTTTTCACCTACAATCAACTACAAAACATTGGTTTTACCTAATATTCTGTGAATGCAGGAGGTACCTCAATTTTGAAAGGTAAGTAAGATACTTGTTTCCTTGCCTGCTATGCACTTGCTTTCACTCAATCAATTTCAAAACCCTGGTTTTACCAAATACTATGCAATTCAGTGGTTAGACAGTTTTGAAAACTAAGCTTGATACTTGTTTTCTTTGCTGCAATGCACTTGTTTTCACTTAGAGTAAAATTCAAAACCCTGGTTTTACATAACACACACTGAATGCAGGGGTTTATTCAGTTTTGACAGGTAAGCAAGATACTCTTTTCATTATACACTATGCATGTGTTTTGACTTACAAACAACTTCAAAACCCTGGTTTACCTAAAACTCTGTGAAAAAAGGTGGTTTTTAAGTTTTGAAAATGAAGAAAAAAATCGTGTTTCTTTGGATGACCTGCACGTTTTTTAACATAATCAATGTTAAAACACTGGTTTTACGTAATGCCCAGTGAATTCAGGAGGTACTAAGGATTTGAAATCCAAGTGTGATACATGTTTCCTTGGCTGCTATGCACTTGCTTCCACTTAAAATCCATGTCAAAGCAACACTTTATCTAAGGCTATGCAAATGCAGTAGTTTCATCAGTTTTGAAATCTGAGGAAGATTCTTGTTTCATTTGCTGCTGTGCACGTGTTTTCACTTACAATCAACTTCAAATCATTGCTTTTACCTAATGCTCTATGAATACAGTCCATTCTTTAGTTTTGAAAACTAAGAAAGAAACTTGTATCTTTGGCTGCTTAGCACGAGTTTTTACTTATAATGAATGTGAAAACACTTGTTTTCCTTAGGTTTTGTGAATGCAGGAGGTTCTTCACTTTAAAAGTAAGTATCATATTGTTTACTTGATTGCTACGCCCATATTTTCACTTAAAATCGATGTCAAAACACTGCTTTTGCCTAGTGCTATGCCAATGCACTAATTTCTTCAGTTATGAAAACTATGCAAGGTACTTGTTTCCTTGGGTTCTATGCATTTTTTTTTCGACTTAGACTCAAATATAAATACTAATTTTACATAAGTCAGTCTGAGTGCAGTAAGTCCTCCTGTTTTGAAAACTAAGCAAGATACTCATTTCATTGCCAGCTATGTATGTGTTTTGAGTTACAATCAACTTCAAAATTCTGGTTTTAACCTAATTCTCTGTGAATACAGGAGGTTCTTCACTTTTGTGAAGAAAGATACTTGTTTTCTTGGTTGCTATGCACCTGTTTTCACTTACAGCCCATGTCAAAACAATGCTTTTAGTATGTCAATACTGTAGTTTCTTCACTTTTGAAATCTATATAAGATTTGTGTATCATTTGCTGCTATGAATGTGTTTTCACTTACAATCAACTTCAAAACACTGGTTTTACTTAGTCTATGAATGCAGGAGTTATTTCAATTTTGAAGAGTAAGTATGATGCATGTTTCCTTGGTTGCTATACACTTGCTTTCATTCACAGTATCAAAACCCTGCTTTTATCTAATGCTAAGCCAATGCTGTGGCTTCTTCTGTTTTGAAATCTAAGTAAGAGTCTTCTTTCATTTGCTGCTCTGAACGTGTTTTCATGTAATCAAAGTCAAATCATTGATTTTACCTTACACTCTCTGAATGCTGGAGTTTCTTGTTTGGAAATCTAAGCAATATACTCTTCATTGGAGACTATGCACATGTTTTGACTTACAATCAACTTCAAATCCCTAATTTTTTTTTTTTTACCTAATGCTCTGTGAACACAGTTGATTCTTTAGTTTTGAAAACTAAGAAACTTCTTTCAGTTCTTGCTATGCACGTGTTTCCACTTATAATCAATGTCAAATCTCCAGTTTTACCTAATGCTCTGTGAACACAGGAGGTGCTTCACTTTGGAAAGCAAGCAAGTTACTGATTTCCATGCTTGCTATTTTCAATTACAATCCATGTCATAAAACTGCTTTTACCTAGTGCTATTCAAATGCTCTAATTTATTCAGTTTTGAAAACTAAGCAAGATTCTTGTTTCCTTGACTTCTATACACTTGTTTTCACTTAGACTCAAAGGGAAACATTAATTTTACCTATCACAGTCTGAATGAAGGAGGTTCTCCAGTTTTGAAAACCAACCAAGATCCACCTTCCATTGGAAGCTATGCATTTGTTCTGAGTCACAATCAACTTGAAAATTCCAGTTTTAACATAATGCTCTGTGAATACAGGAGGTTCTTCACTATTGCAAAGTAAGTGAGATACTTGTTTCCTTGGCTGCTATGCAGTTGTTTTCACTTACTACCAATGTCAAAAACACTACTTTTACAATGCCAATAAAATAGTTTCTTCACATTTGAAATCAAAGTTTGATTCATCTTTCATTTGCTGCTCTGAATGTGTTTTCACTTACAATCAACTTCAAAACACTGATATTACCTAACAGTCTGTGGATGCAGGAGGCATTTCCATTTTAAAAGGTAAGTAACATACTTGTTTCCTTGTCTGTTATACACTTGCTTTCACTCACAATGAATGAGAAAACCCTACTTTTATCTTATGCTCTGCCATTGCAGTGCTTTCTTCACTGTTGAAATCTAGGTAAGATTTGTGTTTCCTTGGCTGCTATGCACATGTTTTCACTTAAAATCAACTTCAGACCTAACAGTCTGTGGATGCAGGAGGCACTTCAATTTTGAAGAGTTAGTTGCATACTTGTTTATTTGGCTACAATGCACTAGCTTTCACTCACAACCAATGTCAAAACCCTGACTTTACCTAATGCTATGCCAATGCAGTAGTTTCTTCAGTTTTGAAATCTAAGTAAGATTCTTGTTTCATTTGCTGCTCTGAACGTGTTTTTACTTACAATCAACTTCAAAACACTTGTTTTACCTAATTCTCTGTCAATACAGTAGGTTTTTCAATTTGAACAGTAAGACTGAGTCTTGTTTCATTGGCTGCTCTGCACCTGATTTCTCTTATAATCAGAATCAAAACACTGGTTTTACCTAACACTCTCTGAATGCAAGAGTTTCTACTGTTTTGAAAATTAAGGAATATACTCTTTTCATTGGAGACTATGCACATATTTTGACTTACAATCAACTTCAAAACCCTGGTATTACCTAGTGCTCTGTGGATGCAGTTGATTCTTTAGTTTTGAAAACAAATAAAGAAAGCTTTCAGTGGCTGCTATGCACATGTTTCCACTTTTTATCAATGTCAAATCTCCAGTTTTACTTAATGCTCTGTGAACACAGGAGGTTCCTCACTGTTGAAAATTAAGTAAGCTACTTGTTTCCTTAGCTGCTATGCACTTTGTTTTCACTAAAATCAATGTCAAATCACGGCTTTTACCTAGTACTTTGCCAATGCACTAATTTCTACAGTTTTGAAAACTGAACAAGATACTTGTTTCCTTGACTTCTATGCACTTGTTTTCACTTAGACTTAAAGGCAAACACTAGATTTATCTAACACAGTCTGAATGAAGGAGGTTCTCCAGTTTTGAAAACAAACCAAGATCCTCATTGCACTGGAAGCTTTGCACTTGTTTTGTGTTACGATCAATTTCAAATTCCTGGTTTTAACCGAATGCTCTGTGAATACAGGAGGTTCTTTACTTTTGTAAAGTAGGTAAATACTTGTTTCCTTGGCTTTTATTTACTAGTTTTCACTTACAACCAATTTCAAAAATCACTTTTACCTAATGGTATGCCAATGCAGGGGTTTCTTCCATTTTGTAGTCTAAGTAAGATATGTATTTCATTTGCTGCTCTGAACGTGTTTTCACTTACAATCAACCTCAAACACTGGTTTTACCTAACAATCTGTGAATGAAGGCGGTACTTTAGTTTTGAAAAGTAAGTAAGATGCTTGTTTCCTTGGCTGCCAGGCAAGTGTTTTCACTTACAATCAATGTCAAATCACTGCTTTTAGATAATGCTATGAAAATGCAATGGTTAGTTGAGTTTTGAAAACAAAGCAAGATACTTGTTTACTTGGCTGCACTCCAATTTTTACACTTATAATGAATTTCAAAACAGTAGTTTTTTCCTAACACACTCTGAATGCAAGTAGTTCTTCTGTTTTGACAACTAAGCAAGATACTCATTTCAATGGGAGCTAAGCACTTGTTTTGACTTACAATCTACTTCAAAATGCTGGTTTACCTAAAATTCTGTGAATGCATTTGGTTTTTCAGTATTGAAAATGAATAAAGAATCTTGCTTCATTGGCTCCCATACACGTGTTTTCATTTATAGTCAATGTTAAAAATCTGATTTTGCCTAAGTCTCTGTGAATTCAATAAGTAGAAAATTTTCACACAGAAGTGAGATACTTGTTTCCTTGGCTGCTATGCACTTGTTTTCATTTACAGTTCATGTCACAGCACCCCTTTACCTAAGGTTATGAGAATGCAGTCGTTTTTTCATTTTGAAATCTATGTAAGATTCGTGTTTCATTTGTTGCTATGCACATGTTTTCACTTACAATCAAGTTCAATACTTTGGTTTTACCTAATGCTCTGTGAATGCAGTCTGTTCTTTAGATTTGAAAATTAATAAAGAAACTTGTTTCATTGGCTGCTTTGCAAGTGTTTCACTTAAAATCAAGGTCAAAACACTGGTTTCCTAACACTTTGTGAATACAGGAGGTTCTTGACTTTTCTAAAGTAAGTAAGTTTCTTGTTTCCTTGACTGCTATGCTCTTGTTTGTACTTACAATCAATTTCAAAACACTGCTATTGCCTAGTGCTATGACAATGCTCTAATTTCTTCAGTTATGAAAACTAAGCTAGATACTAGTTTCCATGGCTTCTATGCACTTGTTTTCACTTTGAATCAAAGGCAAACACTGGTTTTACCTAACACAGTCTGAAGGCAGGTGATGCTCCTGTTTTGAAATTAAGCAAGATACTCCTTTCATTGGCAGCTATGTACTTGTTTTGAGTTACAATCAATTTCAAATTCCTGGTTTAAAATAATGCTCTGTGACTACAGGAGGTACTTCACTTTTGTAAAGTAAGTAAGATACTTGTTTCCTTGGCTGCTATGCACTTGTTTTCACTTACAACCAATATCAAAACACCCCTTTTACATAATGCTTTATGCCAATGCAGTAGTTTCTTCACTTTTGAAATCTAAGTATAATTCTTTTTTCATTTGGTGCTATGTACGTGTTTTCACTTATAATCAACTTCAAAACATTGGTTTTACCTAATGCTCTGTGAAGGCAGGAGGCACTTCAATTTTGAAAGGTAAGTTAGATCCTTGTTTCCTTGGCTACTATACACTTGCATTCACTCACACTAAATATCAAAACACCGCTTTTACTTAGTGCTGTGCCAATGCAGTATTTTCTTCACTTTTGAAATCTTCATAAGATTCTGTTTCATATACTGCTATGCACGTGTTTTCAGTTGCAAATAACTTCAAAACACTGGTTTTACCAAACTCTGAATCCAGGAGGTACTTCAATTTTGAAAAGTAAGGAAGATATTTGTTTTCTTGACTGCCATGCAATTTTTTTCACTTGCAATCAGTGTTCACTTTTAAAATGTAAATAACATTCTTGGTTAATTTGCTACTGTGCATGTGTTTTTACATATAATCAAGTTCAAAACACTGTTTTTACCTATCACTCTGTGAATGCAAGAGGTACTTCAATTTTGAAAGGTAAGTAATATACTTGTTTCCTTGGCTGCTATGCACTTGCTTTCACTCACAATCAATGTCTAAACCCTGCATTTCCCTAATCCCATGCCAATGCACTGGTTTCTTCAATTTTGAAATCTAAGTAAGTTTCTTTTTGCATTTGCTGCTATGCATGCATGTGTGTTCACATGCAATCCACTTCACAACACTGGTTTTAATGAACGCTCTGCGAATACAGTGGGTTTTTCAATTGAAAAGTAAGACTGTGACTTATAGCATTGGCTGCTTTGCACGTGTTTTCACTTATAATCAAAGCCAAAACAGTAGTTTTACCTAACAATCTCTGAATGCAGGAATTTCTACAGTTTTGAAAACTAAGAAATACACTCTTTTCATTGGAGACTATGCACATGTTTTGACTTAAAATCAACTTCAAAACCCTGGTTTTACCTAATGTTCTGTGAACACTGTTGATTCTTTAGTTTTGAAAACTAAGAAAGAATCTTCTTTCAGTGGCTGCTATATACGTGTTTCCACTTATAATCAGTGTCAAAACTCCAGTATTACTTAATGTTCTGGGAATACAGGTGGTGCATCACTTATGAAAAGTAAGTAAGATACTTCTTTACTTGCATGCTATTTTTAATAACAATTAATGTCAAAACATTGATTTTTCCTAGTGCTATGCCAATGTACTAATTACTTCAGTTTTGAAAACTAAGCAATATACTCTTTTCATTGGAGATTATACACATGTTTTGACTTACAATCAACTTCAAAAACTGGTTTTACCTAATGTTCTATGAATTCAGGTGGTACTTCAATTTTGAACAGTAAGTAAGATACTTGTTTTCTTGCCTGCTATGCATTTGCTTTCACTCACAATCAATGTCAAAATACTGCTTTTACCTAATGTTATGCCAATGCAATGGTTTCTTCATCTTGAAAACTAAGCAAGATATTTGTTTCCTTGGCTGCAATGCACTTGTTTTCACTTCAAATCAAATAAAAGCAATAGTTTTACCTAACACAGTCTGAATGCAGGAGGTTCTCCAGTATTAAAAACTAACCAGGCTCCTCATTTCATTGGCAACTAGGCACTTATTTTGTGTTACCATGATCTTCAAAATCCTGGTTTTAACCTAATTCTATGTGAATACATGAGGTTCTTTGCTTTTGTAAAATAAGAAAGAAACTTGTTTCCTTGGTTGCTGCGCACTTGTTTTCACTTACAGCCAATGTCAAAACACTGCTTTTATTATGCCAATGCAGTAGTTTCTTCACCTTTGAAATCAAAATAATATTCTTGTTTCATTTTCTGCTGTGCATGTGATTTCATTTACAATCAACTTCAAAACACTGCTTTTATGTAATGTTCCAAGAATGCAGGATGTACTTCAATTTTGAAAGGTAAGTAACATACTTGTTTCCTTGGCTGCTATGCACTTGCTTTCAGTCACAACTTCAAAGCACTGCTTTTACCTAAAGCTATGCAAATGCAGTGGTTTCTACAGTTTTGAAATCTCAGCAAGAGGGCGGCAAGATGGCGTTGGTGTAGGAGGGCGCACACTGCAAGCTCCCAGAGCAAGGCGGATTGTGGATGGGGTCCTACCCAGGGGTCTGTGCTGTGCAAGCGTGGAGTGAGAAGCTTGGGACATCTATCTGTGCGGATCAGTGGCGTGGACCGAACGGTGGAGATTCGTGAGTTTTGAGGCTGCCGGTGGAGGGTGGCACAGGCGGCTGGGCCCCACGGTTAGGGAAAAAAAAATAAAACGGCCATTTGGAGCCACGGGCGGGGCGAAAACGTTTTATTTTCTGGGGAGCTGGCTGCCTGGTGCCCCTTGGGCCTTGTGTGAACAGAGCAAACGAGCTAGTCAGCACACGGTGAACCGGAGGGGGGATTTTGGTCGGGAACGGAGCTGATTTCCCTAACCACCCAGGGATAAGACCCAGGCCGCTGTGGAGCCAGGAGGAAGGGACACTTCCCAAAGAAGGGAGGGTTCGGTTGGAAGACAGGGAAGGGTATTTTATATTTTTAGACATTGATCTGGCTGCCTGCACTGCCCCGTGGCTTTGGGGAACAGATAAGCCGAACTGAAGCAGCACCAGGCTGAGAGCAGACGTGAATCTGCACTCAAACTGATTTACTGAGCAGCCCGGTGATGCTGGAGCTCGGCATCAGAAGGGGCGGAATCTGCCATCTTTAGCACTCCTCACTGACTGAGTTTCAGCTAACATGGGGAGTACAGAAAGTGGGACGTGCTTGATTAATATCCACGGGCCCAGCTAGGGTCCCTTCTGTAAGGGGGTTGGTCTAGAAGAGGAATTATTTTGGGTCCTACATTTGGCTAAAAAAAAAAAGTGAGGTCACCTCAACAAATGAAAAATAAATTCTTTTTAATTTAGTTTAATAGCTAAAAGCTGCTTCAGGATCTGCATATAGAACCCTGTGGGGAAATTCATTGATAAACACAAGTAGGCAGGAAAGATCCACGTGGACCCTAGGGGAATCATTGAACCCCCTTAGCTCTGTTTGACTGCTTGCCTGTGTGGATCTTTGGTTTCTCTCTGTTACTTTCTGGTCTATTGCTAATATTCCCATTTTCCTCCCCCCTTCCTTTTTCCTTCTATTTTTTTTTTTTTAAATAGGTGCTGCCAGCTGGTCGCTTCGTTGCTGGGCTTCTTATTCAGTAATTTCCCACTCACTGTATATATTGATTCTGTATTACAAACTATCACTTATACTTCCTGCATGTTTCTGCCTTCTGTTTTCTGTTGTGGCTCTTAGAGACAACATTTTTTCATAGGCCCACAAATTAAGGGTGTCAATTTCTATCCCATCTATTTTGTTTTCTTCTTCTTCTTTTTTCTTTTTTTTTAATTAGTATTAACTTTTTCCTTTCAGACCTTTCTCTACTATTTCTCTCCCTCCTCATAATTCTAGCCTTCTAAATCACTATATATATATATTCCTCCATTTGTTTTCCCAGTCCATTATAGGAACTCTATATGTTTTCCTAGTACTCTACACTGCCTACACAAGTTAAATATTCATGTCATTAAGTCTCATTTTGCCCCTCTTTTAACATTTATCAATATTTCTATTATCCTTCTGCTTTCCTTACATCTTTTGATTCCTCTGGCCCTAACCTTTTGCCTTCAAGGGAACATAGAAAGAAGCAAGGAAATAAAATAATAAGAAAAACTGCCAAAGAGAAAACTTAACTCACGCACAGAACCAACAGCTAAATAAAATTCTAGAGCATAGAGAAAAGCTAATCAACTGAACAAACCCATCAAGATAATATGAAGACCAGAGGGCAACAGAAAAATACAAATGACTCTGAGAAACTGGAATACATGGACCAGTCCAGTGCACAAAATAAAAACCAGGAAGCAATGCAGTACATCAAACAACTAATCAAAGCTATCCAAACAAATATCATGGACCAACTTAAAGAACTGAAGGAAGAGATTAAGGATATAAAGAAGACACTGGGAGAAAATACTGAAGAACTAGCTAACACAGCTAAAAAGGTAATGGATATGATGGCGAACAAAGACACAAGTCAAGAAATGAAAAAGACGCTGGACTCACATGGCAGCAGAATTAACAGGCAGAGGAAAGAATTAGTGATATGGAAGACAATACAGTTGAAATCAAAGAGATTGTAGAATAGATAGACAAAAAGATAGAAAAAATCCAGTATGGTCTCAGGGAATTAACCGATAATGCAAGACGCACAAACATTCGCATTATGGGCATCCCAGAAGGAGAAGAGAAGGGAAAGGGAACAGAAGGAGTGTTGAAGGAATTTATGGCTGAAAAATTCCCAACTCTATTGAGAGAGATGGATGTGCAGATCCAGGAAGCACAGCGCACCCCAAATAGTATAAATCCTAAGAGGCCAACTCCAAGACGTATACTTGTCAAACTGTCCAATGCTCAAGACAAAGAGAAAATACTCAAGGCAGCAAGAGAAAAGAGAACCATCACATACGAGGGAAGCACAATAAGATTAAGTGCTGATTTCTCAGCTGAAACCATGGAGGCAAGAAGACAGTGGTATGACATAGTCAAAACAGTAAAAGAAAAAAACTTCCAGCCACGAATTCTCTATCCAGCAAAATTGGCATTCAAAAATGATGGAGAGTTCAAAATATTCACAGATAAACAGCAATTAAGAGAGTATGTCAAGAAGAAACCAGCACTGCAAGAAATACTAAAGGAATCTCTACAAGTTGAAAGGAAAAAACAAAGGAGAGAGAGTTGGAGGAGAGTTTAAAAACAACTGAAAACTCAAAAAGAGAAACAAAACAATATATGACATACATTAATCCAAAGAAAAAATAACTGAAGTAAGAAATTCATTACGAGTAATAACACTGAATGTTAATGGATTAAATTCACCAATCAAAAGACACAGATTGGCAGAATGGATAAGAAAATATGATCCATCTATATGCTGTCTACAAGAAAGCCACCTTCGACCCAGGGATTCAAGGAGGCTGAAAGTGAATGGCTGGAAAACCATTTTACAAGCTAACAATAGCCAAAAAAGGTTAGGAGTAGCTATTCTAATATCAGACAAAATAGACTTTAAATGCAAAACTATTGTAAGAGACAAAGATGGACACTACATATTAGTAAAAGGAGTAATCTCTCAAGAAGAGAGAACAATCATCAACATTTACGCACCTAATCGAGGTGCCTCAAAATACGTGCGGCAAACTCTGGAAAAACTAAGAGGAGAAATAAATTCCTCTACAATTATAGCAGGGGACTTCAACACACCACTATCATCATTAGACAGAACATCTAGGCAGAGAATCAATAAAGAAACGAAGGCACTCAACAATACATTAGAAGATTTGGACTTAATAGACATATACAGAACACTTCACCCAAATACAGCGGGATTTACATTCTTCTCCAGTGCACATGGAACATACTCCAAAATAGACCACATGCTAGGCCACAAAACAACACTCAATGAATTCAGAAAGATTGAGATTATACAAAGTAATTTCTCTGACCACAACGGAATGAAGTTGGAAATCAATAAGGGCCAGAGAAACAGGTTAGGCACAAGGATATGGAAGTTAAACAACACACTCTTAGACAAACAGTGGGTCAAAGAGGAAATTTCAAAAGAAATCAGTAACTACCTTGAAACTAATGAAAACAACAACACAACATATCAAAACCTATGGGATGCAGCAAAAGCAGTCCTGAGAGGGAAGTTCATAGCCATAAATTCATATATTAAAAAAGAAGAAAGAGCTAAAATTGAAGACCTAACTGCACACTTGGAGGAATTGGAAAAACAACAACAAACTAAACCTAAAGGAAGTAGAAAACAGGAAATAACCAAGATTAGAGCAGAACTAAATGAAATAGAGAATAAGAAAGCACTGGAAACAATAAACAAAACCAAAAGCTGGTTCTTCGAGAATATCAACAAAATTGACAAACCCTTAGCCAGACTAACAAAGAAAAAGAGAGAACAGATGCAAATACATAAAATAAGGAATGAGCAAGGTGATATCACTACTGACCCCACAGAAATAAAGAGTATCATAAGAGGATACTTTGAAAAATTATATGCCAACAAGAATGACAATTTAGAGGAAATGGACAAGTTTCTAGAAACCCACAAACAGCCGACATTGATGAAAGAAGAAATAGATGAACTCAACAGCCCAATTACAAGTAAAGAGATAGACTCAGTCATTAAAAAACTCCCAACTAAGAAGAGTCCAGGACCAGATGGCTTCACAGCTGAATTCTACCAAACATTCCGGAAAGAGCTAACACCAATTCTACTTAAGCTCCTCCAAAAAATAGAAGTAGAAGGAATACTACCTAACTCATTCTATGATGCCAACATTACCCTAATACCAAAACCAAATAAAGATACCACAAGAAAGGAAAATTACAGACCAATTTCTCTAATGAACCAAGATGCTAAAATCCTTAACAAAACACTTGCTAATCACATTCAACAACATATCAAAAGGATTATACACCATGATCAAGTGGGTTTCATCCCAGGTATGCAAGGATGGTTCAATATAAGAAAATCAATCAATGTAATACACCACATAAACAAACTAAAAGAAAAAAATCACATGATCATCTCTATAGATGCAGAAAAAGCATTCGACAAAATACAGCACTCTTTCCTCATAAAAACACTACAAAAGATAGGAATAGATGGAAACTTTCTGAAAATGATAAAGGGTATTTATGAAAAACCAAAAGCTAACATCATTTTCAATGGTGAAATCCTAAAAGCCATCCCTCTGAGATCGGGAACAAGACAAGGAGGCCCACTACCACCACTCCTATTTAACATTGTCTTAGAAATACTTGCACGAGCACTGAGACAAGAAAAGGATATAAAAGGCATTCATATTGGAAAAGAAGAAGTAAAAATTTCATTATTTGCAGATGACATGATCCTATACATATAAAGCCCTGAGAAATCGACAACAAGGCTTCTAGAACTTATAAAGGAGTTCAGTAATGTTGCAGGCTATAAGATCAATGCTCAAAAATCAGTAGCATGTCTATACACCAATAACCAGCAAACTGAGGAGGAAATCAGGAAAAAAATACCATTTACAATAGTAAACAAAAGAATCAAATACCTAGGAATAAATTTAACTAAAGATGTAAAGGACTTATATACAGAAAACTACACAACA
>JAKSZT010054536.1:483502-547217 GCA_026826555.1 Tolypeutes matacus
AATTGTAGCAGGGGACTTCAACACACCACTATCATCATTAGACAGAACATCTAGGCAGAGAATCAATAAAGAAACGAAGGCACTCAACAATACATTAGAAGATTTGGACTTAATAGACATATACAGAATACTACACCCAAATACAGCGGGATTTACATTATTCTCCAGTGCGCATGGAACATACTCCAAAATAGACCACATTCTAGGCCACAAAACAACACTCAATGAATTCAGAAAGATTGAGATTACACAAAGTAATTTCTCTGACCACAACTGAATGAAGTTGGAAATCAATAAGGGCCAGAGAAACAGGTTAGGCACAAGGATATGGAAGTTAAACAACACACTCTTAGACAAACAGTGGGTCAAAGAGGAAATTTCAAAAGAAATCAGTAACTTCCTTGAAACTAATGAAAACAACAACACAACATATCAAAACCTATGGGATGAAGCGGAAGCAGTCCTGAGAGGGAAGTTCATAGCCAAAAATTCATATATTAAAAAAGAAGAAAGAACTAAAATTGAAGACCTAACTGCACACTTGGAGGAATTGGAAAAACAACAACAAACTAAACCTAAAGGAAGTAGAAAACAGGAAATAACAAAGATTAGAGCAGAACTAAATGAAATAGAGAATACGAAAGCACTGGAAACAATAAACAAAACCAAAAGCTGGTTCTTTGAGAATATCAACAAAATTGACAAACCCTTAACCAGACTAACAAAGAAAAAGAGAGAACAGATGCAAATACATAAAATGAGGAATGAGCAAGGTGATATCACTACTGACCCCACAGAAATAAAGAGTATCATAAGAGGATACATTGAAAAATTATATGCCAACAAGAATGACAATTTAGAGGAAATGGACAAGTTTCTAGAAAACCACAAACAGCCGACATTGATGAAAGAAGAAATAGATGAACTCAACAGCCCAATTACAAGTAAAGAGATAGACTCAGTCATTAAAAAACTCCCAACTAAGAAGAGTCCAGGACCAGATGGCTTCACAGCTGAATTCTACCAAACATTCCGGAAAGAGCTAACACCAATTCTACTTAAGCTCCTCCAAAAAATAGAAGTAGAAGGAATACTACCTAACTCATTCTATGATGCCAACATTACCCTAATACCAAAACCAAATAAAGATACCACAAGAAAGGAAAATTACAGACCAATTTCTCTAATGAACCAAGATGCTAAAATCCTTAACAAAACACTTGCTAATCACATTCAACAACATATCAAAAGGATTATACACCATGACCAAGTGGGTTTCATCCCAGGTATGCAAGGATGGTTCAATATAAGAAAATCAATCAATGTAATACACCACATAAACAAACTAAAAGAAAAAAATCACATGATCATCTCTATAGATGCAGAAAAAGCATTCGACAAAATACAGCACTCTTTCCTCATAAAAACACTACAAAAGATAGGAATAGATGGAAACTTTCTGAAAATGATAAAGGGTATTTATGAAAAACCAAAAGCTAACATCATTTTCAATGGTGAAATCCTAAAAGCCATCCCTCTGAGATCGGGAACAAGACAAGGAGGCCCACTACCACCACTCCTATTTAACATTGTCTTAGAAATACTTGCACGAGCACTGAGACAAGAAAAGGATATAAAAGGCATTCATATTGGAAAAGAAGAAGTAAAAATTTCATTATTTGCAGATGACATGATCCTATACATATAAAGCCCTGAGAAATCGACAACAAGGTTTCTAGAACTTATAAAGGAGTTCAGTAATGTTGCAGGCTATAAGATCAATGCTCAAAAATCAGTAGCATTTCTATACACCAATAACCAGCAAACTGAGGAGGAAATCAGGAAAAAAATACCATTTACAATAGTAAACAAAAGAATCAAATACCTAGGAATAAATTTAACTAAAGATGTAAAGGACTTATATACAGAAAACTACACAACACTGTTAAAGGAAATCAAAGAAGACTTAAATAATTGGAAAAATATTCCCTGTTCATGGATGGGAAGATTAAACATCATCAAGATGTCTATCCTACCCAAACTAATCTACAGATTTAATGCAATCCCAATAAAACTCAACACTATATTTTTAAGGAACTGGAAAAACTAACCACAAAATATATTTGGAGAGGCAAGAGGCCCCGAAATGCCAAAGATATATTGAATAAGAAAAATCAAGTTGGAGGTATCACATTACCTGACTTTAGAACATACTACAAAGCTACAGTGATCAAAACTGAATGGATTGGCACAAGGATAGACCTACTGACCAATGGAACTGGATTGAGAGTTCTGATATAGATCCTCGCATATACAGTCATCTGATATTTGACAAGGCCATTAAACCCACTCAGCTGGGAGAGAGTGGCCTCTTTACCAAGTGGTGCTTGGAGAACTGGATATCCATATCTAAAAGAATGAGAGAAGAATACCATCTAACACCTTATACAAAAATCAACTCAAGATGCATCAAAGATCTAAATATAAGAGCCAAAACCATAAAAACCTTGGAAGATAATGTAGGGAAGCATCTACAGGACCTTTTAATAGGAAGTAGTTCCATGAACTTCACAGCCAAAGCACGAGCAGCAAGAGAAAAAATTGATAAATGGGATCTCCTCAAAATTAAAAACTTCTGCACCTCTAAGGATGTTATAAAGAAAATAAAAAGGCAACCTACACAATGGGAAAAAATATTCGGCAACCATATATCTGATAGGAGCCTAATATTCTGCATATATAAAGAAATCCTTCACCTCTAAAATAAAAGGAAAAACAACCCATATAAAAAATGGGCAAGTGACCTGAAAAGACACTTCTCCAAGGAAGAAATACAAATGGCTAAAAAGCACATGAAAAAATGCTCAACATCACTTGCTATCAGGGAAATGCAAATTAAAACTACAATGAGATACCATCTTACACCCATCAGAATGGCAGCTATTAAAAAAACAGGAGACACTAAATGTTGGAGAGGATGTGGAGGAATAGGAACCCTCATCCACTGCTGGTGGGACTGCGGAGGACAGTTTGGCGGTTCCTCAGAAAACTAGCAATAGATCTTCCGTATGATCCAGCAATTCCACTGCTGGGTATATACCCAGAAGAACTGAAAACAAAAATACAAACAGATATATGCACACCAATGTTCATAGCGGCATTGTTCACCATTGCCAAAAGTTGGAATCAGCCCCGGTGCCCATCAACAGATGAATGGATAAGCAAAATGTGGCACATACATACAATGGAATATTACTCAGCTGTAAGAAGGAACAAAGTGCTAACACATGGAATAACGTGGATGAATCTTGAAGACCTTATGTTGAATGAAGCAAGCCAGGCACTGAAGGATGAACAGTATATGACCTCACTGATCTGAACTGAGGAAAGTGAGCAGTCTCTGAGGACAATTCTCTGAAAGATAGGTTAACAAAGGAGAGTAAGAGAAGAGCAGGCTTTGAGCCATCTCCCATATGGACATAATCTATGGTAAAGAATAGAGTGTGGTTGCATGTTGGGGGATGGGGAATATGAGTGGTGGTGTTCCTGGGTTTGGTGGTACGGCACTGGGGGGTGGGTGGATTAGGAAGTGCACGTTCAAATCCCCAGGGCATGTAACTGTGAATCTTGACATTCCATGGGTTGGGAGAGGGGGGTATCATGGGCCCTGGGGGGCTGGGGAGAAGGGAACAGTTAAGATCTATTGGGTTGTTTGGTGGTCATGGGGAAGTTTTTTCATTACCTTACAGTAATGGACACAGGATATGGTAAATATCATCAAAATTATTAAACTGTATCATCTAAATTGTAAACTATACTGTAAATTAGTGACAATGTTTAGTTGCTATATTTTGCTATCTGCATAACAGTTATAACAATGCTAACAACCAAAAAAAGGGGGGGGAGTTAATATGGTGTGGGGAAGGGGGGGTGGTGTTGTATCTGGGAGTCTCCGGCACTCCGTGTGTGACTTTGCTGTGACCTAAAACTTCTTTGAAAATTAAATGAAAAATTGGGAGACAATGGGGATTGAGAGGAGGAAGGTGTCATGGCACACCAGACATCCAATAACACAGTGTTAAAGGGAAGGAAAAAAGGGAAAAAAGAAAAGAGAAAGGAAATAAAATGAATATATATATATATATATATTTTAAAGGCATTTCCTTTGCTTTTTTGCCCATTTTTTGAATGTCCCAATCCACTAATTATATTTTATTTTGTTTTGTTCTTTGTTTAATTATTTGATTTTCTTCCTTCTCTGTTTTTATTTTCCCCTGATTTTCCTTATGTTTGTCTCTTGCATGTAAGCTTATCACACTTGTTTCTTTTTCCTAGTAAGTGTATTTGATTATTTTATGGACTAAATGTTCATGGAGGATTTGTATCACAGAAGGGTTACAATGGGTACTGCGGGGGATTATTGGGGGGGTGTCTGGGGGGGTTTCGTGGGGATTGGTTCAACCGAATATACATGAGAGATATACAAAATCATTCAAAGGATCGGGGGATGGGGAATGGTCATGATGTGTGGATAATCACACAATAAATGAGGGAATCTGAATTCCTAGCCTGGAGAGCTCTGCCACAATCTCCCAGGGAGCAGCAATTGTCCTCTGAGTGTAGGGACAGTTCCTGTCAAAATAGGATGACCCACTGATGTTTTTTTTTTATTATTTTTTTTTATTGATGACTACCCTTGTGTGTCTTTGCTCTTATAAATGAGACTTAGCCTGCAGTTGTGGGGTGCCTAAGGGCTGCCACCTGAGAGACTCCTTTTTGCTCAAATGTGGCCTCTCTCTAAGCCAAATTCAGCATATGATTGCATTACCTTCCCCCCAACGTGGGACATGACTCCCGGGGATGAGCCTCCCTGGCAACGACGGATTAATACCAAGTGCCAACTGGCAGCTTTGTGCAGTGGCAGTATCGTAGCCAATGAGGTTTATCTGAGGCACGATTATTGCTAATTGAAAACTTTTCCCAAGTGCCAACTGGCAACACAACTGGAAAAAGACCTTGAATAAAAGGGGGAAATGGTAAAGACAAATGAGTTCAAGTGGCTAAGAGACTTCAAAGAAAGTCGGGAGGTAATCCCAGAGGTAACTCTTATGCACACCTCAGTAGGAGCTCATAGAACATCTAAGTGCCTATCACCCCACTCAGTGGGGTTCCTGAGAGCTCCGGAGACACCCTGGTCCTATATAAGGGAGGATAGCCCCGGAGACTGATGCCTTATCAGTGGGTTCTATTTTGGAATCTGTGCTCCTGAGAGTGACAGAATTAGACTCAAATAAGTCCTCCCTGCACATGTTTCACCAGTCCCTTCTATTCAAACCTACATGTGATGCTGGAGTTTCTTAGGTATACTTCCAGAGACTGGAGCCTCCCGCCTACCTATATGCCAGGTGTGCATGAAATCTAGGTGGACCTGCAACTCCTACCCTACAGCTCAATGGACTCATCCAAGTCACCTGGTGAGGAGACAATGATGGGAAATGGCCATCCCAGGGAATGGAGAGGGCCTACATCTGCAGGCAGGATCATCTCACCCACCATATCCATGGGATATAAGTCCTCTCTCACTTGGAGTTGGAGTGGACATCACCATCCCAGTCGCCTCTGGATTGGGGGAAGAACTATGGACTAGGGTGGACTTGATGGTATTCTCTTGTTCACATACGGTGATTCTAGCAATGCAAGAAATTATAACAATGAGGTGAAGCCAGTGGCCACTTGACAATTTTTAGGTAGGGAGGGGATGAGCAGTTGAAATACAGGGGTTTCTTTGGGAGTTGGTGGTTGTCCTGAGTACTGTTTTGGCAATGGATGTAGGCCATTTTAAATCAGCACACACCACTAAGGACTGAGTGGGAGAGAGTGTGGTCTACAGTGTGAACTGTGGTCTATGGTTGGTGGAAGGCTCCAGGATGTGTAAGTTCATTGAGGTTGGTGGGCCACACTGTGGGAGATGTTTGTGTGGGATGTGGTGGGAGGTGTGGGAGGTGGGCAACATGGGAATCCCAGTGGGTTCCGTGTAATATTTTGGGTAATCTAAGCACCTCTTAAAGTATATGTATATATATAACATTTTTGTAAGCAAATACACATATATCCATATATATTTATATATCATTTTGCAAATGTTTGTATGTATTGTGAGAATTTTGATTTTTACCCATAATAAAATATATATATATATATATATATATATGTATATAAATAAAAAGTAATTTAAGCAAGACACTTGTTTCCTTGTCTGCAATGCACTTGTGTTCACTTACAATAAAATTCAAAACAATTTTTTACCCAACATACTCTGAATACAGACGATTTTTGAGTTTTCACATCTAAGTCAGATACTCTTTTCATTGTCAGTTATGCCCGTGTATTGACTCACAATCAATTTCAAAACCCTGGTTTTCCTAAAATTCTGTGAATGCAGTTGGTTTTCCATTGTGAAAATGAAGGAAAATTATTTCATTGGCTGCTCTGCAAGATTTTTCACTTATAATCAATGCTAAATCTCTGGTTTTACCTAATACTTTGTGAATTCAGGAGGTGCTAATGTTTTGAAATGCAATTGCTATTCTTGTTTCCTTGGATGCTGTGCACTTGTTTTTCACTTACAATACATGCCAAAGCACCCATTTACCTAAGGCTATGCCAATGCAGTAATTTCTTCACTTCTGAAATCTCACTAAGATTCTTGTTTCATTTGCAGCTATTCATGTGTATTTACTTACAATCAAATTCAAAACACTGCTTTTACCTAACGCTCTGTGAATGCAGTTGATTCTTCAGTTTTGAAAACCAATAAAGAAAGTTTTTCATTGACTGGTTTGCACGTGTTTTCACTTTTAACCAATGTCAAAACACTGGTTTTCCTAACACTTTGTGAATACAAGGTTTCTTCTCTTTTTAAAAGCAATTATGGTACTTGTGATCTTGGCTTCTATGCCCTTCTTTTCCCCAACAGTGTCAATGTTAAAACACTAACATTGCCTAGTGCTTTGCCATCGTCCTAATTTCTTTAATTTTGAAAACTAATCAAGATTCTTGTTTTCCTGTCTCTATGCAATTTTTTTCACTTAGAATCAAAGGCAATCTCTGGTTTTACCTAACATGGTATGAATGCAATAAGGTCTCCTTTTTTGAAAACTAAGCAAAATACTCATTATACTCATTGCACTTTCAACTATGTACTTGCTTTGAGTTATGGTCAACTTCAAAATCCTGCTTTTAACCTAATGCCCTGTGAATACAGGAGGTTCTTCCCTTTTGTAAAGTAAGATACTTGTTTCTTTGGCTGCTATGCACTTGCTTTCACTCACAATCAATGTCAAAACACGGCTTTTACCTAATGCTATGACAACGAAGAGGTTTCTTCAGTTTTGAAATCTAAATAAGATTCCTGTTTCATTTGCTACTATGCATGTCTTTTCACTTATAATCAACTAAAAAATGTGTGTTTTTCCTAATGCTCTGTGAATAGAGTTAGTTTTCCAGTTTTTAAATAGGACTGAGATTTCTTTCATTGGCTGCTATGCACATGTTTTCACTTATAATCAAAGACAAAGCCCTGGTTTTACCTAACACTCTCTGAATGCAGGAGTTTTTTCAGTTTTGAAAATTAAACAATGTACTCTTTTCATTGGAGACAATGCATATGTTTTTACTTACAGGAGGTCATCCAGTTTTGAAAATTAAGCAAGTTACTTGCATTATTGGCAGTTACTCACTTGTTTTCACTTACAATCAGGGTCAAAATGCAAGTTTTACCTAATGCTTGTGAATGCAGTAATTTCTTCACTTGTGAAAGCTGAGCCAGTTACTTTTAAATTTGGTGCTATGCACTTGTTTTCACTTAAAACCAATGTCAAAACCTGGTTTTACCTGATGGTCTATGAATGAAGGAGGTTCTTCAGTTTTCAAAAATTTAGGAACGTACTTGTTTAACAGGATACTATTCACTTGTTTTCAATTACAATCAATGTCAAAATGCTGGTTTTACCTAACACAATGTGAATGAAGGAGTTCCTCCTTTTTACAAAATTAAGCAAGGTACTTGTTCAATAGGTTTTTAATTTCTTCATTCTTACAATTAATGAGAAAACACTGGTTTTTACCTAACTCTTTGTGAATGTAAGTTGTTCCTCAGCTTGGAAACTATGCAAGTTACTATTTATTTTCTTGCTACACACTTCTTTTCATTTACAATCAGTATCAAAGCAGGGGTGATACATAAGATTCTGTGAATACAGTCATTTCTTCACTTGAGAAAAGCAAGGATGTCCTTGCTGAATTGGCAGTTTGCACATGTTTTCACATACAATCAATGAAAAACCAATGGTTTTGCATAATGCTCTGTGAATGCGTGATTTTCTTCAGTTTTGTATTCCAAGCAAGTAGTTTAATTTGCTACTATGCACGTGTTTTCACTTACAACCAATGGCAAAACCTGATTTTACCTAACAATCTGTGAATGAAGTAAGTTGTTCAATTTTCAAAAATTAACCAAGGAACTTCTTTAATATGATACTATTCACTTCTCATTTACAATCATTAAAAATACACAGGTTTTACCTTTGTGAATGTAAGTGTTTTTCAGTTTTTAAACTAAGAAAGATACTTGTTAAATTGACAGCATCACAATCCTTTTCAGTTACAATCAATGTCAAAGTTGCGGTGATACATAAGATTCTGTGAATGCAGTCATTTATTCGCTTTTGAAAATGAAGGAAGTCCTGGTTTAATTGGCTGCTATGCATTGTTTTCACATACAATAAATAACAAAACATTGGTTTTACCTAATGCTTTGTGGATAGAGGAGGTTCATCAGTTTTGAACACTAAGCAAGTTACTTTTATTGGCTGCCCTGGAACTTGTTTTCTCTTACAATTAATGACAAAACACTGGTTTTAACTAATGCTCTGTGAATGCAGTACATCCTTCAGTTTTGAAAACTAAGCAAGTTATTTGTTTACTTGGCTCCTATGCACTTGTTTTCACTTACAATGTCAATATGTTAGTTTTACTGAATACACTGAGAATACTGTTGTTTCTTCAAGTTGTGAAAACTAAGCAAGTTACTTTTCCTTTGGGGCCTATGCACTTGTTTCACTTACAACCAATGACAAAACAATGGTTTACCTAACGCTCTTGAAATGTAGTTGTTTCTTCAATTAGGAAAACAAAGCAATTTACTTCTTTAAATGACTGTTATGCACTTGTTTTCACTTACAGTCAATGGCAAATCAGTTGTGATACCTAAAACTGTGATTGCAGTTGTTCTTTCATTTGTGAAAACAAAGATCTTTACTTCTTTATTGGCTACTATGCACTTGTGTTAACTTACAACGAATGTCAAAACCATGGTTTTACCTAAAGTTCTGGGAATGCAGAATTTTCTTAACTTGAATTTAATTGGAAGCTACACACTTGTTTTCACTTACATTCAATATCAAAATACTTGTTTTACTTAATGTTCTGTGAAAGTAAGAGTTTCTTCAGTTTTGGAAACTAAGGAAGTTGCTTGTTTAACTGCCTGCTACACACTTGTTTTCTCTTACAATCAATGAAAAACACTGGCTTTACCTAAGGATTTGTGAATGCATGAGGTTTTTCAGGTTTGAATTGCAAAGAAGTAGTTAAATTTGATGCTATACACTTGTTTTCACATAAAACGAATGTCAAAATCCTGGTTTTACCTAACACTCTGTGAATGAAGGAGTTTCTTTAGTTTTCAAAAATTTAGTAAATTATTTGTTTAATATGATATTATTCACATGTTCTCACAATCAATGAAACAACACTGTTTTACCTAAAACATTGTGAATGTAAGGGATTCTTCAATTTTGAAAACTATGCAAGTTACTCATTTAATTGCCTGCTTCACACTTGTTTTCTCTTATGATCAATGTCAAAGCAGTTGTGATACAAAAGTTTCTGTGAATGCAAGAATTGTGAAAACCAAGGAAGTCCTTGTTTAATTGATTGCTATGCACTTGTTTTCACATACAATAAATATCAAAACACTGATTTTACCTAACGCTCTGCAAATGTTGGGAGTTCTTCAGTTTTGAGAACAAAGCAAATAACTTCTTTATTTGAATGCTATGGCACTTGTTTTCACTTACAATCAATTTCAAAATACTGGTTTTACCTAATGCTCTGTGAATGCAGTAGATTCTTCAGTTTTGAAAACTATGCAAGTTACTTGTTTAATTGGTTTCTATGCACTTATTTTCACTAACAATTTCAATATGCTGGTTTAACTTTATATACTGAGTATGCAGTTGTTTCTTCAAGTTGTGAAAACTATGCAAGTTACTTTTGCATTGTGTGCTATGCACTGGTTTCACTTAAAGTCAATGACTAAATAATTGTTTACCTAATGCTCTTGGTTTGCAGTAGTTTCTAAAGTTGGTTAAACTAAGCAATTTACTTCTTTAAATGACTGCTATGCACTTGTTTTCACTTACAGTCAATGAGAAATCAGTTGTCATACCTAGCACTCCGTGAATGCAGTAGTTTCTTCAGTTGTGAATACCAAGAAAGTTACTTCTATAATTGGCTGCACTGAACTTGTTTTAACTCACAACCAATGTAAAAACCGTCATATTACCTAACATTCTGGTAATGCAGTACTTTCTTCATTAGTGAAAATAAGGAAATAATTTATTTAATTGGCTGCTATGCATATGTTTCACTTACATCCAATGTCAAAACTCCTGTTTACCTAAATATCTGGGTATTAAGGATGTTTTTTTATTTTGAAAACTAAGCAAGTTATTTGTTTAATTTCATGCTACACAAATGTTTTCACATATAATAAATGACAAAACACTTCTTATACCTAATGTTCTGTGAATGTACAAGGCTCTTCAGTTTTGAATTCCCATCAAGTTGTTTAGTTTGCTGCTATGTATTAGTTTTCACTTACAACTAATGTCAAACCCTGGTTTTACATAACACTGTGAATGAAGGAGGTTCTTCAATTTTCAAAAATTAAGGAAGGTAATACTTTAATAGGATACTATTCACTTCTTCTCACAATCAATGAAAAAAACACTGGTTTATCCTAATGCTTTGTGAATGTAAGTGTTTCTTCGGTTTTGAAACTATGAATCTTACACATTTCATACCATGCTTCACATTGTTGTCACTTACAATCAATGTCAGAGCAGTGGGGATACATAAGACTTTGGGAATGCAGTCATTTCTTCACTTGGAAAAACCAAGCAATTGCTTGTTTAATTGACTGCTATGCACTTGTTTCCACATTCAATAAATATAAAAATACTGGTTTTACCTAACACTGTGGATAAAGGGGTTTCTTCAATTTTCAAAACTTAAGCAAGGTTCTTGTTTAACAGGATTCTGTTCACTTCTATGCTCTTTCAAACAAAGAAAAAACACTGGATTTACCCGTGTGAATGTAAGTGGTTCTTCATTTTTGAAAATTAAGCAAGTTTCTCATTTAATTGCCTGCTACAATATATTTTTTTTGCTTTCAATGAATGTCAAAATGGTGGTTTTATGTCTCACTCTGTAAATGTAGGAGTTTCTTCAGTTGTGAAAACTAAGCATATTACTTTCTTAATTGGCTGCTTTGCACTTGCTCTAAAAATCATTAAATAAACACTGTTTTTACCAAATACTTTTTGAATGTAAGTGGCTCTGCAGTTTGGAAAACTATGCAAGTTACTCATTTTAATTGCCTGCTGCACATTTCTTTTCACTTACATTCAATATCAAAGCACTGGGTTTACATAATGCTCTGTGAATGAAGTAAGCTATTCTGTTTTTAATTCTAAGCAAGTTACTGGTGTTATTTCCTCTTATTTATTCTCAATTGCAATCAATGCCAAAACAGTGTGTTTACCTAAAGTTTTATGAATGGTGGAAGTCCTTCAATTTTGAAAACAAAGCAATTTACTTGTATAATTGGCTGTTACACACTTGTTTAAATACAAACAATGTCAAAATGCTGCTTTTACCTAATACTTGTGAATGCAGTAGTTACGTCAGTTGTGAAAACCAAGCAAGTTACATTTTCCTTTGGTGCTTTGCACTTGTTATCACTTACAACCAATGTCAAAACCCTGGTTTTACCTAATGCTCTGTGAAAGAAGGAGGTTCTTCAGTTTTCAAAAGTATTTGTTTAATAGGTAATATACACTTGTTTCACTTACAATCAATGTCAAAATGGTGGTTTTACCTTAACTTCTGTAAATGCAAGAGTTTATTCAGTTGTGAAAACTAGGCATGTTTCTTCCTTAATTGGCTGATTTGCACATGTTCTCACTTACAGTCAATGAAAAAACACTGGTTTTACCTAAGGCTTTGTAAATGTAAGTTGTTTTTCAGTTTTATAAACTAAGCAAGTAACTCATTTAATTGCCTGCTTCATACTTGTTTTCACTTACATTCAATTTCAAAGCAGTGGTGATACCTAAGGTTCTGTGAATACAGTCATTTCTTCACTTGTGAAAACCAAGCAAGTACTTGATTAATAGGCTGCTATGCACTTGTTTCACATATAATCAATATGAAAACCCTCATTATACCTAATGCCCTATGAATTTAGGAGCCTTTTCAGGTTTGAAAGCTAAGATTGGCTGCTATGTCACTTGTTTACATTTACAATCAATGTCAAAACACTGGTTTTACCTAATGCTCTGTGAATGCATGATGTTCTTCAGTTTTTAGAACTAAGCAAGTTACTTGTTTAATTGACTGCTATGCACTTCCTTTAACTTACAATGTCAAAACCATGATTTCACCTAACATTCTGGGAATGCAGTAGTTCCTCCATTTGTGAAAACTAAGGAAATTACTTCTTAATTGGCTGCTACACACTTGTTTTCACTTACAATCAATGTCAAAATGGTGGTTTTACCTTACCCTCTGTAAATGCAGTCATTTCTTCACTTTGAAGCCAAAGCAAGGGCTTCTTTAATTGGCTGCTATGCCTTAGTTTTCACATACAATAATTATCAAAACACTGGTTTTACCTAAACCTTTGTGATATAAGACCTTCTTTAGTTTTGGAACCTAAGCAAATTACTTCTTTATTGGCTGCTATGGTACTAGCTATCAATGTCAAAACACTGGTTTTACCTAATGCTCTGTGAATTCAGTAGGTTCTTAAGTTTTGAAAACTAAGTAAGTTACTTGTTTAATTGGTTGCTCTGCATTTGTTTTCACTTATAATGCCAATATGCTGGTTTTACCTAATACACTGAGAATGCAGTCGTTTCTTAAGTTTAGAAATATTTGCAAGTTACTTTTTCATTGGGTGCTATGCACTTGTTTCCTCTTACAATCAATGACAAAACAATGGCTTACCTAATGTTCTTGGAATGCAGTAGTTTCTTGGGTTGTGAAATCAAAACACGTTATTTCTTTAATTGGCTGCTATGCACTTGTTTTAACTTATAACCAATATCAAAAATATGGTTTTACATAAAATTCTGGGAATGCAGTAGTTTCTTCATTTGTGAAATCTAAGGATGTTATTTCTCTAATTGGCTGCTATGCACTTCTTTTCACTTACATTCAATGGTCAAATCACTTGTTTGACCTAATGTTCTGTGTATTAATGAGGTTATTCAGTTTGGAAAACTAACCAAATGGCTTGTTTAATTCCCTGCTACACACTTATTTTCAATTACAATCCAATTCAAAACACTGGTTTAACCTTATTTTCTGTGAATGCAGGAGGTTCTTGAGTTTTGAATTCTTAGCTAGTAGTTTAATTTGCTTCTATGCATTTGTTTTCATTTACAACCAATGTCGAAACTGTAGTTTTACCTAACACTCTGTTAATGAAGGAGGTTTTTCTATTTTCAAAAATTAATCAAGGTACTTGTTTAATAGGATACTCTTCACTTCTTCTCACTTACAATCAATGAAAAATACCTCATTTTAACTTTGTGAATGTAAGTGGTTCTTCAGTTTTTGAAAACTATTCAAGTTACTCATTTAATTGCCTGCTTCACACTTCTTTTCACTTACAGTCAGTGTTAAAGCATTTGTGATACATAAAATTCCGTGAATGTAACCATTTCTTCACTTGTGAAAACCAAGCAAGTCCTTATTGAATTGGTAGCTATGCACTTGTTTTCACATACAATAAATATCAAAACATTGGTTTACCTAATGATCTGTGAATTAGGATTATCTTCAGTTTTGCAAATTAGCAAGTTACTCATTTAATTGCCTGCTTCACACTTCTTTTGACTTACAATCAATGTCAAATCCTGGTTTTACGTATTGCTCTGTGAAAGCAATATGACCTTCAGTTTTGAAAACTATGAAAGTTTCTTGTTTAATTGGCTGCTATGCAGTTGTTTTCACTTACAATATCAATATATTGGTTTTACCGAAGTCACTGAGAATGCAGTTGTTTCTTCAAGTTGTGAAAACTAATCAAGTTACTTTTTAATTCAGTGCTATGCACATGTTGTCACTTACAATCAATGACAAAACAATATTTTATCTGAAGTTCTTGGAATGAAGTACTTTCTTCCATTGGTAAAACTAGGCATTTTACTTCTTTAAATGACAGCTGTGCTATTATTTTTACTTACAGTCAATCACAAAACAGTTGTGATACATAAAACTCTATGAATTCAGTATTTCCTCGTTTTGAAAATGAAGCAAGGTTACTTCTTTAATTGGCTGCTATGCACTTGTTTTCACTTACAAAGTCAATATGCTGACTTTACCTAATACACTGAGAATGCAGTTGTTTCTTCAAGTTGTTAAAATTAAGCACATTACTTTTTCATTGGATGTTATCACTTGTTTTCACTTACATTCAATTACAAAACAATGGTTTACCTAACGCTCTTGGAAATCAGTAGTTTCTTCAGTTGGAAAAACTAAGCATATTACTTCTTTAAATGAATGTTATGCACTTTTTTCAATTACAATCAATGTCAAAACCATGGTTTTACCTAATGTTCTAGGAAAGCAGTAGTTTCTTCATTTGTGACAACTAAGGAAGTTATTTCTTAAATTGGCTGTTACACAATTATTTTCACTTACATTGAATATAAAAACACTTGTTTGAACTAATGCTCTGTGAATAAAGGAAATTCTTGTTTTGAAAACTAAGCAAGTTGCTTGTTTAATTTTTTGCTACACACATGTTTTCATTTAAAATCAATGTCAAAACACTGGTTTTACCTAATGCTCTGTGAATGCATGAGGTTCTTCAGGTTTGAATTCCAAGCAAGTAGTTTAACTTGCTGCTATGCACTTGTTCTCACTTACAACCAATGTCAATACCCTGGTTTTACCTAACACACTGTGAATGAAGGGGGTTTTCATTTTTCAAAGATTAAGGAAGGTACTTGTTTAATAGGATACCTTTCACTTATTTTCACTTACAATCAAAGTCAAAATGGTTGTTTTACTTAACACTCTCTAAAATCAGGAGTTTCTTCAGTTGTGGAAACTAGGCATGTTACTTCCTCAATTGGGGCTTTGACATTGTACTCGCTTGCAATCAATGAAAGAACACAGGTCTTACCTAATGTTTTGTTAATGTAAGTGTTTTTCAGTTTTGAAAATAAAGCAAATTACTTTTTTATTTCACTCCTATGGCACTTGTTTTGACTTAAAATCAATGTCAAGTACTGTTTTTAACCTCATGCTCTGTGAGTGCAGTATGTCCTTCAATTTTGAAAACTAAGCAATTTACTTGTTTAATTGTCTGCTATGCACTTTTTTCACTTACAATCAATGTCAAAACACTGTTTTTCCAAATTCTCTGTGGATGCAGTATGTTCTTTAGTTTTGAAAACTGAGCAAGTTACTCATTTACTTGCCTGCTTCACATTTCTTTTCACTTACAATTAATGTCAATGCAGTCATTTCTTCACTTGTGAAAACCAAGCAAGAACTTGTTTAATTGGCTGCTCTGCACTGGTTTTCACTTACAATAAAAATCAAGTCACTGGTTTTAACTAATGCTTTGTGAATGTAAGTGGTTCTTCAGTTTTGGAAACTAAGGAAGTTACACATTTAATTGCCTGCTGCTCACTTTTTTCACTTACAATCAATGTCAAAATGGTGCTTTTACCTAATGCTTTATGAATACAGGAGTTCCTTCATTTGTGAAACTAGGGATGTTACTTCCTTAATTGACTCCTTTGCACTTGCTCTCACAATCAATGGAAAAACACTGGTTTTACCTAATGCTTTGTAAATGTAAGTGGTTCTTGAGGGTGGAAAACTCTGTAAGTTACTCATTTAATTGCCTAGTGCACAATTCTTTTCACTTACAATCAATATCAGAGCACTGGTTTTACTAATACTCTGTGAATGCAGTAGGTTATTCTCTTTTGAATTCTAAGCAAGTTACTTGTGTCATTTGCTGGTATTTATTCTCAATTTCAAGGACTGCCAAAATAGTGGGTTTACCAATGCTCTATGAATGTAAGAGGTCCTTCAGTATTGAAAACTAAGCAAGATACTTGTATTATTGGCTGTTACACACTTGTTTTCACTTATAATCAATGTTAAAATGTGGGTTTTACCTAATACTTGTGAATGCAGTAGTTTCTTCAGTTGTGAAAACTAAGCAATTTACTTTTTCATTTGGTGGTATGTACTTGTTTTCACTTACAACCAATATCAAAACCCTCGTTTTGTCTAATGCTCTGTGAGTGAAGCAACTCCCTCAGTTTTCAAAAATTAAGGAAGGCACTTGTTTTCACTTACAGTCAAAAGCAAATCAGATGTGATACCTAACACTCTGTGAATGCAGCAATTTCTTCAGTTGTTAAAACTACGCATGTCACCTCTTTGATCAGCCACTAGGCAAATTTTAAATTACAACCAATGTCAAAACTGTAGTTTTACCTAACATTCTAGGAATGCAGTAGTTTCTTCATTTGTGAAAACGATTGAAGTTATTTCTTTAATTGGCTGCTATGCACTTATTTTCACTTTCATTCAATATCAAAACTCTTGTTTCAACTAATGCTCTGTGAATGAAGGTGGTTCTTGAATTTTGAACACTAAGCAACTTGCGTGTTTAATTGCCTGCTACACACTTGTTTTCACTTACAGTCAGTATCAAAACTCTCATTTTACCTAATGCTCTGTGAATGCTTGAGTTTCTTCAGTTTTGAATTCAAAGCAAGTAGTTTGATTTGCTGCTATGCACTTGTTTTCACTTACTAGTAATGTTAAAACCCTGGTTTTAGGTAACAGCGTGTGAATGAAGGAGGTTCTTCAATTTTCAAAAATTAAGCAAGCTACTTGTTTAAAAGTATACTATTATCTTGACAATTACATTCAATGAAAAATCAATGGTTTTACCTAATACTTTGTGAATGTAAGTGGTTCTTCAGTTTTGAAAACTAAGCAACTTACCCATATAATTGCCTGCTTGACAGTTCTTTTCACTTACAATCAAAGTCAAAGTAGTGGTGATATGTAAGATTCTGTGAATGCTATCATTTCTTCACTTCTGAAAAATGAAGAAGTCCTTGTGTAATTAGCTGCTGTGCACTTGTTTTCACATACAATAAATGTAAAAACCTTGGTTTTACCTAATGGTCTGTGAAAGTAGGAGGTTCTTCACTTTTGAAAACTAAGCTAATTATTTCTTTATTTAGCTGCTGTTGCACTTGTTTTCACTTACAACAAATGTCAAAACAATGGTTTTATCTAATGCTCTGTGAATGGACAAGGTTCTTTAGTTTTGAAAACAAAGCAAGTTACTTGTTTAATTGGCTGCTATGCACTTGTTTTCACTTACAATATCAATATTTTTGTTTTACATAATACACTGAGATTGTAGTAGATTCTTCAGTTGTGAAAACTAAGCACATAACTTCTTTAATTGGCTGTTAGGCACTTTTTAAAACTTACAACCAATGTCAAAACAATGGTTTAACCTAACATTCTGAGAATGCAGTAGTTTTTTCATTTGTGAAAACTAAGGAAAGTGTATCTTTAAATGGCTGCTACACATTTATTTTCACTTACATTTAATATCAAAACATTTGTTTAACCCAATGCTCTGTAAATAAAGGAGGTTCTTCAGTTTTGAAAACTAAGCAAGTTTCTTTTTTAATTGCCTGCTACACACTTGGTTTCATCTACAATCAGTGTCAAAACACTGCTTTTACCTAATGAACTGTGAATGTACACGGTTCTTCAGTTTTAAATTCCAAGCAGGTAGTTTAATTTGCTGCTATGCACTTGTTTTCACTTACAACCAATGTCAAAACCATGGTTTTATCTTACACTCTGTGAATGAAGGAGGTTCTTCAATTTTCAAAAATTAAGGAAGGTACTTGTTTAATAGGATACTATTCACTTCTCACTTACAATCAATGAAAAAACACTGCTTTTACCTAATGCTTTGTGAATGTAAGTGTTTCTTCAGTTTAGAGACCTCTTTTAACTGCCTGCTTCATACTTCTTTTCACTGATGATCAATGTCAAAGCAGTGGTGATACATAAGATTCTGTGAATGCAGTCATATTTTCACTTGGGAAAACCAAGCAAGACCTTGTTTAATTGGCTGTTATGCACTTGTTTTCATGTACAATAAATATAAAAAAACTGGTTTTACCTAAGTCTCTGTGAAGGTAGGAGGTTCTTCAGCTTTGAAAACTAATCAAATTATTTCTTTATTCGGCTGCTATGGCACTTGTTTTACTTACAAACAGTGTCAAAGCATTCATTTCAAATAATACTCTGTCAATGAATTTTGTTCTTCATATCTGAAAACTGAGCAAGTTATTTTTAAAATTGGCTGCTATTCACTTGTTTTAAGTTCCAATATCAATGTGCTGGTTTTACCTAATACACGGAGAATGCAGTTGTTTCTTTAAGTTGTGCAAATGAAGCAAGTTACTTTTTAATGGGTGCTATGCACTTGTTTTCACTTACAATTAATGACAAAAGGTTAGTTTACCTAGTGCTCTTGGAATACAATAGTTTCTTCCCTTTGGGAAAACTAAGCAATTTACTTCTTTAAATGAGTGTTATATACTTGTTTTCACTTACAATCAATGGCAAATCAGTTGTGATACCTAGCACACTGTGAATGCACTAGTTGCTTCATTGGTGAAAACTAAGCATGTTACTCCTTTATTTGCTGCTATGCATTTGTTTTCACTTAAAAGGTTAATATGCTGGCTTTACCTAATAAGCTGAGAATGCAGTTGTTTCTTCAAGTTGTCAAAACTAAGCAACTTTCATTTTCATTAGGTGCTATGCACTTGTTTCCACTAACAATCAATGACAATCAATGGTTTACCTAACCTTCTTGGTATGTCATATTTTTTTCAGTTAGAAAACTAAGCACTTTACTTCACTAAATGAATGGTATGCATTTGTTTTCATTTACAGTCAAAGGCAAACCAATTGTGATGACTAACACTCTGTGAAGGCTGTTGTTTCTTCAATTATTTAAACTAAGAAGTTACTTCTTTAATTGGCTGCTATGTACTTGTTTTCACATACAATCTCAATATGCTGCTTTTACCTAATATGCTGAGAATGCTACACTTTCTTCTGTTGTAAAAACTAAGCACATTTCTTCTTTAATTGGCTGCTATGCACATGTTTTAACTTACAAACAATGTCAAATCCCTGATTTTTCCTAAAACTCTGAAAATGAGGGAGATTCTTCAATTTTCATAAACTAAACAAGGTACTTATTTAATAGGATACTATTCACTTCTTGTCATTTTCAATCAATGAAAAAACACTGGTTTTATCTTTTTTAATGTAAGGGGTTCTTCAGTTTTGAAAACTAAGCAATTTACTCATTTAATTGCCTGCTACGCCCTTCATTTCACTTATAATCAATGTAAAGATTGTGGTTTTACCTAACACTCCATGAATGCAGGAATTTCTTCAGTTATCAAAGCTAGGCAAGTTATTTCATTAATTGGATGCTTTGCACTTGTTTTCACAATCAATGAAAAAACATTGGTTTTAGCAAATGCTTTGTGTATGTAAGTGGTTCTTCCATTTGGAAAATTATGGTAGTTACTCACATTGTTGCCTGCTGCACAATTCTTTTCACTTACAATCAATGTCAAAGAACTGGTTTTACCCATTGCTCTGTGAATGCAGTAGGTTATTCTGTTTTGACTTATGAGCAAGTTACCTATGTTTTTTGCTTGTATTTATTCTCAGTTAAAATCAATGTCAAACAGTAGTTTTGAAAACTAAGCAAGTTAATTGTATAATTGTTACACACTTGTTTTCACTTACATCAATGTCAAAATGCTGGTTTTACCTAGTACTTGTGAATGCAGTAGCTTCTTCAGTTGTGAAAACTAAGCAAGTTACTTTTTCATTTGGTGCTTTGCACTTGTTTTCATTTACAGCTAATGTAAAAACTCTGGCTTTACCTAACAATCTGTGAATGAAGGAGGGTCTTCAATTTTCAAAAATTAAGGAATGTGTTGTTTAATATGATACTATTCACATGTTTTCATTTAAAATCAATGTCAAAATGGTGTATTTTACCTAACCATCTGTAAATTCAGAAGTTACTTAAGTTGTGAAAAATAGTCACGTTACTTCCTTAATTGACTGCTTTGTACTTGTTCTCACTTACAATCAATGAAAAAACACTGGCTTTTCCTAACACTTTGTGAAGGTAAGTGGTTCTTCAGTTTTGAAAACTATGCAAGTTACTCATTTAATTGCCTGCTTCACACTTCTTCTCACTTACAATCATTGTCAAAGCAGTGATGATACATAAGATTCTGGAATTCAGTCATTTCTTCACTTGTGAAAAACAAACAATCGTTGTTAAATTGTCCACTATGCACTTGTTTTCACATACAATAAATATCAAAACACTGCTTTTACATAATGTTCTGTAAATATAAGAGGTTATTTAGTTTTGAAAACTAAGCAAATTAATTATTTATGGGCTGCTCTGGCACTTATTTCACTTAAAATCAATGTCAAAACACTGATAATACCTAATGGTCTGTGAATGCATTAGGTTCTTCAGCTTTGAAAATGAAGCAATTTACTTGTTTAATTGGCTGCTATGCACTTATTTTCTCTTCCAATCAATAACAAAACAATGGTTTACCTAATGTTCTTGGAATGCAGTAGTTTCTTCAGTTGGGATATCTAAGCAATTTACTTTTTAAAATGACTTCTATGCACTTGTTTTCACTTACAGTCAATGGCCAATAATTTGTGATACCTTACACTCTGTGAATGCAGTAGATTCTTCTGTTGTGAAAACTAAGCATGTTACCTCTTTAATTGTCTGCTATGTACTTTTTTAAAAACTTACAACAAATGTCAAAACCATGATTTTACCTAACGTTCTTGGTATGCAGTAGTTTCTTCATTTGTGAAAACTAAGGAAGTTATTTCTTTAATTGGCTTCTATGCACTTGTTTTCACTTATATTAAATATCAAAATGCTTGTTTGCTCTAATGCTCTGTGAATGGTGGAGATTTTTCACTTTTGAAAACTAAGAAATTTGCTTGTTAAATTGCCAGCTACACACTTGTTTTCACTTACAATCAATGTCAAAACACTGGTTTTATGTAATGTTCTGTGAATGCTGGATATGTCTGTTTTGAATTACAAACAATAGATTAATTTGCTGCTATGCACTTGTTTTCATTTACAACTAATGTCAAAACCCTGGTTTTATGTAATGCACTTTGAATGAGGAAGGTTCTTCAGTTTTCAAAAATAAAGCAAGGCACATATTTAATAGGATACTATTCACTTGTTTTTACTCACAACCAATGTCAAATTTGTTATTTTACCTTATGCTCTGTGAATGTAGGAGTTTCTTCAGTTGTGAAATCTAGGCACAATTCATTGCACTTGATTTTACATACAATCAATGAAATACAACTGGTTTTACCTAACACACTAGGAATGTAGGAGTTTTTCAGTTTTTTTAACTAAGCAATTTTCTTGTTTATTTGGCTGCTATGCACTTGTTTTCAGTTACAGTCAATTACAAACCACTTGTTTACCATTGTGAATGTAAGTGGTCCTTCAGTTTTGATATCAAGCAGGTTACTCATTTAATTGCCTGCCACACACTTCTTTCCAATTACAATCAATGTCAAAATGGTGGTTTTACCTAACACTCTGTGAATGCAGGAGTTTCTTCAGTTGTGAAAACTAGGCATGTTATTTCTTTAATTGGCTGCTTTGCATATTTTCTCACAATCAGTGGAAAATCACTGATTTTACTTAATGCTTTGTGAATGAAAGTGGTTCTTCAGTTTGGAAAACTATGCTAATTTCTCATTTAATTGTCTGCTGCAAAATTCTTTTCACTTACAATCAATGTTAAAGCACTGGTTTTCCCTAACACTCTGTGAATGCAGTAGGTTATTATGTGTTAAATTCTAAGCAAGTTACTTGTGTTATTTGCTAGTATTTATTGTCACTTACAATCAATGCCAAAACAGTGATTTTACTTACCACTCTGAATGCAGGAGGTCTTTCAGTTTTGAAAACTAAGGAAGTTAATTGTATAATTGGCAGTTATGCACTTGTTTTCTCTTACAATCAATGTCAAAATGCTGGTTTTATGTACTACTTGTAAAGTCAATAATTATTCAGTTGTGAAAACTAAGCAAGTTACTTTTTCATTTAGGGCTATGCACTTGTTTTCACTTACCCTCAATGCAAAACAATGGTTTACCTAGTGCTCTTGCAATGCAGTAGATTCTTCAGTTGAGAAAACTAAGCAACTTACTTCTTCAAATGACTGCTATGCCCTTGTTTTCACTTACAGTCAATGGCAGATCATTTGTGATACCTAACACTCTGTGAATGCAGTAATTTCTTCAATTGTGAAAACTAAGCCTATTAATTCTTTAATTGTCTGCTATGCACTTGTTTTAACTTTCAACAAATGTCAAAACCATAGTTTTAAAGATCTTGGAATCCAGTAATTTCTTTATTTGTGAAAACTAAGAAAGTTGTTACTTTAATTGCATACTTCACACATCTTTTCATTTACAATCAATGTCAATGCAGTGGTGACACATAATATTCTGTGAATGCAGTAATTTCTTCACTTGTGAAAGCCAAGGAAGTCTTTGTTTAATTGTCTACTACACTCTTGTTTTCACTTACAATCATTGTAAAAATGGTGGTGTTCCCTAATTCTCTGTGAATGCAGGAATTTGTTCTGCTGGGAAAATTAAGCATATTACTTCCTTATTTGGTTGCTGTGCACTTGTTCTCACAGTCAATGAAGAAACACCGGCTTTACCTAATGATTTGTGAATGTAAGTGTTCTTCATTTTGGAAAACTATGCAAGTTATTCATTTAATTGCCTTCTGCACATTTCTTTTCACTTACAATCAATGTCAAAGCACTGCTTGTACCGAATGCTCTGTGGATGGAGTAGGTTATTCTGTTTTGAATTCTAACCAAGTTACTTGTGTTATTTGATTGTATTTATTCTCCCTTACAATCAATGCTAAAAGAGTGGTTTTACCTAATGCTCTGTGAATAAAGGAGGTTTTTCAGTTTTCAAAAATTAAGGAAAGTGCTTGTTTAATAGGATACTATTCACTTGTGTTCTTTACCACCAATGTCAAAACCATGGCTTTACCTAACATTCTGGGAATGCTGTAGTTTCTTCATTTGTGAAAACTAAGAAAGTTATTTCTTTAATTGGTTTCTATGCATTTGTTTTCACTTACATTCAATATCAGAACACTTGTTTGACCTAATGCTCTGTGAATGAAGGAGGTTCTTCAGTTTTGAAAAGTAAGAAATTAGCTTGTTTAATTGAATGCTACACACTTTTTTTTCACTTATAATCAATGTCAAAACACTGGTTTTACCTAATGTTCTGTGAATGCACAAGGTTCTTCAATTTTGAATTCCAAACAAGTGGGTTAATTTGCTGCTATGCACTTTTTTCACTTACAACAAAGGTCAAAACCCTGATTTTACCTAACACTCTGTGAATGAAGGACTTTCTTCAATTTTCAAAAATTCAGCAAGGTACTAGTTTAATAGGATACTATTCACTCTTCTCACTTACAATCAATGAAAGAACACTGTTTTTACCTTTATGAATGTAAGTGGTTCTTCTCTTTTGAAAACAAAGCGTTACTCATTTATTTGCCTGCTACACACTTATTTTCACTTTAATCAATGTCAAAATAGTGGATTTCCCTAAAGCTCTATGAATGCACGGGTTTTTTCACTTGTGAAAACTAGGAACATTATTCCCTTAATTGACTGCTTTGACTAGTTCTCGTGATCAATGTACAAACACTGGTTTTACCTATTGCTTTGTTTAGTTAAGTGGTTCTTCAGTTTGGAAAACTATGCAAGTTACTCTTTACACTGTCTTTTAGACATTTCTTTTCACTTACACTCAATGTCAAAGCAGTGGTTTTACCTAATGATCTATGAATGCAGTAAGTTAATCTGTTTTGAATTCTAAGCAAATTACTTGTGTTATTTGTTGGTATTTATTCTCACTTACAATAGATACCAAAATAGTGCTTTTACCTAATGCTCTATGAATGCATTCAGTTTTGAAAATTAAAAAAGTTATTGTATAATTGGCTATTATGAACTCGTTTCGAATTACAATCAATGTCAAAATTCTGATTTTCCCTAATACTTTTGATTTCAGTACTTTCTCCTGTTGTGAAAACAAAGCAAGCTACTTTTCTATTTGGTGCTATGCTCTGGTTTTTGCTTACAACCAATGTCAACACCCTGATTTTACCTAACACTCTTTGAATGAAGGAGATTTTTAGGTTTTCAAAAATTAAGGAAAGTACTTGTTTAATCAGATACTAGTCACTTATTCTCACTTACAATCAATGAAAAACAGTGGTTTAACCTAACACTTTGTGAATGTAAGTGGTTTTTCAGTTTTGAATACTAAATAAGTTACTCATTTAATTGCCTGTTTCACACTTCTTTTCACTTACAATCAATGTCAAAGCAGGGGTGATACATAAGATTCTGTGAATGCAGTCATTTCTTCACTTGTGAAAACTTAGCAAGTTCTTGTTTAATTGGCTGCTATACACTTTTTTCACATAAAATAATTATCAAAACACTGGTTTTACCTAATTCTCTGTGAATGTAGGAGGTTCTTCAGTTTTAAAATCTAAGAAATTGTTTCTTTAATTGGTTGCTATGACACTTGTTTTCACTTACAATGTAAAAACACTGGTATTATCTAATGCTCTGTGAATGCAATACGATCTTCAGTTTTAAAAACTAAACAAGTTACTTGCTTAATTGGCTGCTATGCACTTGTTTTCATTTACAATGTCAATATGCTAGTTTTACCTAATATGCTGAGATTGCAGTTGTTTCATCAGTTTTGAAAACTAAACATGATACTTTTTCATTTGGTGCTATGCATTTGTTTTAAATTAAAACCAATGTCAAAACCATGGTTTTACCTAACATTCTGAGAATGCAGTAGTTTCTTCATTTGTGAAATCTAATGAATCTACTTTTAATTTGCTGCTATGCCCTTGTTTGCACATACTTTTTTATTTTTTCATTTTTTATTTTTAATGTGGGTAAAAATCAAAATTTTCATAATACAAACGAATATTTTAAAAATGATATATAGATATATATGCATATATGTGCATTTGCTTACATAAATGTTATTATTTTTTCATATATATTTTAAAAGATGCTTAGATTATATAAATGTTGCACAAAAATTACAGGGATTCCCATGATCTCCACCTCCCATACCTCTCATAACATCTCACATAAACATCTTTCATTAATTTGACACTTCACCTGCAATGGATATACATATCCTGGGGCTTTGCCACAAAGCATAGACCACAGTTCACATCGTATACCACACTCTCTCTCACACAGTTCTGCATGGTATACGCTGATGTAAAATGGCCTACATCCATTGCCACAACATCACTCAGGACAATCCTCGGGTCCTGAAAAAGTCCCTGTATTACAACTGCCCTTCCCCTCCCCACCCCCAAAGCATCTAGTGGCCACTGGCTTCACCTCACTGTTATAATTTCTTCCATTGCCTGAATCCCAAAATGTCTATAACAGAATACCATTAAGTCTGCTCTAGTCCATAGCTCTTCCTACAATCCTGAGGGACCGGAATGGTGAATCAGTCCCTTCTATTCAAACCTATATGTGATGCTGGGGTTTGTCAATGTAATTCCAGAGACTGGAGCCTCTAGCCTGCCTATGTGCCAGCTGTGCCTGGAATCTCAGTGGAAAGGCACATATTTTTAATATCAAAAACCCTTGTTTGACCTAATGCTTTGTGAATGAGTGAGGTTTTTCAGTTTTGAAAACTAAGAAAGTTGCGTGTTTAATTGCCTGCTACACGCGTGTTTTCTCTTAAAAGCAATGTGAAAATGCTGGTTTTCCATAATGCTATGAGAATGCATGAGGTTCTCAGTTTTGAATTCTAAGCAAGTAGTTTAATTTGCTGCTATGCACTTGTTTTCACTTACAACTAGTGTGAAAATCCTCGTTTTATTGCACACTCTGAACGAAGGTGTTTCTTCAATTTTCAAAAATTAATCTATTTACTTGTTTAATAATATACTATTCACTTCTTCTCACTTACACTCAATGAAAATACACTCGCTTATCTTTGTAAATGTAAGTGGTTTTTCAGTTTTAAAAGCTAAGAAGGTTACTCCTTTATTAGCCTGCTACGTTCTTCTTTTCATTTACAAAGTCAAAGCAATGATTTCACCTAATGCTCTATTAATGCAGGAGTTTCTTTAATTGTGAAAACTAGTCACATTACTTTCTTAATTGACTGCTTTACCCTTGTCCTCACAACGAAAAAACAGGGGTTTTACTTAACACTTTGTGAAGGTAAGTGGTACTTCAGTGAGGAAAACTATGCAAGTTACGCATTTTATTTCCTGCTGCACATTTCTTTTCACTTACAATCAGAGTCAAAGCACTGGTTTTACATAATGCTCTATGAATTTAGTGGGTTATTCTGTTTTGAAATCTAAGCAAGTTAATTGTGTTAATTGTTGGTATTTATTCTCTCTTACAATCAATGCCGAACCAGTGGTTTGACCTAATGCACTATAAATGCAGGAGGTAGTTCAGTTTTGAAAACTAAGCAAGTTACTTGTTAAATTGCCTGCTATGCACTTGTTTTAATTTACAATGTCAATATTCTGTTTTTGCTTAATATGCTGAGAATGCAGTTGTTTCTTCCAGTTGTGAAAACGAAGCAAGTTACTTTTTAATTCAGTGATATGCACTTGTTTTCACTTACAATCAATTACAAAGCAATGGTTTATCTAACGTTCATGGAAAGCAGTAGTTTCTTCAGCTGGTAAAACTAAGCAATTTACTTCTTTAAATGAATGCTATGCACTTGTTTTCACTTACAGTCTATGGCAAAGCTGTTGTGCTACCTAACAGTCCGTGAATATGGTAGTTTCTGCCGTTATGAAAACTGGGCACGTTAGTTCCTTAATTGGCTGCTTTGCACTTGTTCATACTTACAATCAATGAATAAACACTAGTTTTACCTAATGTTTTTTAATGTAACTGGTTCTTCAGTTTTGAAAACTAAGCAATTTACTCATTTAATTGCATGGTTCCCCCTTCTTTTCATTAAAATCTATGTTAAAACAGTGGTGATACTTAAGATCCTGTGAATGCAGTCATTTCTTCAATTACGAAAACCAAATAAGTCCTTGTTTAATTGACTGCTATGCACTCAATAAATATCAAAATATCAAAAATGTGGATTTACCTAACACTGTGAATATATGAGGTTCTTCAGTTTTGAAAACTAAGCAAATTGCTCCTTTATTTGGTTCCAATTGCATTGGTTTTCACTTACAATCAATGTCAAAATGGAGGTTTTATCTAACCCACTGTAAACGCAGTACTTTCTTCACTTGTGAAAACTAGGCATGCTACTTCCTTAATTGGCTGCTTTCCATTTGTTCTCAAAAAAAGAAAAAAAAACAGGTTTTACCTAATGCTTTGTGAATGTAAGTTTTTTTCAGTTTGGAAAACTGGAAGTTACTCTTTAAATTGCCTGCTGAATACTTCTTTTCACTTAAAATCAATGTCAAAGCTCTGGTTTTGCCTAAATCTCCCTGAATTCAGTGAGTTATTCTGTTTTAAATTCTAAGCAAGTTACTTCTGTTATTTGCTGGCATTAATTTCCACTTATAATGAATGCTAAAACAGTGGTTTAGTTAATGCTCTAGGAATGCAGGAGGTCCTTCTGTTTTGAAAATGAAACATATTACTTGTATAATTGGCTGTTATGCACTTGTTTTCATGTACAATCAATATCAAAATGCTTGTTTTACCAAACACTTATGAATACAGCAGATTCTTCACTTGTGAAAACTAAACAATTTATCATTTTTTGGTGCTATGCACTTGTTTTAACTTGCAAACAATGTCAAAATCCTGGTTTTACATAATGCTCTGTCAATGAAGGAGGCTCTTCAGTTTTAAAAATTAAAGTTGATACTTGTTTAATAGGATACAATTCAGTTGTTTTCATTTACAATCAATGTCAAAACCCTGGTTTTACCTAACACTATGTGAGTGAAGGACGTTCTTCAATTTTCAAAAATTAAGCAAAGTACTTGTTTATAGGATACAATTCACTTCTTCTCACTTATAATCAATGAAAAAACATTGGTTTTACCTAACACTTTGTGAATGAAACTGATTCCACAGTTTTGAAATCTAAGCATGTTACTCATTTAATTGCTTGCTTCACACTTCTTTTCCCTTACAATCAATGCCAATTCAGTGGAGCTACATAGGATTTTGTGAATGCAGTCATTTCTTCACTTGTGAAAACCAAGCAAGTCCTTGTTTAAATAGCTCCTCTGCACTTGCTTTCACATACAATAAATATCAACACACGGATTTTACCTAACACTGTGAATTTAGGAGGTTCTTCTGTTTTGAAAACTAAGCAAATTACTTCTTTAATTGGCTGCTAAGGCAATTGTTTACACTTACAATCAACTCAAAACACTGGCTTTATGTAATGCTCTGTTAATGCAGTAGGTTTTTGCGTTTGGAAAACCAAGCAGGTTACTTGTTTAATTGGCTGTTATGCACTTGATTTTAGTTAAAATGTCAATATGCTGGCTATACCTAATATGTTGAGAATGCAGTTGTTACTTCTCATTGTGTAAACTAAGGAAGTTACTCTTTCATTAGGTGCTATGCACACTTTTTGACTTACAATCAGTGACAAAACAATGGTTTACCTAAGGTTTTGGAATGCAGTAATTTCTTCAGCTGGGAAAACTAAGCAATTTACTTTTTTAAATGAAAGATATGCACTTACATTCAATGGAAATAAGTGGTGATACCTAACACTTTGTGAAAACAATAGTTTATTCAGTTGCAAATACTAAGCACTTTACTTCTTTTCTTGGCTGCTATGCACTTGTATTTAATTACAACCAATTTCAAAACCATGGTTTTACCTAACATTCTGGAATTGTAGTAGATACTTCATTTATGAAATCTAAGGAAGTTATTTCTATAATTGGCTACTATGGAATTGTTTTCACTTACATTCAATATCAAAAAGTTGTTTCACCAAATACTCTGTGAATGGATGAGGTTCTTCAGTTTTCAAAACTAAACAATTTTTTGTTTAATTGCCTGCTACACACTTGTTTTCACTTGCAATCAATGTCAAAACACTTGTTTAACATAATGCTCTATGAATGCACTAAGTTCTTCCATTTTGAATTCCATGCAAGTAGTTTAATTTACTGCTTTGCATTTGTTTTCACTTACAAACAATGTCAAACCCTGGTGTTACCTAACACACTGTAAATGAAGGAGGTTCTTCAATTTTCAATAATTAAGCAAAGTACTTGTTTAGTAAGATACTATTCATTTCTTCTCACTTACAGGCAATGAAAAAATGCTGTATTTATCTAAGGCTTTGTGAATGTAAGTGATTATTCATTTTTGAAAAATCAGCAAGTTAATCATTTAATTGCCTGCTTCACATTTCTTTTCACTTACAATCAATGTCAAAGCACAGGTGATACATATGATTCTGTGATTGAAGTTATTTATTCACTTGTGAAAACCAAGCCAGTCCATGTTTAATTGGCTGCTATGCCCTTGTAGACACATACAAATATACCAAAACACTGGATCAGCCTAATGCACTGTGAATGTAGGAGTTTTTTCAGTTTTGAAAACTAAGCAAATTATTCTTTATTTGGCTGCTATGGCACTTGATTTAACTTACAATCAATGTAAAAACACTGGTTTTACCCTATGCTCTGTAAACGCAGTACAATTTTCAGTTTTGAAAACTAAGCAAGTTACTTCTTTATTTGGCTGGTATGGCACTTGTTTTCACTTCAATCAATGTTAAAATAGTGGTTTACCTAATGCTCTTGGAATGCAGTAGTTTCTTCAGTTGGGAAAACCAAACAATTTACTTCTTTAAAAGACTGCTACACCCTTGTTTTCACTTACAGTCAATGGCAAATCAGTTGTGATACCTAACACTCTGTGAATACAGTAGTTACTTCAGTTGTGGAAATAAAGCATGTTACTTCTTTATTTGGCTGCTATGCACTTGTTTTAACTTACAACCAATGTCAAATCCGTGGTTTTACCTAACATTCTGGGAATGCAGTTGGTTCTTCCTTTGTGAAAAGTAAGGAAGTTATTTCTTTAATCTGTGGCTACACCCTTGTGTTCAATTATTTTCAATACCAAAATACATGTGTGACCTAATGCTCTGTGAATGAAGGAGGTTCTTAAATTTTGAAAACTAAGAAAGTTGGTTGTTTAATTGCCTCCTACCTTGTTATTTTCACTTACAACCAATGTTAAAACACTGGTTTTATCTAACACTTTATGAATGAAGAAGGTTCTTCAATTTTCAAAAATTAAGCAAGGTACTTGTTTAATAGGATACTATTCACTTCTCAAATAGAAGCAATGAAAAAAACACTTGTTTTATATAGTACTTTGTGAGGGCAACTGGTCCTTCAGTTTTGAAAAATAAACGGGTTACTCATTTAATTGCTTGATTCACAATTCTTTTCACTTACAATCATTGTCAAAATGGTGGTTTTACCAAATGCTCTGTGAATGCAGGATTTTCTTCAGTTGTGAAAACAAGCACGTTACTTCCTTAATTGGCTGCTTTACACTTATTCTCACAATCAATGAAAAAGCAGGGTTATACCTAATGCTTTTTGAATGTAAGTTGTACTTGAGTTTGGAAAACTATGCAAGTTACTTATTTAAGTGCCTGCTGCATGCTCCTTTTTGCTTACAATCAATGTCAAAGCTCTGGTTTTACCTAATACTCTGTGAATGTTGTAGGTTATTCTGTTTTTAATTTTGAGTCAGTTAATTGTGTTATTTGCTGGTATTTTTTCTCACTAACAGTAAATGCCAAAACAGTAGTTTTACATAATGTTCTATGAAAGCAGGAGGTCCTCCAGTTTTGAAAACTAAGCAAGTTACTTGAATAATTGGCTGTTACACATGTTTTCACTTACAATCAATGTCAAAATGCTGGTTTTACCTAACACTTGTGAGTGCAGTAGTTTATACAGTTGTGAAAACTAAGCAAGTTACTCTTTCATTTGGTGCTATACACTTGTTTTCAGTTACAACCAGTTTCAAAACCCTGGTTTTAACTAGTGCTCTGTGAATGAAGGAGATTTTTCAGTTTTCAAAAATTAAGGAAAGTACTTGTTTAATAGTCTACTATTCATGTTTTCACTTACAATCAATGTCAAAACCCTGTTTTACCTAACACTCTGTAAATGAAAGACATTCTTCAGTTTTCAAAAACTAAGCAAGGTACTTGTTTAATAGGATACTATTCACTTCTTCTCACTTATAATCAATTAAAAGACTGGTTTTAATTTTGTGACTATAAGAGGTTCTTCAGTTTTGAAAATTAAGGAAGTTACTCATTTAATTGCCTGCTACACACTTCTTTTCAATTACAACCAATATCAAAGTGGGGATTTTACCTAACACTCTGTGAATGAAGGAGCATCTTCAATTTTCAAAAATTAAGGAATTTACTTGTATAATAGTATAGTATTCACATGTTTTCAATTACCATCAATGTCAAAATGGTGGTTTTACCTAACCCTCTGAAAATGCAGGAGATTCTTCAGTTGTGAAAACTAGACATGCTACTTCCTTAATTGCTCTCACTTACAATCAATGAAAATACACTGGTTTTACCTGATGCTTCTTGAATGTAAGTGGTTTTTCAGTTTTGAAAACTTAGCAAGTTACTCATTTAAATGCCTGCTTCACACTTCTGTTCACTTAGAATCAATGCCAACCCTGGTTTTGCCTGACACTCCATGAATGAAGGAGTTTCTTCAATGTACAAAAATTAAGTAAAGTGTTTAATAGGATATTATTCACTTCTTCCCACTTACAATCAAGGAATAAACACTGGTTTTCACAAGCAATTTGGGAATATAAGGGGTTCTTCACCTTTGAAAACTAAGCAAATTACTTCTTTATTTGGCTGCTATGGCACATTTTTTTCACTTCCAATCAATGTCAAAATCCTGGATTTACCTAAAGTTCTGTGAATGCAGTATGTTCTTCAGTTTTGAAAACTAAGCATGTTCCTTTTTAATTGGCTGCTATGTACTTCTTTCCCTTATAATGTCAATATGCTGGTTTTATATAATATATTGGGAATGTAGCTGTTTCTTCAAGTTGTGAAAACTAAACAAGTTCTATTTCATTGGGTGCTAGGCACTTGTTTCCATTTATAACCAATGACAAAACAATGGTTTACATAATGCTCTAGGAATACAGTAGCTTATTCAGTTAGGAAATCTAAGCAATTTAGTTCTTTAAATGAGTGCTACACACTTGTTTTCACTTACAGTCAATGGCAAATCAATTGTGATACCTAATACTCTGTGAATGCAGTAGTTTCCTCAGTTGTCAAAACTAAGAATGTTTCTTCTTTAATTGGCTGCAATGCACTTGTTTTAACTTACAACCAATGTCAAAACCTTGTTTTTACCTAACTTTCTGGGAATGCAGTAGTTTCTTCACTTCTGAAAGCTAAGGAAGTTATTTCTTTTATTGGCTGCTATGCACATATTTTGACTTACATTCAATATCAAAACACTTGTTTGCTCTAAAGCTCTGTGAAGGAAAGAGATTCTTCAGTTTTTTAAAATTAAGAAAGTTGCTTGCTTAATTACCTCCTACACCTTGTTTTCATTGGCAATCAATGCCAAAACACTGGTTTTACCTAATGCTGTGTGAATGTATGAAGTTCTTCAGTTCTAAATTCCAAGCAAGTTGTTTTATTTGCTCTATGCACTTGTTTACACTTACAACCTATGTCAAAACACTGGTTTTACCTAACACCCTATGAAAGAAGGAGGTTCTTCTTATTTTAATAATTAACCAAGGTACTTGTTTAATAGGATACTATCCACATGTCCTCACTTAAAATCAATGAAAAATCACAGGTTTTAACTTATAATTTGTGAATGTAAGTGGTCCTTTTGTTTTGAAAACTAAGAAAGTTACTCATTTAATTGTCTACTTCACACTTCTTTTCACTTACAATCAATGTCAAAGCAGTGGTGATACATAAGATTCTCTGAATGATGTCATTCCTTCACCTGTGATAACCAAGCAACTCCTTGTTTAATTGGCTGATATGCACTTGTTTTCACATACAATAAATATCAAAACATTAGGTTATTGATATTAAATATTAGGTTTTATGTAATGCTCTGTGAGTGTTGGAGGTTCTTCAGTTTTGAAATCTAAGCAAATTAATCCTTTATTTGGCTGCTATGGCACTTGTTTTCACTTACAATCAGTGTCAAAACATTGGTTTTAGCTAATGCTCTATGAATGCAGTAGGTTCTTCAGTATTGAAAACTAAGCAAGTAACATGTTTAACTGGCTCCTATGCAGTTGTTTTTACTAACAATGTCAAAATTCTGTTTTTACCTAGTACACCGAGAATGCAGTTTTTTCTTCAATTTGTGAAAACTAAGTAAGTTCTTTTTTCATTGGGTGCTATGCACTTGTTTTCACATACAATAAATATCAAAACACTGGTTTTACCTAATGTTCTGTGAATGCATTAGTTTCTTCAGTTTTGAAAACTAAGCAAGTAACTTTTTCATTCCATGCTATGCACTTGTTTCACTTACAATCAATGACAAAACAATGTTTTACCTAACATTCTTGGTATACAGTAGTTCCTTCTGTTAGGAAGCTAAGGAAAATTAATATCCCAATTGCACTCTCCCAGAAAATGGAGTGGAGACATCCACCCTCTCCAACTGCAGTGGAAAACGCACCCTCTCTGTACACATGGGTGGTACTCCTTTCTTGGCCCAAGGTGATGTCTTAATTCGAGATCTCAGCTTCCATGGGTTTCTTCTTAAAGCTGTTTCTCCTTCAATCTTTCCTTTCCATGTCCTCATTTGTCCAAGCTGACAGTGGTTTTGTTCATACATCACTCTCAAAAACTTTTTTGGTTTACCATGCAGGGTTCCAAGCCATCAGACAGTAAGACTTTCCACAAGCCTTTCCTAGATAACTGCATCCTCAATTCTGATTTACAAGTTCCAATTTAGTAAAGTCTTCAAATGGGGCATTTTATCTATGAATTTGATTTCCAGAAACTAGGAAGTTCCAGAATCAGTTTCTGTTTTCTTCATGGCCAAAAGTTCAGTCCTTAGTGTTTTTCACTCATCTAGTGTTTTGTTATACACTGCAATGAGAAGCCAAGCCACATTCTCTGAGTTAACCTTGGAAAGATCTTCAGCTAAATCGCTCAGGTTCACCATTTTCAAATCATGTCTTCCATAAAACACCAGAAGTTAATCTTGTTAAATTCTCTGCAATTTTAAAACTTGGATTGCTTTTCCTCCAGTTTCCAATTATAGTTTCATCATATATTTCTAAGGCATCATAGAAAGTTTCTTTAGTATCCATATTACCAACAACAGTCTCTTCAAAATATATTTGGCCTTTTCCATCAAGTATCTCAGAATTCCTCCAAAAATACCCCTTACCCATTTAAAAAACCGTTCCAACTTTTTGGTAATTGCAATAGTACTTCACCACTCCTTGGGACCAAATTCTGTATTAGTCAGCCAAAGAGGTTCTAATACAATATACCAGAGATCATTTGGTCTTTATAAAGGGTATTTATTTGGGGGAGAAGTCCACAGTTACCAGACCTTAAAGCATAAGTTTCTTCCCTCACCAAAGTATATTGCCACGTGTTGGAGCAAGACAGCTGCCAACACTTGCCACAGGTCATTCTTCTTGTGTATCTCTCTTCCTGGGGCTGTGGTTCTCTCCAGGATTAGCCCCCTGTTTCCTCCACAAGGTCAGCTGTAAGCTATTAAACTCTCTAGGCTTTCCTTCTCTCTACAAGGGCAGCTGTGAACTCTCAGGTGAATGGCTTATCTCTATCCTTGGGCCTTTTCCCCAAAATCAAAACTTCAACTTCAAAAACTGAACCCTCTCTCTTTGCTTTGTCTTTTATATTTAATTCCACCACCCACCAAGGGGTGGGGCTCAACACCCTACTGACATGGCCCAATCAAAGCCCCAATTATAACTTCATCATGACCAGATGTACCGGTCAGTTTACAAACAGAGTATAATATAGATATTTGGAATTCATTAGTATATAAACTGCCAAATGGCTACAGATACCTAAAATTCTGTGAATGCAGTATTTCTTCAGTTGTGATAACTAAGCATGTTACTTCTTTAATGGGCTGCTATGAACTTGTTTTCACTTACAATGTCAATATGCTGGTTTTACCTAATATGCTGAGAATGCAGTTGTTTTTTCAAGTTGTGAAAACTAAGCAAGTTACATTTTCATTCGGTGCTATGCACTTGTTTTCACTTATAGCCAATGTCAAAATCCTGGTTTTAACTAACACTGTGAATGAAGGTGGTTCTTCAATTTTCAAAAATTAAGCAAGATACTTTAATAGGATACTATTCACATCTTTCACTTACAATCATGGAAAAAACACTGGTTTTACATTTCTGAATGTAAATGGATCTTCAGTTTTCAAAACTAAGAAAGTCACTCATTTAGTTGCCTTCTACACATTCCATTTCACTTACACTCAATGTCAAAATGGTGGTTTTAGCTAGCACTCTGTGAATATTGGAGTTTCTTCAGTAGTGAAAACAAGATACATTACTTCCCTAATTGCGTGCTTTGCACTTTTTCTCACAATTAATGTAAAAACACTGGTTTTACCTTACAATTTTTGAATGTAAGTGGTTCTTCATTTTGAAAAACTATGCAAGTGACACATTTAATTGCCTGCTGCATTCTTCTTTTTGCTTACAGTCAATGTCAAAGCACTGGATTTATCTTGTGCTCTTTGAATGCAGGAGGTTATTCTGTTTTGAATGCTAAGCAACTTTCTTGTGTTATTGCTGGTATTTAACCTGACTTACAATCAATGCCAAAACAGTGGTTTAACTAATGTTCGATGAATACGGGAGGTCGTTCAGTTTTGAAAACTAAGCAAGTTTCTTGTATAGTAGGTTGTTACACACTTCTTTTCACTTACAATGTCAAAATGTTGGTTTTACCTAATATTTGTGAATGCAGTAGTTTCTTCAGTTATGAAAACTAAGCAAGATACTTTTTCATTTGGTTCTATGCACTTGTTTTCAATTACAACCAATGTCAAAACCCTGGTTTTACCTAACACTCTGTGAAGGCAATATGTTCTTCAATTTTGAAATCCAAGCAAGTTACTTGTTTAACTGCCTGCTATGCACTTGTTTTCACTTACAGTGTCAATATGCTATTCTACCTGATACTATGAGTATGCAGTTGTTCCATCATGTTGTGAAAACTAAGCAAGTTACTTTTTCATTGACTGCTTTGCACTTGTTCTCACAATCAATGAAAAAACATTGGTTTTACCTAAAGCTCTGTGAAAGCCGTAGGTTATTATTTTAATAATTCAAAGCAAGTTACTTGTGTTATTTGCAGCTATTGATTCTCACTTACAATCAATGTCAAACAGTGGTTTAACTTAATGGTCTATGAATTCAGGAGGTCCTTCAGTTTTGAAAATTAAGCAAATTTCTTGTATAATTGACTGTTATGCACATGATTTCCCTTAATAACAATGTCAAAATGCTCATTTTACCTAATACTTATGAATGCAGTAGTTTCAGTTGTGAAAAACAAGCAAGCTACGTTTTCATTTGGTGCTACTCACTTGTTTTCACTTACAACCAATGTCAAAACACTAGTTTTATCTAATGTTTGTGAATGAAGGAGGTTTTCAATTTTTTAAAATTATTCAAGGTACTTGTTTACTAGGATACTATTCACTTCTCACTTACAATCAATGAAAAAACACTGGTTTTAACTTTGTGCATGTAAGTAGTCTTCAATGTGAAAACTAAGCAATTTACTCATTTAATTGCCTGCACCACACTTCTTTTCACTTACAATCAATGTCAAAGCACTTGTTTTACCTAATGCTCTGTGAATGCAGTAGGTTATTCTCTTTTGAATTCTAAGAAGTTTCTTGTGTTATTGCTGGTATTTAATCTAATTTACAATCAATGCCAAAACAGTGGTTCTATCTCTTGCTCAATGAATGCAGGTGTTCCTTCTGTTAAGAAAACTAACCAAGTTTCTTTTATAATTGGTTGTTATGCACTTGTTTTCATTTATAATCAATTTCAAAATGCTGCTTTTAACTTAATGCTTGTGAATGCAGTAGTTTCTTCAGTTGTAAAAACTAAGCAAATTACTTTGTCATTTGGCGCTATGCACTTGTTTTCACTTACAACCAATGTCAATACCCTGGTATTACCTAACACTCTGTGAATGCAGTAAGTTCTGTTTTGAAAACTAAGCAAGTTAATTGTTTAATTGGTTATTAGGCACTTGTTTTCACTTACAATGTCAATATGCTGGTTTTACCTAATACGCTGAGAATGCAGTTGTTTCTTCTAGTTGTGAAAATGAAGGAAATTACTTTCTCATTGGGTGCTATGCACTTGTTTTGACTTAAAATCAAAGACAAAATTGGTTTACATAATGCTTTTGGAATGCAATAGTTTCTTCAGTAGGGAAAAATAAGCAATTAACATCTTTAAATGCGTGCTACACACTTGTTTTCACTTACAGAGAGTGGCAAATCAGTTGTGATACCTAACACTCTGTGAATACAGTAATTTCTTCAGTTGTGAAACCTAGTCATGTTACTTCCTTAATTGGCTGCTTTGAACTTGTTCTCAATTACAATCAATGAAAATATAATCATTTTTTCTAATACTATGTGAATGTAAGTCGTTCTTCAGTTTTGAAAATTAAGGAAGTTACTCCTTTAGTTGCCTGATTCACACGTCTTTTCACTTAAAATCAATGTCAAAGCAGTGGTGATACATAAGATTCTGTGAATTCAGTCATTTTTTTCACTTGTGAAACCAAGGAAGTTCTTGTTTAATTGGCTGCTATGCACCTGTTATCTTATACAATAAATATCAAAACCCTGGTTTTACTTAACACTCTGAATGTAGGAGGCTCTTCAGTTATGAAAACTGAGCAAATTACTTCTTTATTTGGTTGGTATGGCACTTTCTTTCACTTACAATCAATGTCAAAACAATGGTTTACCTAATGTTCTGTGAATGCATTATGTTATTCAGGTTTGAAAACTAGGCAAGTCATTTGTTTAATTGGATGCTACACACTTATTTTCATTTATAATGTCAATATGCTGCTTTTACCTAATACACTGTGAATGCAGTTATTTCTTAAAATTGTGAAAACTGAGTAAGATAATTTTTCATTTGGTGGTATGCACATGTTTTCACTTACAATCAAGGACAAAACAATGGTTTACCTAATGCTCTTGGATTGCAGTAGTTTTTTCTGTTGGAAAAAAGCAATTTACTTCTTCAAATGAATGCCATTTACTTTTTTTAACTTACAGTCAATTGCAAATCAGTTGTGAAAACTAAGTGTATTTCTACTTTTATTGGCTGCTATGCACTTGTTTTATCTTTCAGTCAAAATCAAAACACTTGTTTGGCCTAATGTTCTATGAATGAAGGACATTCTACTTTTTTGATAACTAAGAAACTTGCTTACTTAATTGCCTGCTACACATCTGTTTCCACTTGCAATCAATGTAAAAAAAACTGGTTTACTTAATGTTCTCTGATTGCACGTGTTTCTTCAGTTTTGAATTCCAAGAAAGTAGTTTAATTTGCTGCTATGCACTTCTTTTCACTTACAACAAATGTCAAAACTGTGGTTTTACCTACCACTCTGTGAATGAAGGAGGTTCTTCAATTTTCAAAAATTAAGCAAGGTACATGTTTAATAGGATACTATTCAATTCCTCTTACTTAAAATCAATGAAAAAACAATGGTTAAAATTTGTGAATATAAGTGGTTCTTCAGTTTTGAAAACTAAGCAAGTTACTCATTTAATTTCCTTCTATACACTTCTTTTCACTTACAATCAAAGTCAAAATCGTGGTTTTACATAATACTTTGTCAATGCAGGGGTTTCTACTGTTGTGAAAACTAGGCACATTACTTCCTTAATTGACTGCTTTGCACCTATTCTCACAAAAAAAATAAAAATAAAACACTTGTTTCACCTAGTGCTTTGTGAATATAAGTGGTTTTCCAGTTTGGCAAACTATGGAAGTTACTCATTTAATTGCCTGTTGCACATTTATTTACACTTACAATCAATTGTCAGAGTACTGGTTTGACCTAATTCTCTGTGCATGCAGTAGGTTATTCTATTATGAATTCTAAGCAATTTACTCGTGTTATTTGCTTGTGTTTATTCTAATAATCAATGCCAAAACAGTTGTTTTACCTAATTTTCTATGAATGAGGAGGTCCTTCAGTTTTGAAAACTAAGCCAAGTTACTTGTATAACTGGCTGTTACACACTTATTTTCACATACAATCAATGTCAAAATGCTGGTTTTACCTAACAATTATGAATGCAGTGGTTTCTTCAATTGAGAAAACTAAGGAAATTATTTTTTCATTTTGTGCTTTGCACTTGTGTTCACATGAAACCAATGTCAAAACCCTGCTTTTACCTAACACTCTGTAAATCCAGGAGTCTCTTCACTTGTGAAAACTAGGCAGGTTACTTCCTTTATTGGATGCTTTGCATCTGTTCTCACAATCAATGAAAAAACATTGGTTTTACCTAATGCTTTGTAAAAGTAAGTGGCACTTCAGTTTTGAAAACTAAGAAAGTTACACATTTAATTGCCTGCTTCACACTTCTTTCAGCTTACAATCAATGTCAAAGTTGTGGTGATACATAATATACTCTGAATGAAGTGGTTTCTCCTCTTGAGGAAGCCACGCAAGTTCTTGATTAATTGGCTGCTAGGCACTTGTTTTTACATACAATACATTTCAAAACACTGTTTTACATAATGCTCTCTGAATGTAGGAGCTTCTTGACTTTTGAAAACTAAGTGAATTACTCCTTTTCTTGGCTGCTCTGGCACTTTTTTCACTTACAATCAATGTCAAAACACTGTTTTTACCTAATGCTCTGTAAATGCAATAAGTTCTTCATTTCTGAAAACTAAGGAAGTTACTTTTTTAATTGGCTTCTATGCACTTTTTTTCACTTACAATGATAAATGCTGGTTTTACATAATACACTGAGAATGCAGTAGTTTCTTCAGTTTTGAAAACTAAGTATGTTACTTCTTTATTGGCTGTTATATACTTGTTTTAACTTACAACAAATGTCAAAACCGTCGTTTTACCTAACGTTCTGGGAATGCAGTAGTTTCTTGATTTGTGAAAACACAGAATTTGTTTCTTTAATTGGCTGCTTTGCACTTGTTTTCACTTATATTCAATATCAAAAATTTGTTTGACCAAATGCTCTGTGAATGAACGAGTTTCTTCAGTTTTGAAAATTAAGCAAGTTGCTTGTTTTATGGCCTGCTACACATTTGTTTTCACTTACATTGTATATCAAAACATTTGTTTGTCTTAATGATCTGTGAATGAAGGAGGTTCTACAGCTTTAAAACTAAGTTGCTTGTTTAATTGCCTGCTACACAGTTGTTTTGACTTAAAATCAATGTTAAAACACTGATTTTACCTAATGCTCTTTAATGCATGAGGTTCCTCAGTTTTGAAGTCCAAGCAAGTAGCTTAATTTGCTGCTATGCACTTGTTTTCCCTTACAACAAACGTCAAACCCTGGTTTTATCTAACCCTCTGTTAATGAAGGAGGTTCTTCAGTTATCAAATATTAAGGAATGTACTTGTATAATAGGACACCATTCAAGTGTTTTCACTTACTATCAACGTCAAAGCCCTGGTTTTACCCAACACTCTGTGAATGAAAGTGGTTCTTCAATTTTCAAAACCTAAGAAAGGCACTTGCTTAATAAGATTCTATTCACTTCTTCTCACTTACAATCAATGAAAAAACACTGGCTTTTCCTTTGTGAATGTAGGTGGTTCTTCAGTTTGGAAAACAATACAAGATACTCATTTAATTGCCTGCTGCACACTTCTTTTCACTTACAATCAATGTCAAAGTACTGGTTTTATCTAACACTCTGAGTTTTTTCCGTTGAGAAAACTAAACACGTACCTTCCTTACTTAGCTGCTGTGCAGCTATTTTTAAAATCGATGAAAAAACACTGGTTTAACCTACTGCTCTGTGAATGCAGTAGGCTCTTCAGTTTTGAAAACTAAGCAAGTTACTTGTTTAATTGGCTGCTATGCACTTGTTTTCATATACAATATCACTATGGTGTTTTAACAATATGCAGAGAATGCAGTTGTTCCTTCAACTTGTGAAAACTGAACAAGTTGCTTTTTCATTGGGTGCTATGCACTTGTTTTCACTTACAATCAATTACAAACCAATGGTGTCCCTAATGCTTGTGGAAGGCAGTCATTTTCCATTTGTGATAAATAAGCATGTAAGTTCTTTAATTGGCTGCTATGCATTAGTTTTGACTTAAAACCAATATCAAAACTATGGTTTTACCTAATGTTCTGGGAATGCAGTAGATTTTTCACTTGTAAATTAAGGAAGTTATTTCTTTAATTGGCTACTACATAATTATATTTCACTTGTATTCAATATCAAAGCACGTATTTGACCTAATGCTCTGTGAATGAAGGAGGTTGTTCAGTTTTGAAATCTAAGCAAGTTGCTTCTTTAATTGAGTGCAACACACTTGTGTTCAGTTACAATCAATGTGAAAACACTGGTTTTACCTAATGCTCTTGTGAAAGCAAGAGGTTCTTTAGTTTTTATTCCAAGCAATTATTTTAATTAGCCACTATGCAATTGTTTTCACTTACAGGGTAGTGTCAAAACCCTGGTTTTACCTAATATTCTGGGAATGATGGAGGTTCTTCAGTTTTCATAAATTAACCTAAGTTCTGGTTTAATAGGATACTTCTTCTCACTTACAGTCAATGAAAAAACATTGGTTTTACCTTTATGAATATAAGTGGTTCTTCAATTTTGAAAACTAAGCAGTTTACTCATTTAATTGCCTTCTGCACACTTCTTTATACTTACAATCAATGTCAAAACCCTGGTGTACCTAATGTTCTGTGAACTTAGTAGGTTATTCTGTTTTGAACTCTAAACAAGTTACTTGTACTATTTGCTGGTATTTATTCTCACTTATAATCAATGTCAAAACAGTGTTTTACCTAATGGTCTATGAAAGCAAGATGTCCTTCAGTTTTGGAAACTAAGGAACTTCCTTGTATAATTGGCTGTTATGCACTTGTTTTACTGACAATGAATATTAAAACACTGGCTTTACCAAATCCTCTGTGAAAGCATGAAATTCTTCACTTTATACTACCAACCAATTAGTTTAATTTGCTGCTATGCATTTGTTTTCATTTACATCCATTGTCAAAAGCCTGGTTTTACATAACCCTCTGTGAATGAAAGAAGTTCTTCCATTTTCAATAATTAAGCAGGGTTTTTAAAATGATACTATTCACTTCTCATGTATAATTAATCAAAAAACACTTGTCTTACCTTTGTGAATGTGTGTTTTTGCTTTTGAAAATTAAGCAAGTTACTCTTTTAATTGCCTGCTACATCCATTTTTTCCATTACAATCAATGTCAAAATCATGGTTTTACCTAATGATCTGTGAATGCAGGGGTTCTCAATTGTGAAAGCTAGGCATGTTACATCCTTACATAGCTGCTTTGCACTTGTTCTCACAATCAATGAAAAAACAATGGTTTACGTAATGCTCTGTGAATGCATTAGTCACTATAGCTTTGAAATCTAAGCAAGTTCTTTGTTAACTGGCTGCTATGCACTTCTTTTAACTTACAATGTTTATATGATGCTTTCACCTCATATGCAGAGAATGCAGTTGTTCCTTCAAGTAGTGAAAACTAAGCAAGTTGCTTTTTCATTGGGTGCTATGCACTTGTTTTCAATTACAAACAATGACAAAACAATGGATTTCTTAACACTACTGGAATGCAGTACTTTCTTCAGTTATGAAAACTAAGCAGTTTACTTCTTTAAATGATTGATATGCACTTGTTTTCACTTACGCTCAATGGCAAATCAGTTGTGATATCAAACGCTGTGAGTGCAGCAGTTACTTAAGTTGTGAAAACTAAGCATGTCACTTCTTTAATTGGCTAAAACCTAGACACTTTACTTTCTTAATTGGCTGCTTTGCACTTGTTCTCAAAATCAATGAAAAAACACTGGTTTTACCAAATGCTTTGTGAATGTCAGTGTTTCCTCAGTTTGGAAATCTGTGCAAGTTACTCATATAATTGCTTGTTGCACAATACCTTTCACTTACAATCAATGTCAAAGCATTGGTTTTTCCTATTGTTCTGTGAATGCAGTAAGTTATTTTGTTTTGAATTGTAAGGAACTTTCTTGTGTTATTGCTAGTGTTTATTCTCATTTACAATCAATGCCAAAACAGTGGTTTTACCTACTGCTCTAAGAATGCAGGATGTCCTTCTGTATTGAAAACCAAGCAAGTCATTTGTATAATTCTCTGTTATGCCCTTCTTTTCACTTACAATTAATGCCAAAATGCTGGTTTTACCTAATACTTGTGAATGAAGTAGTTTCCTCAGTTGTGAAAACTAAGCAAGTTACTTTTTCATTTGGAGCTATGCACTTGTTTTCACTTACAAACAATGACAAAACCCTGGTTTTACCTAACACTCTGGGAATGAAGAAGGTTCTCCAATTTCCCAAATTAAGGAAGATACTTGTTTAATAGGATTCTATTCACTTGTTTTCACTTACAGTCAGTGTCAAAATGGTGGTTTTACCGAACCCTCTGTAAAGGCAGGAGTTCCTCCAGTTGTGAAAACTAAGCACATTACTCACTTAACTGGCTGCTTTGCACCTGTGCTCACTTACAATGAAAGAAAGAACACTATTTTTTTACATAACACTTTTTTGTGTGTATTTAACTGATTCTTCAGTTTTGAAAACTACACAAGTTACTCATTTTACTGCTTGCTTCACACTTCTTTTCACTTACAATCAATGTCAAAGCACTGGTTTTACCTAATACTCTGTGAATGCAGTAGGTTATTCTGTTTTGAATTCCAAGCAAGTTACTGGTGTCATTTGCTGGTATTTATTCTTGCTTACAATCAATGCCAAAACTGGGTTTTACCTGACACTCTATGAATGCAGGAGGTCTTTCAGTTTTGAAAACTGAACAAGGTACTTTTATAATTGGCTGTTGTGCACTTTTCACCTAAAATCAATGTCAAAATGCTAGTTTTACATAATACTTGTGAATTCAGTAGTTTCTTCAGTTGTGAAAATGAAGCAAATTACTTTTTCATTTGGGATATGCACTTGTTTTCACTTCCAATCAATGTCAGAACCCTGGTTTTACCTACTGCTCTGTGAATGAAGGAGGTTCTTCAGTTATGAAATATTAAGGAATGTACTTGTTTAGTAGGATACTATTCACTTGTTTTCACTTACAATCAATATCAAAACCCTAGTTTTACCTGACACACTATGAATGAAGGGGGTTCTTCAATTTTCAAAAATTAAGCAAGGTAATTGTTTAATAGGATACTATTCACTTCTTCTCACTTAAAAATCAATTAAAAATCACTGATTTTAACTTTGTGAATGTAAGTGGTATTTCCATTTTGAAAACTAAGCAAGTAACTTGTTTAATTGCCTACTACACACTTCTTTTCTCTTATAATCAATGTCAAAATGTTGGTTTTACCAAACACTCTGTGAATGCAGAATTTTTTCAGTTGTGAAAACTAGGCACATTAATTCCTTAATTGGCTGCTTGGCACTTGTTCTCTCAATCAGTGAGAAAACCCTGGTTTTACCTAATGCTTTGTGTATGTAAGTGGCTGTTCAACTGAATACTCTGCAAGTTATTCACTTAATTGCCTGCTGCACACTTATTTTCACTTACAATCAATGTCAAAGCACTTGTTTTACCTAATGCTCTGTGAATGCAGTAGGTTATTCAGTTTTGAGTTCTAAGGAAGTTACTTGAATTATTTGCAGGCATTTATTCTCACTTACAATGTCAGAACAATGGTTTTACCTAATGCTCTATTAATGCAGGAGTCCCTTCAGTTTTGAAAACTAAGCAATTTACTTGTATAATTGCCAGTTATGCACTTGTTTTCAATTACAACCAATGTCAAAAGCCTGGTTTTACCTAATGCTTTGTGAATGAAGGGGGCTCTTCAATTTTCAAATACTAAGGAATGTACTTGTTTAATAAGGTACTATTCACTTGTTTTCACTTACAATCAATATCAAAACCCTGGTTTTACCTAACACACTGTGAATGAAAGTGGTTATTCAATTGTCAAAAATTAAGCAAGGTACTTGTTCAATAGGATACTGTTCACATCTTTTAATTTACAATCAATGGAAAAAAGGTGGGTTTCAACTTTGTGAATGTAAGTGGTATTTTAGTTTTGAAAACTAAGCAATTTACTTGTTTAATTGACTGCTGCTACCCACATCTTTTCACTTACAACCAATGTCAAAATGGTGGTTTTACCTAGTGCTCTGCGAATGCAGGAGTTTCTTCAGTTCTGAAATCTAGACATATTACTTCCTTAATTGGCTGCTTTGCACTTGTTCTCACAATCAATTAAAAAACGCTGGTTTTACCTAACACTTTGTGAATGTAAGTAGTACTTCAGTTTTGAAAACTTAGCAAGTAACTCATTTTATTGCCTGCTTCACACTTCTTTTCACTTACAGTCAATGTCAAAAAAGTGGTGATATATAAGATCCTGTGAATACAGTTATATCTGAATTTGTGAAAACCAAGCAAGCCCTTGTTTAATTGGCTGCTATGCATTTGTTTTCACATACAGTAAATATCAAAACACTGCTTTTACCTAATGCTATGTGAATGTAGGAGGTTCTTCAGTTTTGAAAAAGGGCAATTTGCTTCTTTATTTGACTGGTAGGTACTTGTTTTCATTTACAATATCAATATGCTCATTTTATCTAATATGCTGAGAATGCAGTTGTTTCTCCAAGTTGTGAACACTTAGCAAGTTACTTTTTCACTCGGTGATATGCACTTGTTTTCATTTACAATCAATGAAAGAGCAATGGTTTACCTAAAGCACTTGGAATGCAGTAGTTTCTTCAGTTAAGAAAGCTAAGCAATTTACTTCTATAAATGACTGCTATGCACTTGTTTTCATGTACAGTCAATGGCAAATAAGTTGTGATGCCTAACAGTTTGTGAATGCTAGAGTTTCTTCAGCTGTGAAAACTAAACACGTTACTTTATTAATTGACTGTTATGCACTTGTCTTAACTTAAAACCAATGTGAAAACCATGGTTTTACCTATCATTGTGATTCTTCAGTTTTGAAAATTAAGCAAGTCACTCATTTACTTGCCTGCTATGCACTTCATTTCTCTCATAATCATTGTCAAAATGTTAGTTTTATCTAACACTCTGTGAATGCAGGATTATCTTCAGTTGTGAAAACTAGGCACTTTACCTCCTAATTGTCTGCTTTGCAATTGTTCTCACAATCAATGAAAAAACTCTGGTTTTACCTTATGCTTTGTGAATGTAAGAGGTTCTTCAGTTTGGAAAACTATGCAAGTTACTCATTTAATTTCCTGCTGCACGTTTCTTTTCACTTACAATCAATGTCAAAATGGTGGTTTTAGAAATGCTCTGTGAATGCATGAGTTTCTTCAGTTTTGAAAATTAGGCACGTTACTTCATCAAGTGGCAGCTTTGCATTTGTTCTCACAATAAATGAAAAAATACTGCCTTTGCCTATTGCTTTGTGAATGTAAATGTTTCTTCAGTTTGGAAAACTAGGATAGTTTTCCCACTCTGAGTGACTATGCAAGTCACTCATTTAAATGCCTGCTGAACACTTCCTTTCACTGAAAACAAATGGAAAAGCACTGGTTGACTCTTACAATATGCTGGTTTTACCTAATATTGTGAGAATGCAGTTATTTCTTCAAGTTGTGAAAACTAAGCAAATTACTTTTTCATTGGTTGCTATGCACTTGTTTTCACATACAATACATATCAAAACACTGTTTTTAACTTATGCTCTGTGAATGTAGGAGGTTTTTCACTTTAGTAATCTAAGCAAATTACTTCTTTATTTGGCTGCTATGGCACTTGTTTCACTTGCAATCAATGTCAAAACAGTGGTTTTTACCTAATGCTCTGTGAACGCAAAAGGTTCTTTAGTTTTGAGTTCCAAGCAAGTTTTAATTTGCTGCTATGCACTTGTTTTCACTTACAACCAATGTAAAAACCCTGTTTTTACCTAACACTCTGTGAATTAAGGAGGTTCTTCAATTTTCAAATATTAAGCAAGATACTTGTTTATATGACAGTATTCACTTCTCACCTGTGAATGCAGGATTATCTTCAGTTGTGAAAACTAGGCACTTTACCTCCTAATTGGCTGCTTTTCACTTGTTCTCACAAGCAATGGAAAAACACTGGTTTTACCTAGTACTTCATGAATGTAAGTGGTTCTTCAGTTTAGAAAACTGTGCAAGTTACACATTTAATTGCCCTTTAATTGCCCATTGCACACTTCTTTTAACTTACAATCAATGTCAAAACACTGGTTTTACCTAACGTTCTGTGAATGCAGTAGGTTATTCTGTTTTGTATTCTAAGCATGTTACCTGTTTTATTTGCCAATGTTTATTCTCACTTACAATCAATCACAAACATTTGTTTTACCTAACACTCTCTGAATGTAGAAGGTCCTTCACCTTTGAAAATTAAGGAAGTTACTTATATAAATGGCTGTTTTTCAGTTGTTTCCCTTACAATCTATATCAAAACACTGGTTTTACATAATGCTAAGTGAATGCAGTAGGTTCTTCAGTTTTGTAAACAAAGCATGTTACTTGTTTACTTGGCTGCTATGCACTTGTTTTCACTGAGAATGTCAATATGCTGGTATTCCCTAAAATACTGAGAATGCAGTTGTTTCTTCAACTTGTGAAAACTAAGCAAGGAACATTTTCTTTCGGTGCTATGCACTTCTTTGCACTTTCAATCAATGAGAAAACAATGGTTTAGCTAACATTTTTGGGATGCAGTCGTTTATTCATTTGGGAAAACAAAGAAATTTATTTCTTTAAATTACTGCTATGCACCTGTTTTCACTTACCATCAATGGCAAATCAGTTGTGATACCCAAAACTCTGTGAATATGGTAGTTTCTCCAGTTGTGAAAACTAAGCATGTTAATGTTTTAATTGGCTGCTGTGCACTTGTTTTAACTTACAACCAATGTCAAAACCATGGTTTTACTTAACTTTCTGGGAATGCAGTAGATACTTTGTTTGTGAAAACTAAGGAATTTATTTCTTTATTGGCTGCTATGCACTCATTTTCAATTACATTCAATGTCAAAACACTTCTTTGACCGAATGCTCCATCAATGAAGGTGGTTACTCATTTTTGAATACTACACAAGTTGCTTGTTTAATTCCCTGCTACACACTTGTTTTGACTTACAATCAATGTCTAAACTCTGGTTTTACCTAATGCTCTGTGAATGCATGAGTTTCTTCAGTTTTGTATTCAAAGCAGGAAGTTTCATTTGTTGCTATGCACTTGTATTCTCTTAAAACCAATGTCAAAACCCTGGTTTTACCTAACACTCTGTAAATGAAGAGAGTACTTCAATTTCAAAAATTAAGCAAAGTACTTCTTTAATAGGATACTATTTACTTCTATCACAATCAATGAAAAAACATTGGCTTTACATAATTCTTTGTGAATACATGTGGTCCTTCAGTTCTGAAGATTAAGCAAGTTGCTTGTTTAATTAACAGCTACACACTTGTTTTCACTTACAATAAATGTCAAAATGGTGGTTTTACCTAAACCTCTGTAAATGCAGGTGTTTCTTCAGTTGTGAAAACTAGGCACTTTAGTTACTTAATTGGCTGCTTTGCATTTGTTCTCAACTTACAATGAATTAAAAAATACTGGTTTTTCCTAATGCTTGTGAACATAAGTTTTGTTTCAACTGGGAAAACTATGCAAATTTTTCATTTAATTGCCTGCTGTACACTTCTTTTCAACTATCATCAATGTCCAAGCACAGGTTTTATGTAATGCTCTTTGAATGCAGCAGGTTATTGTGTTTTGAATTCAAAGCAAGTTACTTGTGTTATTTGCTGGTATTTATTCTCACTTACAATCAATGCCCAAACAGTGGTTATACCTAATACTCTATGAATGCAAGAGGTCCTTCAGTTTTGACGACTTAGCAGGTTACTGTAAAATTGGCTGTTATGCACTTGTTTTCACTTACAATCAATGTCAATATGTTGGTTTTACATAATACTTGGGAATGCAGAAGTTTCTTCATTTGTGAAAACTAAGCAAGTTACTTTTTAATTAGGTGTAATGTGCTTGTTTTCAATTGCAACCAATATCAAAACCCTGGTTTTACCTAATGCACTGTGAAAGCAGGAGGTTCTTCAATTTTCAAAAATTAAAGTAATTGTTTAATAGAACACTACTCACTACTTCTCATTTACAATCAATGTCAAAACACTGATTCTACCTAAGGTTTGTGAATGTTAAGTGGTTATCCGGTTTTGAAAACTAAGTAATTTACTCAAATAATTGCCTGCTTCATACTTATTTTCACTTACAATCAATGTCAAAGCAGTGGTGATACAAAAGATTCTGGGAATGCAGTCACTTCTTCACTTGTTAAAACCAAGCCACTCCTTGCTTAATTGACTGCTGTGCACCTGTTTTCACATACAATAAATACCAAAACCCTGGTTTTACCTACTGCTCTTTGAATACAGTAGATAGATCACTTTTGAAAACAGAGCAAATTACATGTTTAATTTACTGATATGCACTTGTTTTCACTTACAACAAATATCAATACACTGGTTTTACCTAACACACTGAATTAAGAAGGTCCTTAAATTTTCAAAAATTAACAAGGTACTTTTTTAATAGGATACTATTCATTTTTCTCACTTACAATCAATAAAAAAACAGTGGATTTACTTTTGTGTACATAAGAGGACCTTCAGTTTTGAAAACTAAGCAAGTTACTCAAATAATTGCCTGCTGCATGCTCCTTTTCACTTAAAATTGATGTATAAGCAGTGGTGACATATAAGATTCTGCGAATGCAGTCATTTCTTCATTTGTGAAAACCAAGCAAAGTCCTTGTTTAATTGGCTGCTATGTACTTGTTTTCACATACAATAAATATCAAAACACTGATTTTACCTAATGTTCTCTGAATGCAGTTATTCAGTTTTGAAAACTAAGTGAGTTACATGTTTAATTGGCTGCTATGCACTTGTTTTCACTTAAAATGTCAATATGCTGGTTTTACCTAATATGCTGAGAATGCAGTTGTTTCTTCAAATTGTGAAAATTAAGCAAGTTACTTTTCTTTGCGTGCTATGCACTTGTTTTCACTTACAATCAATGAGAAAACAATGGGATACCTAACACTCTTGGAATTCAGTAGTTTCTTGAGTTGGGAAAACAGAGCAATTTACTTCTTTAAATTAGTGCTATGCACTTGCTTTCACTTACACTCAATGGAAAATCCATTTTGGTACCTAACATTCTGTGAAGGCAGTAGTTTCTTCAGTTCTGAATACTAAGCATGTTACTTCTATAATTGGCTGCTATGCACTCGTTTTCCCTTACATTTAATATTGAAATACCTGTTTGTCCCAATTTTCTGTGAATCAAGGAGCGTCTTCTGTTCTGAAAATTAAGCAATATGCCCATGTAAATCCCTTGTACACATTTGTTTTCATTTACAATAAATGTCAAAATCCTGGTGTTACCTAATGCACAGTGAATGCAGAAGGTTCTTCAGTTTTGAATTCCAAGAAAGCAGTTTAATTTGCATCTAAGCATTTGTTTACAATTAAACTAATGTCAAATTCCTGATTTTACCTCACACCATGTGAATGAAGGAGGTTAATCAATTTTCAAAAATTAAGCAAGGTACTTGTTTTATAGGATACTGTTCACTTCTTCTCACAATCAATGTAAAAACACTGGTTTTACCTTTGGGAATGTATATGTTTCTTCAGTTTTTAAAACTTATCAAGTTACTTGATTAATTGCCTGCTTCACACTATTTTCAGTTGCAATAAATATCAATGCAGTAGTAATACATAAGATTCTGTGAATGCAGTCGTTTCTTCACCTGTGATAACCAAGCAAATCCTTGTTTAATTGACTGCTATGCAGTTGTTTTCACATACAATAAATATCAAAACACTGGTTTAGTCTATGGCACTGTGGATGTAGGAGGTTCTTCTCTTTTGAAAACTAAGCAAATTACTTCTTTATTTGCCTGCTATGGCATTTGTTTTCACTTACAATAAATGTCAAATACTGGGTTTACCTAATGCTCTGTGAATGCAATACGTTCTTCACTTTTGAAAACTGAGCATGTTACTTGTTTAAATGGCTGCATGTATTTGTTTCACTTACAATGTCAATATGCCAATTTTACCTAATATGCTGTGAATGCTGTTGTTTCTTCAAGTTATGAAAATTAAGCAGGTTACTTTTCCATTGAGTGCTATGCACTTGTTTTCATTTAAAATCAATGATAAAGCAATGGTTTTTATAACACCCTTGGAATGCAGTAGTTTCTTTAGTTGGGAAAATAAAGCAATTTACTTTTTTTAAAAATTATGGGTAAAAATCAAAATTCTCACAATACATACAAATATTTGCAAAATGATATATAAATATATATGCATATATGTGTATTTGCTTACAAAAATGTTATATATATATACATATATTTTAAGAGGTGCTTAGATTACCCAAAATATTACACGGAACCCACTGGGATTCCCATGTTGCCCACCTCCCACACCTCCCATCACATTCCACACAAACATCTCCCACAGTGTGGCCCACCACCCTCAATGAACTTCCACATCCTGGAGCCTTGCGACCAAACATAGACCACAGTTCACACTGTAGACCACACTCTCTCCCACTCAGTTCTGAGTAGTGTGTGCTGATTTAAAATGGTCTACATCCGTTGCCACAACAGTACTCAGGACAACCTCCAACTCCCAAAGAAACCACTGTATTTCAACTGCTCATCCCCTCCCTACCCCAAAAGTGTCAAGTGGCCACTGGCTCCACCTCATTGTTATAATTTCTTGCATTGCTAGAATCACCATATGTGTACAAGAGAAAACCATCAAGTCCACTCTAGTCCATAGTCCTTCCCCCAATCCTGAGGGGACTGGGATGGTGATGTCCACTCCAACTCCAAGTGAGAGAGGGCTTATATCCCATAGATATGGTGGGTGGGATGATCCTGCCTGCAGATGCAGGCCCTCTCCATTCCCTGGGATGACCATTGCCCATCGTTGTCTCCTCACCAGGTGACTTGGATGAGTCCATTGAGCTGTAGGGTAGGAGTTGCAGCTCCACCTAGATTTCATGCACACCTGGCACATAGGTAGGCGGGAGGCTCCAGTCTCTGGAAGTATACCTAAAAACTCCAGCATCACATATAGGTTTGAATAGAAGGGACTGGTGAACCATGTGCAGGGAGGACTTATTTGAGTCTAATTCTGTCACATTCAGGAGCACAGATTCCAAAATAGAACCCAAAGATAAGGCATCAGTCTCTGGGGCTATCCCCCCTTATATAGGAACAGAGTGTCTCCGGAGCTCTCAGGAACCCCACTGAGTGGGGTGAAAGGCACTTAGATGTTCTATGAGCTCCTACTGAGGTGTGCATAAGAGTTACCTCTGGGATGACCTCCCGACTCACTTTGAAGTCTCTTAACCACTTGAACTCATTTGTCTTTACCATTTCCCCCTTTTATTCAAGGTCTTTTTCCTGTTGTGTTGCCAGTTGGCACTTAGAATTAATCCCTCGTTGCCAGGGAGGCTCATCCCTGGGAGTCATGTCCCACGTTGGGGGGAAGGTAATGCAATCATATGCTGAGTTTGGCTTAGAGAGAGGCCACATTTGAGCAACAAGGAGGCTCTCAGGTGGCAACCCTTAGGTACCCCACAACTGCAGGCAAAGTCTCATTTACAAGAGCAAAGACTCACAAGGGTTGTCATCAATAAAAAAAAAAACACATCAGTGGGTCATCCTATTTTGACAGGCACTGTCTCTACACCCAGAGGACTATTGGCGCTCCCTTGGAGACTGTGGCAGAGCTCTCCAGGCTAGGAATTCAGATTCCCTCATTTATTGAGTGATTATCCACCCATCGTGACCATGCCCCATCCCCCGATCCTTTGAATGATTTTGTATATCTTTCATGTATATTCGGATGAACCAATCCCCACAAAACCCCTCCCAGAAACCCCCCCAATAATCCCCCGCAGTACCCATTGTAACCCTTCTGTGATCCAAATCCTCCATGAACATTTAGCCCATAAAATAATCAAATACACTTACTAGGAAAAAGAAACATGTGTGATAAACTTACATGCAAGAGACAAACATAAGGAAACTCAGGGAAAAAAAAAAAGAAAAAGAGAGAAGGAAAAAAAACAAATAATCAAACAAAGAACAAAACAAAATAAAATATAATTAGTGGATTGGGACATTCAAAAAATGGGCAAAAAAGCAAAGGAAATGCCTTTAAAAATATATATATATATACACACACACATATATATATATATATATTCATTTCTTTTTTTCCTTTCTCTTTTCTTTTTTCCCTTCTTTGCTTCCCTTTATCACTGTGTTATCGGATGTCTGGTGTGCCATGACACCTTCCTCCTCTCAATCCCCATTGTCTCCCAATATTTCATTTAATTTTCAAAGAAGTTTTAGGTCACAGCAAAGTCACACACGGAGTGCCGGAGACTCCAAGATACCAAACCACCCCCCTTCCCCACCCCATATTATCTCCCCCCCCTTTTTTTTTGGTTGTTAGCATTGTTATAACTGTTATGCAGATAGCAAAATATAGCAACTAAACATTGTCAGTGATTTACAGTATAGTTTACAATTTAGATGATACATTTTAATAATTTTGATGATTTTTACCATGTCCTGTGTCCATTACTGTAAGGTAATGAAAAACCTTCCCCATGACCACCAAACAACCCATTAGATCTTGACTGTTCCCTTCTCCCCAGCCCCCCAGGGCCCGTGATACCCCCCTCTCCCAACCCATGGAATGTCAAGATTCACAGTTACATGCCCTGGGGATTTGAACCAGCCCTTCCTAATCCACCCACCCCCCAGTGCTGCACCACCAAACCCAGGAACACCACCACTCATCTGTCCCATCCCCCAACATGCAACCACACTCTATCCCTTTACCATAGATTATGTCCATATGGGTGAAGCAATTTACTTTTTTAAATGAATGCGTTGCACTAGTTTCCACTTACAGTCAATGGCAAATCAGTTGTGATATCTAACACTCTGTGAATGCAGTAGTTTCTTCAGTTTTCAATACTAAGTAAGTTGTTTATTTAATTAGCTGCTATGCACTTATTTTCACTGACAATGTCAATATGTTGGTTTTACCTAATACACAGAGAATGCAGTTGTTTCTTCAAGTTGTGAAAACTAAGCAAGTCACTTTTATTTGGGTGCTATACACTTGTTTTCAATTACAATCAATGACAAAATAATGGTTTACCTAACACTCTTAGAATGCAGTAGTTTCTTCAGTTGGGATATACAAGCAACTTACTTCTTTAGATGAAGGCTAAACACTTGTTTTCACTTACAGTCAATATCAAAACACTTGTTTGATGTAATGCTCTGTGAAAGAAGGAGGTTTTTCAGTTTTGAAAGCTAAGCAAGTTGCTTAATTGCCTGCTACAAACATGTTTCCAATTACAATCAATGTCAAAACACGTTTTACATAATGTTCTGTGAATCCAGGATGTTCTTCGGGTTTGAATTACAAACAGGTAGTTTAATTTGCTGCTAGGCCTTGTTTTCACTTACAACCAATGTCAAAACTCCGGTATTAACTAACACTCTGTGAATGAAGGATGTTCTTCAGTTTTCAAAATTTAAGCAAGGTACTTGTTTAATACATTACTATTCACTTCTTTTCACTTACAATCAATGTCAAAGTGGTGGTTTTACCAAAAGCTCTGAGAAAGTAGTCATTTGTTCACTTGTGAAAACTAGGCATATCACTTCCTTCTTTGGCTGTTTTCCACTTGTTTACACATACAATCAATGAAAAACCATTGGTTTTACCTAAAGCTCTGTGAATGAAGAAGGTTCTTCACTTTCCAAAAATTAAAGCATCTGCTTGTTTAATAAGATATTATTTACTTCTTACCACTTACAATCAATGAAAAAGCCACTGGTTTGACCTTTGTGAATGTAAGTGGTTCTTCAGTTTGCAAAAGAGTGCAAGTTACTCATGTAATTGCATGCTGTACACCTCTTTTCATTTACAATTAATATCAAATCACTGCTTTTACCTAATGTTCTTTGAATGCAGTACATTATTCTGCTTTGAATTCTAAGCAAGTTACTTTAGTTATTTGCTGATATTTATTCTCACTTACAAATCAATGCCAAAACAGTGGTTTTATCTAATGCTCTATGAATGCAAGGGGTCCTCAAGTTTTGAAAACTAAGTGTTACTTGTATAATTGGCTGTTACACAATTGTTTTCACTTACAATCAATGTCAAAATGCTGATTTTTACCTAATACTTGTGAATGGCAGGAGTTTCTTCAGTTGTGAAAATTAGGCATGTTACTTCTTTAAATGGCAACTTTGCACTTTTTCTCACTTACAAACAATGAAAAAACACATTTTACCTAAACTTTTTGAATGTAAGTGGTTTTTCAGTTTCAAAACTAAGCAAGTTACTCATTTAGTTGCCTGCTTCACAATTCTTTTCACTTACAATCATTTCCAAAGCACGGGTGATACATAAGACTCTGTGATTGCAGTCATTTCTTCACTTTGGAAAACCAAGTAAGTCCTTGTTTAATTAGATATTTAATTTTTTCACTTACAATAAATATCAAACCACTGGTTTTACCTAATGCTCTGTGAATTTAGGAGGTTCTCCATTTGTGAAATTTAAGGAAGTTTTTTCTTTAATTGGATGCTATGCACTTATTTTCACTTACATTAAGTATTAAAACACTTGTTTGACCTAATACTCTGTGGATGAAGTTTTTTAGTTTTGCCAATTAAGCAAGTTGCTTGGTTAATTGCCTGCTACACACATGTTTTCATTTACAATCAATGTCAAAACACTGGTTTTACCTAATGCTCTGTGAATGCAGGAGGTTCCTCAGGTTTGAATTCTAAGCAAGTAGTTTAATTTGTTGCATGCACTTGTTTTCACTTTAAACCTCTGTCAAAACCCTGGTTTTACCTAACAATTTGTGAGTGAAGGTGGCCCTTCAATTTTCAAAAATTAAGCATGTACTTGTTTACTAGGATACTATTCACTTCCTCTCACTTACAATCAATGAAAAAACCCTTGTTTTACCTTTGTGAATGTAAGTTGTTCTTCAGTTTTGATAACTAAGCAAGTTATTCATTTAATTGCCTGATACAGACTTCTTTTCACTTAAAATCAATTTCAAAATGGTGGTTTTACATAATGTGAATATAGGAATTTCTTCAGTTGTGAAAAACAGTCATTTTAATGCCTTAACTGGCTGCTTTGCATGTGTTCCTACAATCAATGAAAAAACACTGTTTTGGCCTAACACTTTGTGAATATAAGTGTCTCTTTAGTTTGGAGTACTAGGCAAGTTACTCATTTAATTGCCTCCTGCACATTTCTTTTCATTTACAATCAAAGTAAAAGCACTGGATTTCCCTAATTCTCTGTGAATGCAGTAGGTTATTCTGCTTTGAATTTTAAGCAAGTTGTTTGTATTATTTGCTGCTATTTATTCTTACTTACAAATAATGTCAAAACACTGGTTTTACCTAATACCCTTTGAAAACATGAGGTTCTTCAGTGTTAAAAACTAAGCAATTTACTTGTTTAATTGGTTCCTATGCACTTGTTTTCACTTACAATATCAATATGCTGGTTTAACTTAATATGTGAGATTACATTGGTTTCTTCAAGTTCTGAAAACTGAGCAAGTTACTGTTTTAGTTGGTGCTATGCACTTCTTTTCACTTACAATTAAAAAGCAAAGGTATGCCTAATGCTCCTGTAATGCAGTAGTTTCTTCAGTTGGAAAACTAAGGTATTTACCTCTTTAAATGAATGTTATGCACTTATTTTCACATACAGTCAATTGCAAATCGGTTGTGATACCTAATAATCTGTGAATGCAGTATTTTCTTCAGTTGTGAAAACTAAGCACATTACTTCTTTAATTGGCTGCAATGCACATGTTTTAATTTAAAACCAATATAAAATCCATGGTTTTACCTAGCACTCAGGGAATGTGGTAGTTTCTTCATTTGGGAAAACTAAGGAAGTAATTTTTTTAATTGGCTGCTACATGCTTGTTTTCAATTTCATTCAATATTACAACACTTGTTTGACCTAATGCTCTGTGAATGAAGGAGGTTCTACAGTTTTGAAAACAAAGCAAGTGGCTTAATTGCCTGCTACAATCTTGTTTTCACTTACAATCAATGTCAAAACACTGGTTTTGCCAAATGCTCTGTGAATGCATGAGGTTCTTCAATTTTGATTTCCAAGCAAGTAGTTTAATTTGCTGCTACGCACTTGTTTTCACTTACAACCAATGTCAAAACCCTGGTTCTACCTAACACTCTGTGAATGAAGGAGGTTCTTAAATTTTCAAAAATTAAGAAAGGTATTTGTTTAATAGGATACCATTCACTACTTCTCACTTACCATCAAGGAAAAACACTAATTTTAATTTTGTGAATGAAAGTGGCTCTTCAGTTTGGAAAATTATGCAAGTTACTAGTTTAGTCACCTGCAGAATACTTCCATTCACTTATAATCAATGTCAAAGCACTGGTTCTACCTAATGCTCTGTGAATGCTGTAGGTTATACTCTTTTGAATTGTATTAATTGTGTTACTTGCAGATATTTATTCCCACTTACAATCAATGCCTAAACAGTGGTTTTACCTAACCATTTATGAATGTAGGAGGTCCTTCAATTTGAAAATATAAGCAAGTTACTTGTATAATTGGATGTTATGCACTTGTTTTCACTTACAATCAAAATCAAAATACTGGTTTTACCATATACTTGTGAATGGAGTAGTTTCTTCAGTTGTGAAAACTAAGCAAGTTCCTTTTTCATTTGGTGATATGCACTTGTTTTCACTTCCAACTAATGTTAAAACCCTGGTTTTACCTAAAGCTCTCTGAATGAAGGAGATTTTTCAGATTTCAAAAATTAAGGAAAATACTTGTTTAATAGGATACTATTCACTTGTTTTCACTTACAATCAATGTCAAAATTGTGGTTTTACTTAACCTCTGTAAATGCAGGAGTTTTTCAGTTGTGAAAACTAGGCACATTTCTCCCTTAATTGGTTGCTTTGCACTTGTTCTCACTTACAGTCAATGTAAAATCACTGCTTTTACCTAATGCCCTGTGAATGCACGAGGTTCTTCGGTTTTCAAAATTGAAAAAGGCACTTGTTTAATAAGATATTATTCACCTGTTTTCCTTTACAATCAATGTCACAATGGTGGTTTTCCTAACCCTCTGCAAATGCAGGAGTTTCTTCAGTTGTGGAATCCTGGCACGTTACTTCCCCAATCGACTGTATTACCCTAGTTCTCACAATCAATGAAACAACACTGGTTTTTCCTAATGCGTTGGGAATATAAGTGGTTATACAGTTTTAAATACTAAGAAACTTACTCATTTAATTGCTTGCTTCACACTTCTTTTCATTTAAAATCAATGTCAAAGCAGTGGTGATAAATAAGATTCTTTCAATGCTGTCATTTTTCACTTTTAAAAACCAAGCAAGTCCTTGTTTAATTGTCTGCTATACACTTGTTTCCAAATACAATAAATATCAAAACACTAGTTTTTCCTAACACTCTTTGAATCTTCAGTTTTGAATACTAAGCAAATTGCTTCTTTATTTGGCTGCTATGGCAGTTGTTTTCACTTACAATCAATGTAAAAACACAGGTTTTACATAATTATCTATAAATGCAGTAGGTTCTTCAGTTTTGAAAATTAAGCAATTTACTTGATTAATTGGCTGTTATCCACTAGGTTTCCCTTGCAATGTCAATATGCTGGTTTTACATAATATGCTGAGAATGCAGTTGTTTTTTCAAGTTGTGAAATCTAATCAAGTTACTTTTTCATTGGGTGCTATGAACTTGTTTCCATTAACTATCAATGAGAAAACAATGGTTTACATAACAACCTTGTAATGCAGTAGAATTTCAGTTAGGGAAAATTAAGCAATTTACTTGTTTAAAGGAAAGCTGTGCAATTGTTTTCACTTACAGTCAATGGCAAATCAGTTGTGATATCTAGCCCTCTGTGAGTGCAGTAATTTCTTCAGTTGTGAATACTAAGCAAGTTACTTCTTTAATTGACTGCTAAGCACTTGTTTAACTTACAACCAATATCAAAACCATGGTTTTCCCTAATGTTCTGGGAATACAGTAGTTTCTTCATTTGTGGAAACTAAGGAGGTTATTTCTTTAATTGGTTGCTGCTCACTTATTTTCACATACAATATATATCAAAACACTGGCTGTATCTAATGCTCTGTGAATGTAGGAGGTTCTTCAGTGCTGAAAACAAAGCATATTACTTCTTTATTTGGCTGCTATTGCACTTTTTTTTCACAAACAATCAATGTCAAAACTCTGGTTTTACCTAATGCTCCATGAATGCACGAGGTTCTTCAGTTTTAAAAACTAAGCAATTTACTTGTTTAGTTGACTGCTATCCACTTGTTTTCACTTACAATGTCAATATGCTGATTTTACCTAATATGCTGTGAATGAAATTGTTTCTTCAAGTTGTGAAAACTAAACAAGTTACATTTTCATTGAGTCCTATGCACTTGTTCCCTCTTATAATCAAGGGCAAAACAGTGGTTTACCTAATGCTCTTGGAATGCAGTAGTTTCTTCAGTTGTGAAAACTAAGCACTTTAATTCTTTAATTGACTGCTATGCACTTGTTTTAACTAACAACCAATTTCAAAACCATGGTTTTACTGAACATTATGGGAAAGCAGTAGTTTATTCATTTGTGAAAATTGAGGAAGTTATTTCTTTAATTGTCTGTTCCACACCTGTTTTACTTACATTCAATATCAAAACACTTATTTGACCTAATTGTCTGTGAATGATGGTAGTTCTTCAGTTTTGAAAACTATGCAAGTTGCTTGTTTAATTCCCCACTACACTCTTCTTTTCACTTACATTCAATGTCAATACACTGTTTTTATCTAATGCTCTGTGAACACATGAGGTTTTTCAGTTTTGAATTCCAAGCTAGTAGTTAAATTGGCTGCTATTCACTTGTTTTCACTCACAACCAATGTCAAATCCCTGCTTTACCTAACACTCTGTGTATGAAGGGTGGTCTTCAATTTTGAAAAGGGAAGCAAGGTAATTGTTTAATAGGATACTATTCACTTCTTCTCACTTAATATTAATGAAAAAACACTGGTTTTACTTTTGTGAATGTAAGTAGTTCTTCAGTTTTGGAAACTAAACAAGTTACTCATGTAATTGCCTGCTGCACCCTTCTTTTCACGTACAATGTCAAATGGTGGTTTTAACTAATGCTCTGTGAATGCAGGTGCTTCTTCAGCTGTGAAATCTAAGCATGTTATTTTCTTAATTGGATGCTTTGGCCTTGTTCTCACAAAAAAAATGAAAATACACTGGATTTACATAAGGCTTTGTGAATGTAAAGGGTTCTTCAGTTTGGAAAACTATGCAAGATACCGATTTGAATTGTCTGCTGCACACTTCTTTTCAAGTACAATCAATGTAAAAGTGGAGGTTTTAACTAATGCTCTGTGAATGCAGGACTTTCGTCAGTTGTGAAATCTAGGCACGTTATTTCCTAAACTGGAGGCTTTGCACTTTTTCTCATGATCAAGGAAAATACACTGGTTTTACCTAAGGCTTTGTGAATGTAAGTGGTTCTTCAATTTGGAAAACTATGCAAGATATTCATTTAATTTCCTGCTGCACACTTCTTTTCACTTACAATCAATGTTAAAGCACTGGTCTTATCTAATGCTCTGTGAATGCGTCAGGTTATTCTGTTTTGAATTATAAGCAAGTTACTTGTGTTATTTGCATTATTTATTCTCACAATCAATGTCAAAACAGTGGGTTTTCCTAACACTATGAATTCAAGAGGTACTTTAGCTTTGAAAACCAAGCAAGTTCATTATATAATTGGCTGTATGCACTTCTCTTCATTTACAATCAACATCAAATTGCTGGGGTTATACATAAGATTCTGTGAATGCACTCATTTCTTCACTTTTGAAAACCAAGCAAGTCCTTGATTAATTGGCTGCTCTGCACTTGTTTTCACATACAGTAAATATCAAATCACTGGTTTTTCCTAATGCTCTGTGAATGTGGGAGGTTTTGCAGTTTTGAAAACTAAGCAAATTACTTCTTTACTTGGCTGCTATGCCCTTGTATTCACTTACAATGTCAATATGCTGATTTTACCTAATAAAATGAGAATGCCGTAATTTCTTCAAGTTGTGAAAACTAAGCAAGTTCCCTTTACATTGTGGGCTATGCACTTGTTTTCACTTACAATTAATGAAAAATCCATGGTTTACCTAATGCTCTTGGAATGCAGGTGTTTCACCCGTTGGGAAAACTGAACAATTTACTTCTTTAAAATAGTGCTACACACGTCTTTTCACTGACAGTCATTGGCAAATCAGTTGTGATACTGTATTAATTAGCCAGAGGGGTGTTAATGCAATATACCAGAGAGTATTTGGTCTTTATAAAAAGTACTTTTTTGGGGTAGACGTACACAGTTACCAAGCCATAAAGCACAAGTTTCTTCTCTCACCAAAGTCCTTTGCCACGTGTTGGAGCAAGACAGTTGCTGACCTTTCCCATGGTTCGGCTTCGTGTGTTCCTCTCTTCCTAGGTCTGCATTTCTCTCTGGCTTAGCTCCTCTGTTTCCTCCACAAGGTCAGCTGTAGACTCATAGGCTCTTTAGGCTTTGCTTCTCTCAACAAAGACAGCTGTGAACTCTCATGTGAGTGGCTCTTTATCCCAGGGCCTTCTTTCGAACATGAAAACTCCAACATTAAAAACTGCCCCCTCAATCCTTTGCCTTGCTTTTTATATTTGATTCCCCCCCACCAAGGTGTGGGGCACAATGCCCTACTGTCGTGGCACCATCAAACCCCACTTATAACTTCATCATGCTCAGATGAGCAGATCAGTTTATGGGCATAATCTAATATAGATTTTAGGAATTCATAATTACATCAAATTGCCAAATGGCTACACTCCACCCTCTGAATTCCAAAAATACATTACAATATTTAAAAAACTTCAAGTTAGTAACAATGCAAGTACAAAATCCTATCATAATCAGTACAAAGAAATACAGTTTGTCTTTGGGCATAGTACTGCCAACTTTAGACATCTGAAACTTACAAAACATTTAATTGCTTCCAATACAAAATGGACAGACAAAGAATAACAATTTTCATTATCATAAGGAGAAATTGGGATGGTATACATGAGTATGGATCCTCTACAGTTCAGTAAACATGCAGGGCATTCTTCATTTGCTTTCGAAGACAGAGTCAATATTAAGATTATGGTTTCTTTTCCTTGGGGCCACATTGGGTTCCCAACCTTTCCACAGGCTTGCCCAATGGCCATTTTCTTGTTTCCACCCTCCTCAAGCATCTGAGTGTTGACCAAGCTCCAGACCTCACCCTCCAAGTGCTTTGGAGTGATTATCACAACTTACCCAATCTTTGGGTCAGAGTCTTAACCCTCCTAGTACACTGAAGTAAAGAAAACATTCCTCCTAACTTTTGGTATACATGTTCAACCCTCTCAGAGCAACGAGTTGACCATCTGGCCTTCCCTAACTTTTGGCATACAGGTTCAACCCTCTCAGAGCAATGGATTGTCCACCTGGCCTTCTCTACTCCATGGGGGACAGGTACACCCTTCTCA
>JAKSZT010054537.1:7315-102724 GCA_026826555.1 Tolypeutes matacus
CATTGGCTTCTTACCACGTGTTTTCACTTATAATCAATGTTAAAACACTGATTGTACCTAAACTCTGTGAATCCAAGAGGTAATAAGGTTTGGAAATGCAAGTGTGATAATTGTTTCATTGGCTGTGATGCATTTGTTTTGAATTACAATCCATGTAATAGCACCCCTTTACCTAAGGCTATGCCAATGCAGTAGTTTCTACTCAGTAAATCTTAGTAACATACTTGTTTCATTTGCTGCTATGAAAGTGTTTTCACTTATAATGAACTTCATAAAATTGCTTTTGCCTAACGCTCTGTGATTGCAGTTGGTTCTTCAGTTTTGAAAACCAATAAAGATACTTGTTTCATTGGGTGCTTTGCATGTGCTTGCTCTTATAATCAATGTTAAAACACTGGTATTACCTAATGCTCTGTGAATTCAAGAAGTTCTTCACTTTTGCAAACAAATTAATGTGCTTGTTTCCTTGACTGCTATACACATGCTTTCATTTACAATCAATGTCAAAACACTGCTATTGCATAGTGATAGGCCAATGCACTAATTTCTTCAATTTTGAAAGCTAAGCAATATTCTTGCTTCTTTGTCTTCTATGCACTTGTTTCCACTTATAATCAAATTAGAACTCTGGTTTTAACTAACACTCTCTGAAAGCAGATGTTTCTTCTGTTTTGAAAAGTAAGCAAGATACTCTTTTCATTAGAAACTATGCACATGTTTTGAGTTACAATCAACTTCAAAACTCTTGTTTTACCTAATGCTCTGTGAATGCAATTGACTCTTCAGTTTGGAAAACTAAGAAACAAACTTGTTTCAGAGACTGCTATGCACGTGTTTTCATGTATTATCAATATCAAATCTCTGGTTTTATTTAATGCATTGTGATCATAGGTGGTTTTTCACTTTGTAAATTAAGTAAGATACTTGTTTCCTTGGCGCCTATGCACCTGTTTTCACTTTCAATCAATGTCAAAACATGGCTTTTACCTAGTGCTATGCCAATGCACTAATTTCTTCAGTTTTGTAAACTAAGCAAGATACATGTTCCTTGGCTTCTATGCACTTGTTTTCACTTAGATTCAAAGGGAAACTCTGGTTTTACCTATCAGTCTGCATTGCAGTTGGGTCTCCAGTTTTGAAAACTTAGCAAGATTCTCATTTCATTGGCAGTTATGCACTTGTTTTGAGCAAAATCCTGATTTTAACCTGATGTTCTGTGAATACAAGAGGTTCTTCATTTTTGTAAAGCAAATAAGATGGTTGTTTCCTCGGCTGCTATGCACTAGTTTTCACTTACAACCAATGTCAAAACACCACTTTTACCTAAAGCTATGCCAATGAAGTAGTTCCCTCACTTTTGAAATCTAAGTAAGATTCCTGTTTCATTTGCTGCTATGTATGTGTTTTCTTTTACAATCAACATCAAAACATGGGTTTTACCTAATTCTCTGTGAATACAGTTGTTTTTTCAGTTTGAAAAGTAAGACTTAGACTTGTTTCATTGTCTGTTACGCATGTCTTTTCATTTATAATCAAAGTCAAAACACTGGTTTTACCGAACACTCTGTGAATGTGGGAGTTTCTTTAGTTTTGAAAACAGAGCAATATAGTCTTTTCATTGGAGACTGTGCACATGCTTTAACTTACAATCAACTTCAAAACCCTGGTTTTACCTAATGCTGTGCTAACGAGTGGATCCTTTAGTTTTGAAAACAAGGAAAGAAACTTGTTTCAGTGCCTGCTATGCATATGTTTCCATTATAATCAATGTAAAAACTCTGGCTTTACTTAGTACTCTGTGAAGACAGGAGGGGCTTCACTTTTGAAAAGTAAGTAAGATAATGGTTTCATTGTCTGCTATGCACTGGTTTCCACTTACAATCAATGTCAAAATGCTGCTATAGCCTAGTGCTATGCCAGTGCACAAATTCTTCCGTTTTAAAAGCTAAGCATTATACTTGTATCCTTGGCTTCTATGCACTTAGTTTCACTTAGATGCAAAGGGAAACACTAGTTTTACCTAGCACAATCTGAATACAGGAAGTTCTCCAGTTTTGAAAACTAACCAAAATCCTCATTTCATTTGCAGCTATGCACTTGTTTTGAGTTACAAACAACTTCAAAATCCTGGTTTTAACCTGGTGATCTGTGAGTACAGGAGGTTCTTCACTTTTGTAAAGTAAGTAAGATACTTGTTTCCTTGGCTACTATGCATTTGTTTTCATCAATGTCACACACTGCTTTTACTATGCCAATGAAGTAGTTTCTTCACTTTTGAAATCAAAGTAAGATTCTTGTTTCATTTGCTGCTTTGTGTGTGTTTTCACCTACAATCAACTTCAAAACAGTGGTCTACATTTTCTGAATGAAGGAGTAACTTCAATTTTGAATGGCAAGTAAGATACATCTTTCCTTGGCTGCTATGCACTTGCTTTCACTCACAATGTCAAAACACTGTTTTTACCTAAAGCTATGCCAATACAGTGGTTTCATCAGTTTTGACAACTAAGTAAGATATTTTTTTCATTGGTAGGTATGCATGTGTTTTGACTTACAATCAACCTCAGAACCCTGGTTTATGAAAACTCTGTAAATACAGTTGGTATTCCAGTTTAGTAAATGAAGAAAGTATTTTGGTTCATTGACTATTCTGCACGTTTTTTCACTTAAATTCAATGGTAGAACACTGGCTTTACCTAATGCTCTGTGTATTCAGTGGTATTAAAGCTTTGAAATGCAAGTGAGGTACTTGTTTCATTGGCTGCTATACACTTGTTTTCACTCAGTATTAATGTCAAAACACTGCTATTAACTAATGTGATCCAAATGAAGTACTTTCTTCATTTTAGAAATCTGAGTAAGAGTCTTGTTTCATTTCCTGCTATGCATGTGTTTTCACTTACAATAATTTCTAATACCCTGGTAAACCCGAAACTCAGTGAATGCAGTCGGTTTTTCAGTTATGAAAATGAAGGAAGTATCGTGTTTCAATGGCTGCTATGCACGTGTGTTCACTTATAATCAAAGGCAAAACATTGGCTTTACCTCACACTCTCTGAATGCAGGAGTTTCTTTAGTTTGGAAGGTAACATACTCTTTCATTGGAGACTAAGCATGGGTTTTGACTTACAATCAAATTCTAAACACTAGTTTTACCTAATGCTTTTTGAACACAGTTAATTCTTCACTTATAATCGATGTTAAAACACTGGTTGTACCTGAAGCTCTTGAATTCAGGAGGTAAAAAGGTTTGGAAATGCAAGTGCAATACTTGTTTCATTGGCTGTGATGCACTTGTTTTGACTTACAATCCATGTCAAAGCACCCCTTTACCTAAGGTTATGCCAATGCGGTAGTTTCTTCACTTCTGAAATCTCAGTGAGATTCTTGTTTAATTTGGTGCTATGAAAGTGTTTTCAGTTACAATGAACTTCATAACATTACTTTTACCTAACACTCTGTTAATGCAGTTGGTTCTTCAATTTTGAAAACCAATAAAGAAACTTGTTTCATTGGGTGCTTTGCACATGTTTGCACTTATAATCAATGTTAAAACACTGATATTACCTAATGCTGTGTGACTTCAACAGGTTCTTCACTTTTGTATAGCAACTAAGGTACTTGTTTCCTTGGTTGTTATACACTTGCTTTCACTTACAATCAATGTCAAAACACGGTTTTTACCTAGTGTTATGCCAATGCACAAATTCCTTGAGTTTTGAACACTAAGCAAGATACTTGTTTCCTTTGTTTCTATGCACTTATTTACACTTAGATGCAAAGTCAAACACTAGTTGTACCTAACAAAATGAGAATGCAGGATATTCTCCAGTTTTGAAAACTAAGCAAGATTCTCATTTCATTTGTAGCTATGTACTTGTTTTGAGCTACAAACAACTTCAAAATCATGGTTTTAATCTGATGCTCTGTGAATACAGGAGGTTCTTCAGTTTTGTAAAGTAAGTAAGATATATGTTTCCTTGGCTTCTATGCACTTGTTTTTACTTATACAACCAATGTCAAAACACTGCTTTTACCTAAAGATATACCAATGAAGTAGTTTCTTCAATTTTAAAATCTATGTAATATTTCCATTTCATTTGCTGCTTTGCACGTGTTTTCATTTACAATCAACATCGAAAAAAGGGTTTTACCTAATGCTCTGTGAATACAGTAGTTTTTCAGTTTGAAAAGTAAGACTGAGACTTGTTTCATTGTCTGCTATGCATGTGTTTACACAATCAATGTCAAAACATTGGTTTTGCCAAACACTCTGAATGCAGGAGTTTCTTTAGTGTTGAAAACTAAGCAATATATTCTTTTCATTGGAGACTGTGCCCATTCTTTCACTAACAATCAACTTCAAAATCCTGGTTTTACCTAATGCTGTATGAACGCAGTGGATCCTTTGGTTTTTAAAACTAAGAAAGAAACTTGTTTCAGTGGCTGCTATGAACGTGTTTCCACTTATAATCAATGTGAAAACTCTAGTTTTACTTAATGCTCAGTGAATACATGATGTGCTTCATTTTTGTAAAGAAAATAAGATGCTTGTTTTCATGGCTGCTATGCAATTGTTTTCACTTACAACCAATGTTAAAACACTGCTTTTACCTAGTGCTATGCCAATGCCCTAATTTCTTCAGTTTTGAAAACTAAGCCAGATTCTTGTTTCATTTGCTGCTATGAACATGTTTTCACTTACAATCAACTTCAAAACTCTGGTTTAGCCTAACACTCTGTGAATGCAAGAGGAACTTCAATTTTGAAAGGTAAGTAAAACACATGTTTCCTTGGCAGCTATGGATTTGCTTTCACTCACAATCAGTGTCAAAGCCCTGCTGTTACCTTATGCTATACCAAGGCAATGGTTTCTTCAGTTTTGAAATCTCAGTAAGATTCTTGTTTCCTTTGCTGTTATGCACATGTTTTCACTTACAATAAACTTCAAAACACTTTTTTTTATCTAATGCTCTGTGAATACAGTAGATATTTCAATTTTTAAATTAAGATTGAAACTTGTTTCATTGGCTGCTATGCCCATGTTTTCACTTATAATCAATGTCGAAACACTGCTTTTACCTAACACTCTCTGAATACAGGAGTTTCTTCAGTTTTGAAAAAAAAGCAGTATAATCTTTTCATTGGTGACTATACACAGGTTTAGACTTACAATCATCTTCAAAACAATGTTTTTACCTATTGTTCTGTGAATGCAGTTGATTCACTTGTTTTGAAAACTAAAAATAAAATTGTTTCAGTGATGCTATGCACATGTTTCCAATTATAATCAATGTCATAACTCCGATTTTACTTAATGCTCTGTGAACACAGGATGTGCTTCCTTTTTGTAAAGAAAGTAAGATGCTACATCTCTTGGCTGCTATGCAGTTGTTTTCATTTACAACCAATGTCAAAACACTGCTTTCACCTAGTGCTATGCCACCGCACTAATTTCTTCAGTTTTGAAAACTAAGCAAGATACTTGTTTCCTTGGCTTCTATGCACTAGATTTCCCTTAGAATCAACAGCAAACAAGAGTTTTACCTAACACAGTCTGAATGAAGGAGGTTCTCCAGTTTTGAAAACCAACAAAATCCTCACTTCACTGGCAGCTATGCACTTGTTTTGAGTTACAAACACCTTCAAAATTCTGGTTTTAACCTAATGCTCTGTGAATACAGCAGGCTCTTTGCTTTTGTAATGTAAGTAAGATACGTGTTTCCTCAGCTGCCATGCACTTGTTTTCACTTACAACCAATGTCAAAACATTTTTACTGTGCCAATGCAGTAGTTTCTTCAGCTTTGAAATAAAAGTAAGATTCTTGTCTCATTTGCTGCTATGAACGTTTGTTCATATACAATCAACTTCAAAATACTTGTTTTACCTAAATCTCTGTAAATGCAGTAGGCACCTCAATTTTGAAAGGTAAGAAAGATACTTATTTATTTGGCTGCTAAGCACTTGCTTTCACTCACAACCAATGTCAAAACATGGCTTTTACCTAATGCAATGCCAAGGCAGTGCTTTCTTCAGTTTTTGAAACTAAGCAAGATACTTGTTTCCTTGGCTGCCATGCACTTGTTTTCACTGAAAGTAAAATTCAAATCTCTGGTTTTACCTAACACACTCTGAATTCAGGTGGTTCTTCAGTTTTTGACACCTAAGCAAGATATTTTCATTGGCACCTTTGCACATGTTTTACTTACAATTATCGTCAAAACCCTGGTTTACCTAAAACTCTATGAATGCAGTCAGTTTTTCAGTTTTGAAAATGAAGAAAGAATCTTGTTTCTTTGACTGCTATGCATGTGTTTTTCCTTATCATCAATGTTAAAAGCCTTGTTTTATGTAATGCTCTGCGAATTCATACAATGCTAAAGTTTTGAAATGCAAGTGAAACCCTTGTTTCCTTGGCTGCTATGCACTTTTTTTCACTCACAATCAATGTCAAAACACTGCTTTTACCTAATGCTCTGCCAATGCAGTACTTTCTTCACAGTGGTAATCTAAGGAAGTTTCTTGCTTCATTTGCTGCTATGCACGTGTTTTTACTACAATGAAATACAAAATACTGGTTTACCAAACCCTATGTGAATACAGTAGTTTTATCAATTTTGAAAAGTAAGACTGAGGCTTGTTTCATTGGCTGCTATGAACGTGTTTTCACTTATAATCAAAATTAAAACAGTGGTTTTACCTTATTTTCTCTGAATGCAGAAGGTTCCTCAGTTTTGAAAACTTAGCAAGATATTCTTTTCATTGGTGACTATGCACATGTTTTGATTTACAATAAACTACAAAACTTGGTTTACATAAAACTCTATGAATGCTGTCCATTCTCAGTTTTGAAGATGAGGAAAGAATCTTGTTTCATTTTCTGCTCTACATGTTTTCCCTTATAATCAATGTTAAAACACTGGTTTTCCTAATGCTCTGTGAATTAAGGTGGTATTAAAGTTTTGAAATGCAAGTGAGATACATGTTTCCTTGGCTGCTATGCACTTGTTTTCACTTAGAATCCATGTCAAAACACCTCTTTACCTAAGGCTATGCCAATGATGTAGTTTCTTCACTTTTGAAATCTAAGTATGATTCTTGTTTCCTTTCCTGCTTTATATGTGTTTTCACTTACAATCAACTTCAAAACACTGTTTTTACGTAATGCACTCTGAATGCAGGAGGTACTTCTGTTTTGAAAGGTAAGTAAGATGCTTATTTCCTTGTCTGCCATGCACTTACTTTCACTCAGACTCAATATCAAAACACTGCTTTTAACTATTGCTATGCCAATTCCCTAATTTCTTCAGTTTTGAAAACTAAGTAAGATATACTTTCCTTGGCTGCACTGCACATGTTTGCACTTACAATAAAATTTAAAACATTAGTTTTACCTTCCACACTCTGAATGCATGTGGTTCTTCTGTTTTGACAACTAAGCAAGATAGTCTTTCATCGGCAGCTATGCAACTTTAAAACCCTGGTTAACTAAAACTCTGTGAATTCTGTCGGCTTTTCTTCATTGAAAATGAAGAACAATCTTGTTTCATTGGCTGCTAAACACGTGTTTTCACTTATAATCAATGTTAAAACACTGGTTTTACCTAACACTCTGTGAATTCAGTTTTGAAATGCAAGTGAGATACTTGTTTCCATGGCCCTTGTTTTCACTACAATCCATGTCAAAACACCCCTTTACCTAAAGTTATGACAATGCAGTAGTTTCTTCACTTTTGAAATCTAAGTAAGTTTCTTGTTTTATCTGCTGCTATGCATGTGTTTACACTAACAGTCAACTTCAATACACTGGTTTTACCTAATTCTCTGTGAATTCAGTTGGTTCTTCAGTTTTGAGCACTAATAAAGAACCATGTCTCATTGGCTGCTTTACACGTTTTCACTAATAATCAATGTCAAAACTCCATTTTTACTTAATGTTCTGTGAACACACGATGTTCTTCACTATTGTAAAGTAAGTAAGATAATTGACTCTTTGGCTTCTATGCACTTATTTTTTCTTACAATCAATGTCAAAACATTGTTTTTACTTAATGCTATGCCAATGCAAAAGTTTCTTCATTTTTGAAATTAAATTAAGATTCTTGTTTCATTCAGTGGTATGCACATGTTTTCACTTACAATCAACCCCCAAACCCTGGTAAACCTGAAACTCAGTGAATGCAGTAGATTTTTCAGTTATGAAAATGAAGAAATTATCATGTTTAAATGGCTGCTATGTACGTGTGTTCACTTATAATCAAAGGCAAAACACTGGCTTTACCTCACACTCTCTGAATGCAGGAGGTTCTTTAGTTTTGAAAACTAAGCAATATACTATTCATTGGAGACTATGCATGTGTTTTGACTTACAATCAACTTCTAAACCTTGGTTTTACCTAATGCTTTTTGAACACAGTTAATTCTTCACTTATAATCAATGTTAAAACACTGGTTGTACCTAAAGCTCTTGAATTCAGGAGTTAAAAAAGTTTTGGAAATGCAAGTGCAATACTTGTTTCATTGGCTGTGATGCACTTGTTTTGACTTACAATCCATGTCAAAGCACCCCTTTACCTAAGGTTATGCCAATGCGGTAGTTTCTTCACTTCTGAAATCTCAGTGAGATTCTTGTTTAATTTGGTGCTATGAAAGTGTTTTCAGTTACAATGAACTTCATAATATTACTTTTACCTAACACTCTGTTAATGCAGTTGGTTCTTCAATTTTGAAAACCAATAAAGAAACTTGTTTCATTGGGTGCTTTGCACGTGTTTGCACTTATAATCAATGTTAAAACACTGATATTGCCTAACGCTCTGTGAGTTCAAGACGTTCTTCACTTTTGTAAGGCAATTGCAGTACTTATTTCTGTGTCTGCTATACCCTTAATTTCACTTACAATCAAAGTCAAAACATTACTATTGCATACTGATAGGCCAGTGTATTAATTTTTCAGTTTTGAAAGCTAAGCAAGATTCTTGCTTCTTTGTCTTCTATGCACTTGTTTTCACTTATAATCAAATTAGAACACAGATTTTAACTAACACTCTCTGAATGCAGGTGTTTCTTCTGTTTTGAAAAGTAAGCAAGATACTCTTTTCATTAGAGACTATGCACATGTTTTAAGTTACAATAAACTTCAAAATGCTGGCTTTACCTAATGTTCTGTGAATGTAATTGATTCTTCAGTTTTTAAAACTAAGAAGGAAACTTGATTCAGAGATGGCTATGCACATGTTTTCATGTATAATCAATATCAAAACTCAGGTTTTACTTACTGCTCTGTGAACATAGGAGATTTTTCACTTATGTAAAGTACGTAAGATTCTTGTTTCCTTGGCTGCTATGCACCTATTTTCACTTTCAATTAATGTCAAAACATGGTTTTTACCTGGTGCTATGCCAATGCACAAATTTCTTCAGTTTTGAAAACTAAGCAAGATACTTCTTTCCTTTGATTTTATGCACTAGATTTCACTTAGAATCAAAGGCAAACAATAGTTTTACCTAACATAGTCTGAATGAAGGAGGTTCTCTAGTTTTGAAAACCAACAAAATCCTCACTTCACTGGCAGCTATGCACTTGTTTTAAGTTACAAACACCTTCAAAATTCTGGTTTTAATCTAATGCTCTGTGAATACAGCAGTGTGATGGTTAGGCTAATGTGTCAACTCGGCCAAGTAGTTGTGTCCAGGTGTTTGTTCCAGCAAACACTGTGCTAATTGTAATACAAGAGCATTTATGGTCTTCAATCACCAGTGAGTTTACTGCGTGGATGTCTGATTACATCTGCATCAATCAGAGAGATTACATTATCAATGGGTGGTGCTTTTACCCAATCAGTTGAATGACTTAAAAGTGGAAGTGATTTCAACATTCAGAGAGAATTTCCCAGCTCGTCGTTGGACAGGCAACTTCTCCCAGAGACTCATCAATGACCTTTCATCGGGCTTTCATCAGAGTCACTGGTTTGCAGCCTGCCTGCGGAACCTGGACTTGTGCATCCCCACGGTTGCGTGAGAGACTCTTTTAAAATTTCATATTCTTGATAGATATCTCCTGCTGATTCTGTTTCCCGAGAGAACCCTGACTAATACAGCTGGTACCGGGAGTGGTTCTTGAGGAACAGAGTCTTAAACATGGGATGTCTGAGGTGGTTCTGGGAGTTGTGTAATTGGTTCTCCACTCTAATTGGACTCAGGGGTACTAATGTCTCCCTTTCCAATAATGAAGAGGTTGCTAACAGTCCATGGCATGAGCTGGCAATAGAGATATGCAAAATAACATCATTGGATTCCCCTACTTCCATGCTTATAAGAAGCAAGGATCTGGGTGAGAGTGTTTTCAACACTTTAACAGAATTTTGTGGAGTAAAAAAATATAATGATGTTGGCTGGCTCCTCCTAGATACTCTGGATACAGTTACAAAAGAAAGGGATGAGCTAAAGTCTTCAATTTTGAAACTTAAATGCCGCATGAATGATATGAAAATTTCTACGTGTGCCTTGAAAGAAAATCTTGTCTCCTGTAGCCACAGACTTGAGATATCTGAGAATCAAACGCAGTCTCTCATTGTACGAGTAGCAGAATTACAGAGGAAACTAAAATCTCAACCTCGCAAGGTTTCTGCAATTAAAGTGAGGGCATTGATTGGAAAGTAATGGAACCCCGAGGATTGGGACAGAGATATATGGGATGATGATAATATTGGTGGGGACATTGGAACCCTAAATTCTGCTGAGACTTTACTAGATAAACCTGTGATGGCCTGCCCTGTGGAGACCACACCTTCTCAACTTTGTATCATCCAGCATCCAGCCTGCCCCAGGGAGTCTGGACTTCCTTCCAGCCCTGACGTGGGTACAAGCCAAGTGGAAGCCTGTACTGCCCAGCCTCTGGCCTGCCCAGGGAGTCTGGACCTCCTCCAAGCCCTGAGGCAGGTAGCAGCCTAACTCCAGCATGCACTGCACAGCCTCCACCTTGCTCCAGAGAGTCTGTACCTCCTCCCAACCACGAGGCAGGTACCAACCAATCTCCAGCATGCATGGTCCAACTTCCAGTCTGCCCTGAGGAATCTGTCTTCCAACCCCTGCCTGAAGAGAATAATCCTGTCTCACCAGAAGAAAATGCAAAGGAATGCCCTCAGGTCAGTAGCCTGCAAGACATCTCTAATCCTTCTCCTTACCCAGACCACCCACCCCTCTTGTCTTCGAGACCCATTACTAGATTAAAATCACAACAAGCCCCCAAAGGTGAAATACAAAGTTTGATCCATGAGGAAGTATGTTATACTCTGAAAGAACTGCATGAGTTTTCCAACTTATATAGACAGAAATCAGGGGAATATGTGTGGGAATGGATACTAAGGGTATGGGATAATGGTGGAAGGAATATAAAGTTGGATCAGGCTGAATTTACTGATATGGGCCCACTGAGCAGAAATTCTGGATTCAACGCTGTAGCTCGAGGGGTTAGAAAGGGCTCTAACAGTTTGTTTGGGTGGCTGATTGAAGCATAGACCAAACGATTGCCTAGCATGTCTGATGTTGAGATGCCTGATTTGCCGTGGTATACAGTAGATGAGGGGATTCAAAGGCTTAGAGAGATTGGAATGCTAGAATGGATTTACCACTTAAGACCTGCCCACCCACCCCATGAATGTCCAGAGGACACACCTTTAACCAGGACTGTGAGGAATAAATTTGTAAGAATAACTCCATCTTCTCTGAAGAGCTCTGTGGTTGCTCTTCTCTACAGTCCAGATATTACTGTAGGGGGGGGGCTGTAATGGAATTGGAATCCTTAAATATTATGGGGATGATCGGATCAAGGCCTGGCAAAAGTCAAGTATCGGCAGTTAATCGCCAAAGCCAAGGTAGGCGTGGCTACCGCAATGAAAGACAGATTCGAAACAGCACGCAGAATAGTCTGAGTCTCATGGAGTTATGGCATTGGTTAATAGATCATGGGGTACCCAGAAGTGAAATACATGGGCAGTCTGCTAGATTTCATCTGGATCTGTATAAGCAGAAGAGTTCTAGGTCAAGTGAACAAAATCCTAACTCTAAATACAGATGCAGAGAATCACGGTCCCTTAATCCGTTCCCAGAATTGAGACAGTTTACAGACCCAGAGACCCTTGAATGAGGGAAAGGCCAGGTCCCCTTGGGGAAGGATCCTGTTAAACTGCCAAAAATTTATACAGTTAATCTTCCTCCCACCTTTCCCCAGGGAGACCTACGGCCTTTTGCCAGAGTAACAGTGCATTGGGGAAAAGGAAATGATCAGACATTTCGGGGATTATTAGACATTGGCTCAGAAGTCACATTAATTCCAGGAGACCCAAAATGTCACTGTGGTCCACCAGTCAGAGTATGGGCTTATGGAGCTCAGGTGATTGATGAAGTTTTAGCTCAGGTCCCTCTCACAATGGGTCCAGTGGGTCCCCGGACCCATTCTGTGGTTATTTCTCTAGTTCCAGAATGCATAATAGGAATAGACATACTCAGTAACTGGCAGAATCCCCACATTGGATCCCTGACTCATGGAGTGAGGGCTATTATGGTTGGAACGGCCAAGTGGAAGCCTCTAGAACTGCCCCTGCCTAGCAAAATAGTAAATCAAAGGCAATACCGGATTCCTGGAGGTATTGCAGAGATTAGTGCCACCATCAAGGATTTGAAGGATGCAGGGGTGGTGATTCCCACCACATCCCCATTCAACTCTCCTATTTGGCCTGTGCAGAAAACAGATGGATCTTGGAGGATGACAGTAGATTATCGTAAATTTAACCAGGTGGTGACTCCAATTGCAGCTGCTGTCCCAGATGTGGTATCATTGCTTGAGCAAATCAACACTTCCTCTGGTACCTGGTATGCAGCTGTTGATCTGGCAAATGCTTTTTTCTCAATTGCCATTGGTAAGGACCACCAGAAACATTTTGCTTTCAGCTGGCAAGGCCAGCAGTATACTTTCACTGTCCTGCCTCAGGGGTATATCATCTCTCCAGCCCTATGTCATAATATTGTCCACAGGGAACTTGATCATCTCTCCCTCCCACGAGACATCACACTGGTCCATTATATTGATGATATCATGTTGATAGGACCTACCGAGCAAGAAGTAGCAAAGACTCTAGATTTATTGGTAAAGCATTTGTGTGAGAGAGGATGGGAAATAAATCCAACAAAAATACAAGGTCCTTCCACCTCAGTGAAATTTCTAGGTGTCCAGTGCTGTGGGGCCTGTCGAGATATCCCTTCGAAAGTAAAGGATAAGCTGTTGCACCTGGCCCCTCCTACATCCAAAAAGTAAGCACAACGCTTAGTTGGCCTCTTTGGATTTTGGAGACAACACATTCCTCATTTGGGTGTGTTACTGCGGCCCATTTAACGAGTGACTAGGAAAGCTGCTAGTTTTGATTGGGGACTGGAACAAGAGGAAGCCCTGCGACAGGTCCAGGCTACTGTGCAAGCTGCATTGCCACTTAGACCATATGATCCGGCAGATCCAATGGTGCTGGAAGTTTCAGTGGCAAATAGAGAGGCTGTCTGGAGCCTTTGGCAGGCCCCTATAGGGGAATCACAATGCAGACCCTTAGGATTTTGGAGCAAAGCCTTGCCATCCTCTGCAGATAACTACTCCCCTTTTGAGAAGCAGCTTTTGGCTTGCTACTGTGCCTTAGTAGAGACTGAATGCTTAACCATGGGCCATCAAGTTACCATGAGACCTGAGTTGCCCATCATGAGCTGGGTATTGTCTGACCCACCAAACCATAAAGTTGGGCATGCACAGCAGCACTCCATAATAAAGTGGAAGTGGTATATATGAGATAGGGCTCGAGCAGGTCCTGAAGGCACAAGTAAGTTACATGAGGAAGTGGCCCAAATGCCCATGGTCACCACCCCTGCTGTGTTACCTTCTCTTTCTCAGCCCACAGCTATGGCCTCTTGGGGACTGCCTTATAATCAGTTGACTGAGGATAAGAAAACTCGGGCCTGGTTTACAGATGGTTCTGCACAATATGCAGGTACCAACCGAAAGTGGACAGCTGCAGCACTGCAGCCCTTTTCTGGGACATCCTTGAAGGATAGCGGTGAGGGCAAATCCTCCCAGTGGGCAGAGCTTCAAGCAGTGCATCTAGTTGTTCATTTTGCTTGGAGGAAGAAATGGCCAGAGGTGCGTTTGTACACTGATTCATGGGCTGTTGCCAATGGTTTGGCTGGATGGTCAGGGACCTGGAAGGAACATGATTGGAAAATTGGTGATAAGGAGGTCTGGGGAAGAGCTATGTGGATAGATCTTTCTGAGTGGGCAAAAAACATGAACATATTTTTGTCCCACGTGAATGCTCACCAGAGGGTGACTTCGGCAGAGGAAGAGTTTAATAATCAAGTGGATAAGATGACCCGCTCTGTGGCTAAGGCTCAGCCTCTTTCCCCAGTCCCTCGTGTCATTGCCCAATGGGCTCATGAACAAAGTGGCCATGGAGGTAGGAATGGAGGTTATGTATGGGCTCAGCAACATGGACTTCCCCTCACCAAGGCTGACTTGGCTACAGCCACTGCTGAATGCCCAATCTGCCAGCAGCAGAGACCCACACTCAGCCTCAGATATGGCACCATTCCTCGAGGTGACCAGCCTGCTACCTGGTGGCAGGTGGACTACATTGGGCCACTTCCATCATGGAAGGGGCAGCGATTTGTTTTAACTGGAATAGGCACATACTCTGGTTATGGGTTTCCATTTCTGGCACGCAATGCTTCTTCAAAAACTACCATCTGTGGACTTACTGAATGTCTTATCTACTGCCATGGCATTCCACACAGCATTGCTTCAGATCAAAGAACCCATTTCACAGCAAACGATGTGCGGGAATGGGCACATGCCCATGGAATTCACTGGTCTTACCATGTTCCCCATCACCCTGAAACAGCTGGATTAATAGAATGGTGGAATGGCCTTTTGAAGACTCAATTACGGTGCCAACTAGGTGGCAATACCTTGCAGGGCTGGGGCAATGTTCTCCAGGACGCTGTGTATGCTCTGAATCAGCATCCTCTCTATGGTGCTGTTTCTCCCATAGCCAGGATTCATAAGTCCAGGAATCAAGGGGTGGAAATGGGGGTGGCACCACTCACTATTACCCCTAGTGACCCACTAGGAAAACTTTTGCTTCCTGTCCCTGAAACCTTAAGCTCTGCTTGTCTACAGGTTTTAGTCCCAAGAGGAGGAGTGCTGCCACCTGGGAACGTAACAGTGATTCCATTGAACTGGAAGTTAAGACTGCCACCTGGCCACTTTGGGCTCCTCTTACCTGTGAATCAACAGGCAAAGAAGGGAATTACTGTACTGGCTGGGGTTATTGAACCTGACTATCAAGGGGAAATAGGACTACATCTACATAATGGGAGTAAAGAAGAGTTTGCCTGGAATGCAGTGGATCCTCTAGGGAATCTCCTAGTCCTGCCATGCCCTGTGATTAAAGTCAAAGGAAAATTGCAACAAACCAATTCAAGAAGGACTAACAATGGCCCAGAATCTTCAGGAATCAAAGTTTGGGTCACCCCACCAGGCAAAGAACCATGGCCAGCTGAAGTGCTTGCTGAAGGTAACGGGAACAAGGAATGGGTAGTGGAAGAAGGTAGTGATAAATAAGAACTTCGACCACGTCACCAGTTACAGAAACGAGGACTGTAATGGTCATGAACCTTTCTTCCATGTTTCATTATGAGTATGATTGTATATGTACACAAAATGAATTTCTTTGTTTTCTTTCCCAATCTTTTCCCCTATCATGAAAAGTTGTATTAATCCCACATCATAATATTTAAGGATGTCGAGTTTAAGAGTGACTATCATCCAAGGACTTGCACCCTGTTCTGTAGGGAATTAATGCATTTCCGGTTGTACGCAGGGGAGTTGAACATTGTTAGGTGGAAATATATATGTATACTTATCTGTTATTGTTTTTACTTAGAGACTAATTATGGTTTAGAGTAATGTGTATTATTGCCGAGTTGACAAGGGGTGGACTGTGATGGTTAGGCTAAAGTGTCAACTCGGCCAAGTAGTTATGTCCAGGTGTTTGTTCCAGCAAGCACTGGGCTAATTGTAATTCAAGAGCATTTATGGACTTCAATCACCAGTGAGTTTACTGCATGGATGGCTGATTACATCTGCATCAATCAGAGAGATTACATTATCAATGGGTGGTGCTTTTACCCAATCAGTTGAATGACTTAAAAGTGGAAGTGATTTCAACATTCAGAGAGAATTTCCCAGCTCGTCCTTGGACAGGCAACTTCTCCCAGAGACTCATCAACGACCTTTCATCGGGCTTTCATCAGAGCCACTGGTTTGCAGCCTGCCTGCGGAACCTGGACTTGTGCCTCCCCACGGTCGCATGAGAGACTCTTTTAAAATTTCATATTCTTGATAGATATCTCCTGCTGATTCTGTTTCCTGAGAGAACCCTGACTAATACAAGCAGGTACTTTGCTTTTGTAATGTAAGTAAGATACATGTTTCCTCGGCTGCTATGCACTTGTTTTCACTTACAACCAATGTCAAAACATTGTTTTTACTGTGCCAATGCAGTAGTTTCTTCAGCTTTGAAATAAAAGTAAGATTCTTGTCTCATTTGCTGCTATGAACGTTTGTTCACATACAATCAACTTCAAAATACTTGTTTTACCTAAATCTCTGTAAATGCAGTAGGCACCTCAATTTTGAAAGGTACGAAAGGTATTTATTTATTTGGCTGCTAAGCACTTGCTTTCACTCAAAACCAATGTCAAAACATGGCTTTTACCTAATGAAATGCCAATGCAGTGCTTTTTACAGTTTTGAAATCTACATAAGTTTCTTGTTTCATTTGCTGCTATGCCTGTATTTTCACTTACAATCAACTTCCAAACCCTTGTTTTACCAAATGGTCTGTTAATACAGTAGATTTTTTAGTAGTGAAAAGTAAGCCTGATACTTGTTTCATTGGCTACTATGCACGTGTTCTCCCTTATAATCAAATTCAAAACACTGGTTTCACCTAACCTTCTCTGAATGCAGGATTTTTTAGTATTGAAAATGAAGAAAGAATCTTGTTCTATTGTCTCTTATGCACGTGTTTTCTCTTATAATCAAGGTTATAACACTTACCTTACCTAACATTCTGAATTCCGGAATTGCTAAAGCTTTCAAATGAAAGTGAGGTACTTGTTTCCTTAGATGCTATGCTCTGGTTTTCACTTATAATCAATGTCAAAACACTGCTTTTACCTAGTGCTATGCCAATGTAGTAGTTTCTTCACTTTTGAAATGTAAGTAAGATTCTTCTTTCATTTTCTGCCATGCATGTGTTTTCATTTACAATCTAATTCAAAACACTGGTTTTACCTAATGCTCTGTGAATACAGTAGGCTTTTTCAGTTTTAAAAAGTAAGGCTGAAACTTGTTTAAGAGGCTACTTTGCATGTGTTTCACTTATAATCAATGTCAGAATTCCAGTTTTACTTAATGCTCTGGGAACACAGGCGGTACTAAAATTTTGAAAAGCAACTGAGATACTTGTTTCCTTGGCTTCTATGCAATTGTTTTCACTTACAATCAATGTCAATACACTGCTCTTACCTAGTGCTATGCCATTGCACTAATTTCTTCAGTTTTGAAAACTAAGCAAGATACTTGTTTCCTTGGCTTTAATGAACTTGTTTTCATTTAGTATTGAAGGCAATCACTGGTTTTACCTAACACAGTCTGAATGCAGGGGCTGTCCATTTGTGAAAACTAAGCAAGATTCTCATATCATTGGCAGCTATGTATTTGTTTTGAGTTACAATTAACTTCAAAATCCTGGTTTTAACCTAATGCTCTATGAATACAATAGGTTCTTCACTTTTGTAACATAGGTAAGATACTTGTTTCCTTCACTGCCATCCACTTATTTTCAATAGCAACCAATGTCAAAACCCCACTTTTACCTAAAGCTATGCCAATGCAGGTGGTACTTTAATTTTGAAATGTATATTAAATACTTGTTTCCTTGGCTGCTGTGCACTTCCTTTCATTTACAATGTCAAAACCCTGCTTTTACCCAATGCTATGCCAATGCTGTGGTTTCTTCAGTTTTGAAATCTAAGTAAGATTATTGTTTGATTTGCTTCTATGAACTTTTTTTACTAAGAATCAAAGGCAAACAGTGGTTTTTCTAAAACAGTCTGAATGCAGGAGGTTCTCCAGTTTTGAAAACTAAAGAAGATTCTCATTTCTTTGGCAAATATGTACTTGTTTTGAGTTACCATCAACTTCAAATTTCTGATTTTAACCAGACACTGTGAATAGAGGAGGTTTTTCACAATTGTAAAGTAAGTAACATACTTATTTCCTTGGTTTCTATGCAATTGTTTTCACTTACAACCAATGGCAAAACACCACTATTATCTCAAAATATGCCAATGCAGTAGTTTCTTCACTTTTTAAATCTAAGATTCTTTTTTCATTTGCCACTATGAACATGTTTTCACTTATAAACAACTATAAAACAGTGCTTTTACCTAAAGCTCTGTGAATGCACTCAGTTTTCAGTTTTGAAAACCAATAAAGAAACATTTCATTGACTGCTTTGCACATTTTTAAACTTATAATCAGTATCCAACATTGGTTTTCCTAATGCTTTGTGAATAGAAGAGGTTATTCACATTTGTAACATAATTAAGGTCCTTGTTTCCATCACTGCTCTGCACTTGTTTTCACTTACAATCAATGTCAATGCACCGCTATATGCTAGTGCTATGACAAAGCACTAATTTCTTCAATTGTTTAAACTAAGAAAGATTCTTTTTTCCTTGGCTTCTTTGCCCTTGTTTTCATTTAAAATCAATGGCAAACACAGGTTTTACCTAACACAGTTTGAATGCAGGGGGTTCTCCTGCTTTGGAATCTAAGGAAGATACTCTTTTCATTGGCAGCTATGCACTGGTTTTTAGTTACAATCAACTTCAAAATCCTGGTGTTAGCCTAATTCCCTGTGAATAAAGTAGGTTCTTTTCTTTTGTAAAGCAAGTAAGATACATGTTTCTTTGGCTGCTATGCACTTCTTTTCACTTATAACCAATATCAAAACCCCACTTTTACCTAATACTATGCCAATACTATAGTGTCTTCACTTTTGAAATCTAAGTAAGATTCTTGTTTTGTTTGCTGCTATTAATGTGTTTTCACTTACAATCATCTTCAAAACACTGGTTTCATCTAACGCTCTGTGAATGCAGGATGTATTTCTATTTTGAAAGGTAAGTAAGATACTTGTTTTTTTTTTACTGCTATGCACTTGTTTTCACCCACAATCTATGTCAAAACACTGCTTTTATCCAATGCTATGCCAATACAGTGGTTTCTTCAGTTTTCAAAACAAAGCAAGATACTCATTTCATTGGCTGCTAGGTACTTCTTTTGAGTTACAATCAACTTCAAAATCCTGATTTTAACCAAATTCTCTGGGAATACAAGATGGTCTTTAATTTCATAAAGTAAGTAAGATACTTGTTTCCTTGGCTGCTATGCACGTGTTTTCACTTAAAACCAATCTCAAAACACAGAGATTACTATGCCAATGTAATAGTTTCTTCACTTCATAAATCAAATAAAGATTCTTGTGCATGTATTTTCAGTTGCAATCAACTTAAAAACCCTGGTTTTACCTAACACTCTATCAATGCAGGAGGTACTTCAATTTTGAAAGGTAAGTAAGAAACTTGACTTTTTGGTTGGTATGCACTTGCTTTCACTCACAATCATGTTCAAAACACTGCTATTTCCTAATGCTATGCCAATGCAGTGGTTTCCTCAGTTTTCAAAATGAAGCAAGATACTCATTTCATTGGCAGCTATGTACTTGTTTTGAGTTACAATCAACTTAAAATTCCTGGTTTTAACCTAATGATCTGTGAGTACAGGAGCTCCTTACTATTGTAAAGTAAGTAATATACTTGTTTCTTTGGCTGCTATGTACTTGTTGTCACTTACAACCAGTGTCAAAACACTGTTTTTACCTAATGCTATGCCAATATAGTAGTTTCTTCACTATTGAAATCTAGTAACATTTTTGTTTCATTTGCTGCTATGCACGTGTTTTCACTTAAAATCAACTTCAAAACGCTGGTTTTACCTAACACTGTGAATCAGGGTGTAATTCAATTTTGAAAAGTAAGTAAAATACTTGTTTCCTTGGCTGCTATGCACTTTCTTTCATTCACAATAAATGTGAAAATGCTGCTTTTACCTAATGCTGTGCCAATGCAGCACTTTCTTCACTTTTAAAATCTAACTAATTTTTTTTCATTTGCTCCTATGCACATGTTTTCACTTACAATCAACTTCAAAACCCTGTTTTAGCCTAACACTGTGAATTCAGGAGGAACTTCAATTTTGAAAGGTGAGTAATATACTTGGTTCCTTGGCAGCTATGGATTTGCTCTCACTCACAATCTATGTCAAAACCCTGCTTTTACCTAATGCTATGCCAATGCAATGGTTTCTTCAGTTTTGAAATCTAAGTAATTTTCTTGTTTCATTTGTTGCTATGCATGTGTTTTTCACTTGCAAATAACTTCAAACACAGGTTTTATCTTATGCTCTGTTAATGCATTCGGATCTTCAAATTTGAAAACCAATAAAGGAACTTTTTCATTGGCTGCTTTGTGTGTGCTTTCACTTATAATAAATGTCAGAAACCTGGTTTTCCTAATGCTTTGTGAATACAGGAGGTTCTTCACATTAGTAAAGTAATTAAGATTCTTGTTTCCTTCACTGCTCTGCATCTGTTTTCACTTACAATCAATGTAAAAACACTGCTATTGCCTAGTTTTATTCCAATGCACAGATTTCTACATTTTTGAAAAGGAGGAAGATTCTTGTTTCCTTGTCTTCTATGCACTTGTTTCCACTTAGAATCAAAGGCAAACACTGTTTTCACCTAACACAGTCTGAATGCAGGATATTCTCCTGTTTTGAAAACTAGGCAAGATACTCAATACATTAGCAGCTATGGACTTGTTGGAGTTACAATCAACTTCAAAATCCTGGTTTTAACGTAATGATCTGTGAATACTGAAGGTTCTTTACTTTCATAAAGTAAGTAAGATAATTATTTCCCTGGCTATTATGTACTTGTTTTTACTTACAACCTATGTAAAAACACTGCTTTTACCTAATGCTATGCCAATGCAGTACTTTCTTCACTTTTGAAATCTATGATTTTATTTCATTTGCTTCTATGCACATGTTTTCACTTACTATCAACTTCAAATTCTGGTTTAACCTAACCTGGTTTAACTCCTGTGAATGCAGGAGGAACTCCAATTTTGAAAGGTAAGTAATATACTTGTTTCCTTGGCAGCTATGGATTTACTCTAACAATTTATGTCAAAACCCTGCTTTTACCTAAAGTTATTCCAATGCAATTGTTTCTTCAGTTTTGAAATCTAAGTAATTTTCTTGTTTCATTTTCTGCTATGCATGTGTTTTCACTAACAATCAACTTCAATACACTGGTTTTACCTAATGCTCTGTGAATTCAGTCGTTTCTTCAGTTTTGACCACTAATAAAGAACCATGTTTCATGTTACAGTCCACCTCACAATCCTGGTTTTAACCTAATGCTCTGCAAATACAGGAGGTAATTCACTTTTGAAAAGTAAGAGAGATACTTAATCCTTAGCTGCTATTGCACTTGTTTTCACTTAAAACCAATGTCAAAACTCAGCTTTTACTATGCCAATGCAGTAATTTCTTCACTTCTGAAATCTAACTAAGATTCTTGTTTCTTTTGCTGTTTTGCATGTGTTTTCACTTACAATCAACTTCAAAACACTGATTTTACTTAACACTCTGTGAATGCAGAGGTACTTTAATTTTAAAGAAAAGATAATTGTTTCCTTGCCTGCTATGCAGTTGTTTTCACTTACAATTAAATTCAAAATACTTTTTTTACCTAACACACTCTAAAAGCAGGTGTTTCTTCAGTTTTGAAAACTAAGCAAGGTACTTTTTCATTGGCAGCAAAGTATGAGTTTTGACTTACAATCAATTTCAAAATGCTGATTTACCTAAAACTCTGTGAATGCAGCTGGATTTTCATTTTTGAAAATGTAGAAAGAATCTTGTTTTCTTGGTTGCTATGTACATGCTTTCACTTAAAATCAATGTTAAACACTGGTTTTACTTAACACTCTGTGAAATCAGGTGGTACTAATGTTTTGAAGCACAAGTGAGATACTTTTTTCCTTGGCTGCTATGCCCTTGTTTTCACTTACAATCAATGCTAAAACACTGTTTTTACCTAATGCCATACCAATGCAATAGTTTCTTCACTTTTGAAATCTAAATAAGATTCTTGTTTCATTTGCTGCTATGAATATGTTTTCACTTATAGTCAAATTCAAAACATCGGTTTCCCCTAATTCTCTGTGAATGCAGGAGTTACTTCCATTTTGATAGATAAGTAAGAAACTTGCATCTTTGGATGCTATGCACTTGTTTTCACTTACAATCAATTTCAAAACTCTGATTTTACCTAGTGCCATGTCAGTGTGCTGATTTCTTCAGTTTTTAAAACTAAGCAAGGTAACTGTTTCCTTGATTTCTATGCACTTTTTTCACTTAGACTCAAAGGAAACACAGGTTTTACTTGACACAGTCTGAATGAAGGAGGTTCTCCAGTTTTGAAAACTAAGCAAGATACTCATTTCATTGAGAGCTATGTACTTGTTTTGAGTTAGAACAACTTCATAATCCTGGTTTTAATTGAATAGTTGGGAAATAGAGGAAGTTTTTTACTTTTCTAAAGTAAGTAAGATACTTCTTTCTCTGGCTGCTATGCACTTGTTTTCACTTACAAACAATGTCAAAACACCACTTTTACTTAATGCTATGTTAATGCAGTATGTTTTTCATGTTTGAAATCTCAGTAAGGTTCTTTTTTCATTTGCTGCTTTGAACGTGTTTTCACTTAAAATCAACTTCAATACCCTGGTTTCACCTAACACTCTGTGAATGCAGGAGGAGCTTCAAGTTTGAAAGGTAAGTTAGATACTTGTTTCCTTGCCTAGCATGCAATTCCTTTCACTCACAATCAATATCAAAACTTTGCTTTTACCTAATAATATTCTAATGCAGTGGTTTCTTCAGTTTTGAAATCTAAGTAAGTTTCCTGTGTCATTTGCTGCTATGAACATGTTTTCACTTACAATCAACCTCAAAACACTGGTTTTACCTAATGCTCTGTGAATACAGTAGGTTTTTCAGTTTGAAAAGTAAGACTTCTTTCATTGGCTGTTATGCACGTGTTTTCACTTATAATCAAAGTCAAAACACTGGTTTTAGCTAACATTCTTGGAATGCAGGAGATTCTTCACTTTTGAAAACTAAGCAACATATTCTTTTCATTTGAGACTATGCACATTTACAATCAACTTCAAAAGCCTGGTTTAAATAATGCTCTGTGAATGCAGCCAATTCTTTACTTTGAAAACTAAGAAATAAACTTGTTTCAGAAGCTGCTATGCACATATTTTCACTTATAATCAATGTCAAAAGTCCGGTTTTACTTAATGCTCTTTGAACAAAGAAGGTGCTTCGCTTTAGAAAAGTAAGTAAAATATTGTTTCCTTGGCTACTATGCACTTGTTTTGACTTACAATCAATGAGAAAAGAATGGTTACCATAATGCTCTTCGAATGCATTAATTTCTTCAGTTGGGAAACCTAAGCAATTTACTTTTTAAATGAAAGCTACATATTTGTTTCCACTCACTGTCAATGGTAAATCAGTTTTGATACCTAACACTCTGTGAATGCAGTAGTTTCTTCAGTTGTGAAAAATAAGCACATTACTTCTGTAATTGGTGGTTTTGCTCTTCTTTTAACTTCCAACCAGTGTCAAAACCATGGTTTTACCTAACATTCTGGGAATGCAGATGTTTCTTCATTTGTAAAAACTAAGGAAGTTATTTCTTTAATTGGCTGCTATGCACTTGTTTTCACTTATATTTAACATCAAAACACTTGTTTCACCTAATGCTCTGTGAATGAAGGAAGTTCTTCAATTTTGAAAACTAAGCAAGTTGCATTTAATTGCCTCTACACACTTATTTTCACTTACAATCAATGTCAAATCACTGGTTTTGCCTAATGCTCTGTGAATGCATGAGTTTATTCAGTTTCAAATTCCAAGCAAGTAGCTTAATTTGCAGCTATGCACTTCTTTTCACTTACAACCAAAGTCAAAACCCTGGTTTTACCTAACATGCTGAGAATGAAGGAGGTCCTAGAATTTTCAAAATTAAAAAAGGTACTTGTTTAATAGAATACTACTCACTTCTTCTCACTTACAATCAATGAAACACACTGGTTTTACTTTTGTGAATATTAGTTGATCTTCAGTTTTGAAAACTAAGCAAGTTAGTCATTTAATTGCCTGCTACACACTTCTTTTCTCTTACAATCAATGTCAAATGGTACGTTTACCAGACATTTGTGAATGCAAGTTTCTTCTGTTGTGAAAACTAGGCATGTTACTTCCTTAATTTATTGCTTTTCACTTGATCTCACAATCAATGAAAAAACACTCGTTTTACCTAAGTTTGTGAATGTGTTTCTTCAGCTTGGAAAACTATACATATTACTCATTTAATTGCCTGCTGCACACTTCTTTTCACTTAGAATCATTGTCAAAGCTCTGGGTTTACTAATGCTTTGTGAATGCTGTAGGTTATTCTGATTTGAATTCTAAGCAAGTTACTAGTGTAATTTGTTAGTATTTATTCTCAGTTACAATCAATGCAAAAACAGTTTTTTTACCTAATACTCTATGAATGCAGGAGACAGTCAGATTTGAAAACTTAGCAAGTTACTTGTATAATTGGCTGTTACACACCTCTTTCACTTACAATAAGTGTCAAAATAATGGTTTTACATAATACTTGAGGATGTCGTAATTTTTCAATTTTGAAAACTGAACAAGTTACTATTTCATTTGCTGCTATGCACGTGTTTACACTTATAACCAATGTCAAAACACTAGTTTACCTTCAGCTTTGTGAATGAAGGGGTTCTTCAGTTTTGAAAAACTGAGGAAGTTACTTCTTTAATAGGATACTATTCACTTGTTTTCACTTAAAATCAATGAAAAATCACTCATTTTATCTAAGGCTTTGTGAATGTAAGGGGTTCTTCAGTTTGGAAAACTAAGCAAGTTACTCATTTAATTGCCTGCTTCACATTTATTTTCACTTAAAATCAATGTCAGAGCAGTGGTGATACAGAAGATTCTGTGAACGCATTCATTTCTTCACTTGTGAAAATCAAGCAAGTCCTTGTTTAATTGGATGTTATGCACTTGTTTTCATATACAATAAATATCAAACACTGGTTTTACCTAACACTCTGTGAATGTAGGAGGTTCTTTGGTTTTGAAAACCTATCAAATTACTTCTTTATTTGGCTGCTATGACATTTATTTTAACTTACAATCAAGTCAACACTCTGGTTTTATCCCAAAGCTCTCTAAATGCAGTACATTCTTCAGTTTGGAAAACTAAACAAGTTACTTGCTTAATTGGCTGCTATGCACTTGCTTTCACTTACAAGGTCAATATGATGGTTTTACCTAATATGCTGAGAATGCAGTTGTTCTTCAATTTGAGAAAACTAAGCAAGTTACTTTTTCATTGGGTGCTATGCACTTGTTTTCACTTACAATCAGTGACAAAACAATTGTTTACCTAACCCACTTGAATGCAATAGATTCTTCAATTGGGAAAACTAAGCAATTTACTTCTTTAAATGACTGCTACGATCTTGTTAACACTTACAGTCAATAGCAAATCAGTTGTGATACCTAACACTCTGTGAATGCAATAGTTTCTTCAGTTGTGAATACTAAGAACATTACTTCTTTAATTGGCTTATATGCCCCCCCTTTTTTTAACTTACAACCAATGTCAAAACCATGGCTTTACTTAATGTTCTAGGAAGGAGTAGTTTCCTCATTTGTGAAAACTAAGGAAGTTATGTATTTAATTGGCTTATATGTACTTGTTTTCATTTACATTCAATATCAAAAGAATTGTTTGTCCTAATGCTCTGTGAATGCAGGATGTTCTACACTTTTGAAAAGTAACCAAGTTGCTTAATTGCCTCCTATACACTTATTTACACTTAAAATCAATGTCAAAGCACTGGTTTTACTTAATGCTCTGTGAATGCAGTAGATTATTCTGTTTTAAATTCTAAGCAAGCTATTAGTGTTATTTGCTGGTATTTATTCTCTTACAATCAATGACAAACCGTGGTTTTACCTAATCCTCTATGAAGGCAAGAGGTCATTCAGATTTGAAAACTAAGCAAGTTACTTGTATAATTGGCTGTTATACACTTTTTTCAACTACAATAAGTGTCAAATATTGGTTTTACCTAATGCTCTGTGAATGCATGAAGTTTTTCAAATTTGTATTCCAAGCATGTTTTTTAACTTAATGCTATGCACCTGTTTTCACTTACAACCAATGTCAAAACCCTGGTTTTACTTAACATTCTGTGAATGAAGGAGGTTCTTCAATTTTCAAAAATTAAACAAAGTATTTGTTTAATAGTATTCTATTCACTTCTCACAGTAAATGAAAAATCACTGGTTTTACCTAATGATTTGTGAATCTAACGGATATATCAGTTTTGAAAAGTAAACTGTTTACTGTTTAATTGCCTGCTTCCCACGTCTATTCACTTACAATCAATGTCAAAGTAGTGGTGATACATAAGATTCTGTAAATGCAGTCATTTCTTTACTTGTGTAAACCAACCAAGTCTTTGTTTATTTTGATCATATTCACTTGTTTTCACATACAATAAATATGAAAACACTTGTTTTACCTAATGCTCTTTGATAGTAGGAGGTTCCTCAATTTTGGAAACAAAGGAAATGACTTCGATATTTGGCTTCTATGGCACATGTTTTCACTTATAACCAATGTCAAACACTTGTTGTACTTAATGGTCTGTGAATGCAGTACATTCTTCAATTTTGGAAACTAAGCAAGTTACTTGTTTTGTTGGCTCTATGCACATGTTTTCACTTACAGTGGCAATATGTTGGTCCTACAAATATGCTGAGAATGCAGTTGTTAATTCTAGTTGTGAAAAGTAAGAAAGTTACTTTTTCTTTGTGTGCTATGCACTAGTTTTCTCTTAAAACCAATGACAAAACAATGGTTTACCTAATGACCTTCGAATGCATTCATTTCATCATCTGAGAATGCTAAGAAATTTACTTCTTCTAATGAATGCTATGCACTTGTTTTCACTTAGAGTCAATGGTAAATCACTTCTGATACCTAACACTCTTTGAATGCAGTTGTTTCTTCAGTTGTGATAACAAAGCATGTTGCTTCTTTAATTGGCTGCTATGCACTTTTTAAAACTTACAACCAATGTCAAAACCATGGTTTTACCTAACGTTCTGGGATGCAGTATTTTTTTCTTTTGTGAAAACTAAGGATGTTATTTCTTTAATTGGCTGCTATGCAATTGTTTTCACTTATATTCATTATCAAAACCCTTGTTTGCTCTAATTCTCCATAATTGAAGGAGGTTCATCAATTTTGAAAACTAAGGAAGTTGTTTGATTAACTGCCTGCTATACAAGGTTTATTCACTTATAATCAAAGTCAAAGCACTGGTTTTACCTAATGCTCTGTGAATGCATGATGCTCTTCTGTTTTGAATTCCAAGCAAGAACTTTTATTTCCTGATATGCACTTTTTTTCACTTACAACCAATGTCAAAACTCTGGTTCTGCCTAACACTCTGTGGATGAAGGAGGTCCATCAATTTTCAAAAATTAAGCAATGCAACTTGTTTAATAGGATACTATTCAATTGATTTCACTTATAATCAATGTCAAAATGGTGCATTTACATTACATTTTGTAAATGCAGGAGCTTTTTCACTTGTGAAACTAAGGAATAAATTTCTTTAATTGGCTGCTACACATTTGTTTTCATTTAAATTCAATATCAAAAACTTCTTTGATAGAATGTGCTGTGAATGAAGGAGGTTCTTCAGTTTTGAAAACTAAGTAAGTTGCTTGTTTAATTGCCTTCTACACACGTGTTTTCACTTACAATCTATGTGAAAACACTGGTATTATCTAATGATGTGTGAAAGAAGGGGTTTCTTCACTTTTGAATTTGCTACTATGCATTGCTTTCACATAGAATCAATGTCAAAATGGTGGTTTTACCTAAAAGTCTGTAAATGCAGGGGTTTCTTCAGTTGGGAAAATTAGGCATGTTACTTCCTTAATTGGCTGCTTTGCACTTCTTCTCACTTACAATCAATGAAAAAAACACTGGTTTTAACTTTGTTGAAGTAAATGGTTCATCAGTTTTGTAAACTAAACAAGTTACCAGTTTAATTACATGCTACTCACTTCTTTTCACTTACAATCAATGTCAAAGTGGTGGTTTTACCTAATGCTCTGTGAATGCAAGGGTTTCTTCAGTTGTGAAAACTAGGCATGTTTCTTCCTTAATTGGCTGCTTTGCACTTGTTCTCACAATCACTGTAAAAACACTGGTTTTACCTAACAGTGAATGCAGTAGGCCATTCTTTTTTAATTCTATGCTAGTTACTTGTGTTATTTTCTGGTAATTATTCTCACTTACAATGTCAAAACAGTGGTTTTACCTAATAAATGAGCAATTTACTTATATAATTGGCTTTTACACACTTGTTTTTACTTACAATCAATGGCAAAATGTTGTTTTTACCTAATACTTGTGAATGCAGTATTTGCTTCAGTTTTGGAAATTAAGCAAGTTATTTTTCATTTCATGCTATCCACTTGTTTTAACTAACCACCAATGTCAAAACCCTGGTTTTGCCTAAAGTTCTGTGAAAGAAGGAGGTTCTTCAATTTTCAAGAATTAAACATGGTACTTGTTTTATAGCATCCTATTCACTTTTTTTCAGTTACAATCAGTGAAAAAACACTGGATTTACTTCATGCTTTGTTAATGTAACTGGATCTTCAGTTTTGCAAACTAAGGAAGTTACTCATATAATTGCCTTCTTCACATTGCTTTCCAGTTAACGTCAATGTCAAAGCAGTGGTGATACATAAGAATTTGTGAATGTAGTCATTAATTCACTTGTGAAAACCAAGCAAGTCCTTCTGAATTTGGCAGCTCTGCACTCTTTTCATATTCAATAAGTTTCAAAACACTGGTTTACCTAACACTCTGTGAATGTAGGAGGTCATTCAGATTTGAAAACTATAGAAATTACTTCTTAATTTTTCTGCTATGGCACTTGTTTTCACTTATAATCAAGCCAAAACTCTAGTTTTCCGTAATGCTCTGTGAATGTAGTACATTCTTCAGTTTTGAAAATGAAGCATGTTACTTGTTTAATTGGCTGCACTGCACTAGTTTTCACTTACAAGGTCAATATTCTGGTTTAACCTAATATGCTGAGAATGCAGTTGTTCTTCAAGTTGTGAAAACTAAGCAAGTTATTTTACATTTGGTGCTATGCACTTGTTTTACTTACCACCAATGTCAAAAGCCTTGGTTTACCTCAGACTCTAGGAATGAAGGAGGATCTTCAGTATCCAAATTTTAAGGAAGGTACATGTTCATCAGGATACTATTCACTTGTTTTCACTTAAGATCAATGTCAAAATGCTGGTTTTTACCTAACCCTCTATGAAAGCTGGGGTTTCTTCAGTTGTGAAAACTAGTTACATTACTTCCTTAATTGGTTGCTTTGCACTTGTTCTCACTTGCAATCAATGAAAAAATGTTGGTTTTACCTCATGCTTTATGAATGTACCTGGTTCTTCAGTTTTGAAAACTAAGCCATTTACTCATTTAATTGCCTGCTTAACACTTCTTTTCACTGAAAATCAATATCAAAGTAGTGGTGGTACATAAATTCTGTGAATTCAGTCATTTCTTCACTTGTGAAAACCAATCAAGTCCTTTTTAAGAGACTGCAAGTCACTTATTTTCATATACAATAAATATCAAAATATTGCTTTGACCTAATGCTCTGTGATAGTAGGAGTTTCTTCATTTGTGAAAATTAAAGAAATTATTTCTTTAATTGGCTGCTATGCACTTGTTTTCACTTACATTCATATCAAAACAATTGTTTGACCTAATACTCTGTGAATACAGGATGTTCTTCAGTTTGAAAAGTAAACAAGTTGCTTGTTTGTCTGCTACACACTTGTTTTCACTTACAATCAATGTCAAAACAATGGTTTTGCATAATGCTCTGTGAATGCATGAGGTTCTTCATATTTGTATTCCAAGCAAGATGTTTAATGTAATGCTATGCATATGTCTTCACTTACAACCAATATAAAAATCCTGGTTTTACCAAACAGTCTGTGAATGAAGGAAGTTTTTAAATTTTTAAAAATTAAACAATGTACTTTTAAAATAGGATAATATTCATTCCTTCTCACAATAAATGAAATAACACTTGTTTTACCTAATGCTTTGTGCATGTAACTGATATTTCACTTTTGAAATCTAAGCAATTTACTCATTTAATTGCCTGCTTCACACTTCTTTTCACTTATAATCAATATAAAAGCAGCGGAGATACATTAGATTCTGTGAATGCAGTCATTTCTTCACTTTTGAAAACCAAGCAACTCCTTGTTTAATTAGATGATATGCACTTCTTTTCACATACAATAAATATTAAAACACTGGTTTTACCTAATGCTCTTTGAAAGTAAAAGCTTCTTCAATTTTGAAAACTAAGCAAATGATTTCTATATTTGGCTGCTATGTCACATGTTTTCACTTCCAATCAGTGTCAAACCAATGTTTTACTTAATGCTCTGTGAATGCAGTACATCCTTCAATTTTGAAAACTAATTGAGTTACTTGTTTTATTGGCTGTTATGCACTTGTTTTCACTTACAATGTAAATATGCTGTTTTTACAAATATGCTGAAAATGCAGTAGTTAATTTTACTTGTGAAAACTAAGCATGTTTCTTTTTCTTTGTGTGCTATGCACTTGTTTTCACTTGCAATCAATGACAAAACAATGGTTTACCTAACACTCTTGGAATGCAGACATTTCTTCAGTTGGGAACACTAAGCAATTCAGTTCTTTAAAAGAATTCTATGCATTTGTTTTCACTTACAGTCCATAGCAAATCAGTTGTGATTCTTAAAATTCTGTGAATGAAGTTATTGTTTCAGTTGTGATAACAAAGAATGTTTATTCTTTAATTGGTTGCTATGCACTTTTATTAACTCACAAACAATATGAAAAACATGGTTTTACCTAACATTCTGGGAATGCAGTAGTTTTTTTTCTTTTGTGATATCTAAGGAAATTATTTCTTTAATTGGCTGCTATGCATTTGTTTTCATTTACATTCAATATGAAAACCCTGGTTTTACCAAACACTCTGTGAATGCAGAAGGTTCTTCAGTTTTGAAAACTAAGTGAATTATTTCATTATTTGTCTGCTCTGGCACTTTTATCTCACAATGTCAATATGCTTCTTTTACCTAATATGCTGAGAATGAAGTTGTTTCTTCAAGTTTTGAAAACTAAGGAAGTTACTTTTTCATTGGTTTCTTTGCACTTGTTTTCACTTACAATCATTGACAAGACAATGGTTTACATAATGCTCTTGGAATTCAGTAGTTACATCCACTGGGAAAACTAAGCAAATTACTTTTTCATTTGTTGCCATGCACTTGTTTTCACTTACAACCAATGTCAATAGCCTGATTTTACCTCATGCTCTGGGAATGAAAGAGGTTCTTCAGTTTTCAAAAATTAAGGTACTTGTTTAATACGATACCATTCACTTGTTTTCACTTAGAATCAATGTCAAAATGGTGGTTTTACCTAAAACTCTGTAAATGCAGGGGTTTCTTCAGCTGGGAAAACTAGGCATGTTACTTCCTTAATTGGCTGCTTTGCATTTCTTCTCACTTACAATCAATGAAAAAAACACTGGTTTTACCTAACACTCTGTGTATGTAACTGGTTCTTCAGTTTTGAAAACTAAGCTATTTACTCCTTTAATTGCCTGCTTCATACTTCTTTTCACTAATAATCAATGTCCAAGCAGTTGTGGTACATAAGATTCTATGAATTAAGTCATTGCTTCACTTTAGAAAACCAAGCAATTGCTTGTTTAATAAGCTGCCATTCACATGCTTTCATATACAATAACAATCAAAACACTGCTTTTACCTAACCCTCTGTAAATGTAGGAGATTCTTCATTTGAGAAAGCTAAGGAAGTTTTTGCTTTAATTGGCTGCTAAGCACTTGTTCTCACTTACTTTCAATATCAAAACAATTATTTGACCTAATGGTCTGTGAATCAAGGAGGTCCTTCAGTTTAGAAAACCAAACATGTTTTTGTTTAATTGCCTGCTACACAATTGTTTTCACTTAAAATCAGTGTCAAAACACTGGTTTCTCCTAATGCTCTGTGAATACATGAGGTTCTTCAGTATTGAATTCCAAGCAAATAGTTTAATTTGCTGCTATGCACTTGTTTTCACTTACAACAAATATCAAAACCCTGGTTTTACTTAACACACTGTTAATGAAGGAGGTCCATCAATTTTCAAAAATTACCTGGTACTTTAATAGGATACTATTCACTTCTTCTCACTTACCATCAATGAAAAAATACTGGTTTTACTTTTGTGTATGTAGGTGGATCTTCAGTTCTGAAAACTAAACAAGTTACTCATTTAATTGCCTGCTATGCAGTTCTTTTCATTTACAATCAGTGTTAAAATGTTTTTTTTACCTAATGCTTGTGAATGCAAGTATATCTTCTGTTGTGAAAACAAGTCATGTTACTTTCCTAAATCGGCTGCATTGCACTTTATCTCACAATCAATGAAAAAACACTGGTTTTTACCTAATGCTTTGTGAATGTAAGTGGTTTTTCAGCTTGGAAAACTATGCACATTACTTATTTAATTGCCTGCTGTACATTTATTTTCACTCACAATCAATGTCAAAGCCCTGGTTTTACCTATATCTCTGTGAATTTAGTAGGTTGTTCTGTTTTGAATTCTAAGCAAGTTACCAGGGTTATTTCCTGGTATTTATTGTCACTTACAACCAATGCAAAAAAGGTGGTTTACCTAATGCTCTATTAAGGCAGGAAGTCTTTCAGATTTGAAAACAAAGCAAGTTACTTGTATAATTGGCTGTTACAAACTCCTTTTCACTTACAATAAGTGTCAAAATCTGGTCTTACCTAGCACTTGTTAATGTAGTAGTTTCTTCAGTAGTGAAAACTAGGAAAGTTACTTTTTCATTTGCTGGTATGCACTTATTTTCACTTAAATGAATGTCAAAACACTGCTTTTACCTACAGCTTTGTGAATGCAGGGGGTTCTTCAGTTTTCAAAAATTAAGGAAGGTACTTCTTTAAAAGGATAAAACGAGTTAATATCACTTGTTTTCACACACAATCAATGAAGAAACACTCATTTTACCTAACACATTGTGAAGGTAACTGGTTCTTCAGCTTTGAAAACTAAGCAAGTTTCTCCTTTAATTGCCTGCTTCATACTTCTTTTCACTTGAAAGCAATGACAAAGCAGTGGTGATGCATAAGATTCTGTGAATGAAGTCATTTGTTCACTTGTGGAAATCAAGCAAGCCCTTTTTTAATTGGCTGCTTTGTACTTGTTTTCACATGCAATAAATATCAAAACACTAGTTTTACCTAATGCTCTTTGAATGTAAAAGTTTCTTGGATATTGAAAACTAAGCAAATTACTTCTTTATTTGGCTGCTATGGCACTTATTTTCACTTACAATCAAGTCAACACTCGGGGTTTATATAAAGCCCTGTGAATGCACAAGGTTCTTCCGTTTGGAAAACTAAGCAAGTTATTTGTTTAATAGGCTATTTTTCAATAGTTTTCACTTACAATTTCAATGTGTTGGTTTTACCTAATACACTGAAAATGCAATTGTTCTTAATGTTGTGAAAACTAAGGAAGTTAAAATTTCATTGGGTGCTCTGCACTTGTTTTCACTTACAATCAGTAACAAAACAATGGTTTATCTGATGCTCTAGGGATGCAGTAGAGTCTTCAGTTGGGAAAACTAAGCAATTTAATTCTTGAAATGAATGCTATGCACTTGTTTTCACTTATAGTCAATGGCAAATCATCTAACAGTTTGTGATATCTAACAGTTTGTGAATGCTGTAGTTTCTTCAGTTGTGAAAACTAAGCACGTTACTTCTTTAATTGGCTGCTTTGTACTTTTTAAACTTACAACCAAGGTCAAAACCATGGTTTTACCTGATATTCTGAGAATGTAATACTTTCTTCATTAGTGGAAACTAAAGAAGTTATTTCTTTAATTGGCTGCTATGCACTTGTTTTCACTTACATTCAATATCAAAACCCTTGTTTGACCTAATACTCTGTGAATGAAGGAGGTTGTTCAGTTTTGAAAACTAAGCAAGTTTCTTGTTTAATTGCCTGCTACACATTTGTTTTCACTTACAATCAGTGTCAAAATACTGGTTATACCTATTAATTGTGATCTTAGTACTTTCTTCAGTTGTGAAAACTAAAGAAGTTAATTTTTCATTTTTACTATGGACTTCTTTTCATTTACAACCAATATTAAAATCCTAGTTTTACCTAACACTCTCTGAATGAAGGAGGTACTTCAGTTATCAAAAATTAATCAAGGTACTTGTTTACTATGATACTGTTCACTTATCACTTATAATAAATGAAAAAACAATGATTTGACCTAACAATTTGTGAATGAAAGTGGTTCTCCAGTTTGGAAAACTATGCAAGTTACTCATTTAATTGGGTGCAGCACAATTCTTTTCACTTACAATCAACGTTCAACTGTTGGTTTTACCTAATGCTCTGTGAATGCAGAGGTTATTCTGTTTTGAATTCTAAGCAAGTTACCTCTGCTATTTGCCAGTATTTAGTCTCACTTATAATTAATACCAAACATTGGTTTTACCTAACAATCTAAGAAAGCAGGAGGTCCTTCTGTTTTGAAAACTAAGTAAGTTACTTGTATAATTGTATGATTCACACTTATTTTCTCTTACAAAGTCAAAGTGCTGGTTTTACCTAATACTTGTGAATGGAGTGTTTTCTTCAGTTGTGAAAACAAAGCAAGTTACTTTTTCATTTGGTGCTATGCACTTGTTTTCCCTTACAAGTAATGTCAAAACCCTGGTTTTTAATAATGCTCTGTGAATGAAGGAGGTTCTTCAGTATTCAAAATTTAAGGAAAGTACTTATTTAATAGGATAATCTTCACGTCTTTTCACTTAAAATAAATGTCAAAATGGTGGCTTTACCTAACCCTCTGTAAATGCAGGAGATTTTCAGTTTTGAAAACTAGGCACATTTCTTCATTAATTGGCTGTTCATTGCTCTAGTTCTCACTTACAATCAATGAAAAAAATCACTGGCTTTACCTAATGCCCAGTGAATGCATAAGGTTCTTCAGTTTCCATAATTAAAGACAGTACTTGTTTAATAGGATTCTATTCACTTGTTTTCCTTTACAATCAGTGTCAAAATAGTGGTTTTTCTAAGCCTCTGTAAATGCAGCAGTTTCTTGAGTTGTGAAATCCGGGCACATTACTTCCTTAATTGGCTTATTTACACTTGTTCAAACTTACATCAATGAAAAAACTCAAGTTTTTCCTAACAAATTGTGAATGTAGGTGGTTCTCAAGTTTTAAAAACAAAGAAAGTTACTCATTTAATTGCCTGCTTCTCACTTCTTTTCACTTACAATCAATATCAAAGCAGTGTTAATACATAAGTTTCTGTGAATGCAGTCATTTTCCACTTGTGAAAACCAAGCAAATCCTTGTTTAATTGGCAGCTATGCACTTGTTTTCACATACAACAAATATCAAAACACTGGTTTTTCCTAATGCTCTGTGAATGTAGGAGGTCCTTCACTTTTGGAAACTAAGTAAATCACTTCTTTATCTGGCTGCTATGGCAGTTGTTTTCACTTACAATCAATGTAAAAACAGGTTTTATGTAATGATCAGAAAATGCACTAGGATCTTCAGTTTTGAAAGGTAAGCAAGTTTCTTGTTTATTTGGCTGTTATGCATTTGTTTATTTGTTTTTGCTTACAAGCAATGACAAAACAATTGTTTACCTAATGACCTTGGAATTCAGAAGCTTCTTCCATTGAAAACTAAGCAATTTACTTCTTTAAATGATTGCTCTGCACTTGTTTTCACTTCCAGTCAAAGGTAAATCAGTTGTGATGCCTAACACTCTGTGAATGCAGTAGCTGATTCAATTGTGAAAACTAAACAAGTTACTTCTTTAATTGGCTGCTATGCACTTGTTTTAACTCAAAGCCAATGAAAAAATCATGTTTAACCTAATGTCTGGGAATGCAGTAGTTTTTCATTTGTCAATACTGAGGAAGTTATTTCTTTATTTGGCTGCTACACATTGTTTTCACTTACAATCAATACTAAAACACTTGTTTCACCTAATGCTCTGTGAATGCAGTAGATTCTTCAGGTTTGGAAACTAAGCAAGTTGCTTGTTTAATTGCATGTTATACACTTATTTTCACTTACAATCAATGTCAAAACACTGGTTTTACTTCTTGCTGTGTCAATGTATGAGGTTCTTCAACTTTGAATTCCAAGCAAGTAATTTAAATTGCTACTGTGCACTTGTTTTCACTTATAACCAATGTCAAAACCCTGCTTTTACCTAACACTCTGTGAATGAAGGCAGTCCTTCAATTTTAAAAAAATAAGAAGGCACTTGTTTAATAGGATCCTATTCAATACTTCTCACTTACAAACAATGAAACCACTCTGGTTTTTCCTTTGGAATATAAGTGGTTCTTCAGTTTTGAATACTATACAACTTACTCCTTTATTTGCCTGCTACACACTTATTTTCACTTACAATCAATGTTAAAATGGTGGTTTAACCAAATGTTCTGTGAATGCAGGAGTTTCTTCAGTTGTGAAAACCAGACATGTTACTTACTTTATTGGCTGCTTAGCACTTGTTCTCACAATCAATGAAATTCACTGGTTTTATATAATGCTTTGGTAATGTAACTGGTTCCTCAGTGTGAAAAACTATGCAAGTTACTCATTTAATGGCCTGCTGCACCCTTCTTTTCACTTACAATCAGTGTCCAAGCACTGGTTTTATCTAATGCTCTGTGAAGGCAGTAGGTTATTTTCTTTTGAATTCTAAGCAAGTTACTTGTGTTACTTGCTGGTAATTTTTCTCACTTACAATCAATGTCAATATAGTGGTTTTACTTAACCTTTTATGAATGCAGGAGACCCTTAAGTTTTGAAAACTAAGCAATTATCTTGTATAATTTGTTGTTACATGCTTTTTTTCACTTACAATCCATGTCAAAATGCTGGTTTTACTTAATAATTTTGAATGCAGTAGTTTCTTCAGTTGTGAAAACTATACAAGTTCACCATTTAATTGCCTTTTTCACACTTCTTTTCACTTACAATCAATGTCAAATCAGTGGTGGTACATAAGATTCTGTGAATTCTGTTATTTCTTTACTTGTATAAACCAAGCAAGTCCTTGTTTAATTGGCTGCTATGTACATGTTTTCACTTACAATATCAATATGCTGGTTTTAACTAATAGGCTGAGAATGCAGTTGTGTATTCAATTTGTGAAAATTAAACAAATTACTTTTTCATGGAGTGTTATGCTGTTGTTTTCACTTACAATCAATGACAAAACAATGGTTTACCTAATGCTCTTGTAATGCAGTAGTTTCTTCACTTGGGAAAACAAAGGAATTTACTTATTTAAATGATCTCCATGCTTTGTTTCCACTTACATTCAATGGCAAATCAGTTGTGATACCTAACACTCTGTGAATGTAGTATTTTTTCAGTTGTGAAAAAAAAAACACATTGCTTCTTTAGTTGGCTGCTGTGCATTTGTTTTAACTTACAACCAATGGCAAACTGTGGTTTACCTAACAATCTGTGAATGAAGGTCATTTTTCAGTTTTTAAAAATTAAGGAAAGTACATGTTTATAGGATGCTACCCACTTGTATTCACTTAAAATCAATGTCAAAACCCTCGTTTTATGTAACACTGTGAATGAAGGAGGTTCTTCAATTTTCAAAAATTATGCAAGGTATTTGTTTAGTAGGATACCATTCATTTCTTCTCACTTACAATCAATGAAAAAGCACTGGTTTAACATAACACTTTGTGAATGTAAGTGGTTCTTCAGTTTGGGTAACTGTGCAAGTTACTCATTTAATTGACTGCTGCAAACTTCTTTTCACTTACAATCAATGTCAAAGCATTGATTTTACCTAAGTTCTGTGAATGCAGTAGGTTATTCTGTTTTGAATCCTAATCAAGTTACTTGTGTTATTTACTGGTATTTTTTCCCACTTACTGTCAGTGCCAAAACAGTGGTTTTACCTAATGCTCTATGAATGAAGGAGGTCCTCCAGTTTTTAAAAATTAACAAGTTGCCTGAGCAATTGGATATTGCACACTTGTTTTCCCTTACTATCAATGTCAAAATGCTGGTTTTACATAATACTTGTGAATGCAGTAGCTCCTTCAGCTGTGAAAATAAAGGAAGTTACTTTTTCTTTTGGTGCTATGCACTTGTTTTCACTTACAACAAATGTCAAACCCAAGTTCTTCCTAACAATCTGTGAATGAAGGAGGTTCTTCAGTTTTCAAAAAATAAGGAGGATACTTGTTTAATAAGATACTATTCACGTATTTTCTTACAATCAATGTCAAATTAGTGGTTACTTAAATCTCTGCAAATGCAGATGTTTCTTCGATTGTTAAAACTAGGCATGTTACTTCTTAATTTGCTGCATTGCACAAGTTTTCACTTACAATCAATGAAAAAGATGTTTTTACCTAATGTTTTCTTTTAAATGTAAGTGGTATTTCAGTTTTGAAAAATAAGCAAGTTACTTGTATAATTGCCTGTTATGGACTTGTTTTCACTTACAATCAATGTCAAAATTCTGGTTTTACCTAATACTTGTGAATGCAGTAGTTACTCCAGTTGTGAAATCTAAGCAATTTACATTTTCTTTTGGTGTTATGCACTTGTTTTCACTTACAACAAATGTCTAAATCCTGGTTTTACTTAATGCTCTTGAATGAAGGAGTTTCTTCAGTTTTCAAAACTTAAGGAAGATACTTATTTAATAGGCTATTATTAACTTCTTTTAACTTACAATCCATGTCAAAATGAGGGTTTTCCCTCACACTCTGTAAATGCTGGCATTTCTTCAGGTGTGAAAAGTAGGCCCTTTATTTCCTTAATTGGCTGCTTTGCACTTTTTCTAACTTACAATCAATGAAAAATCACTGGTTTTACCTAACACTTTGTCAATGTAAATGGTTCCTCAGTTCTGGAAACTAAGCATTTTGCCCATTTAATTGCCTGCTTCACACTTATTTTCATTTGTAATCAATGTCATAACAGTAGTGATATGTAAGATTATGTGAATGCAGTCATTTCTTCACTTCTGAAAAGCAAGCAAGTCCTTGTTAAATTGGCTGTCCTGCACTTCTTTTCACATGCAATAAATATCTCAAGACTGGGTATACCTAATGCTCTGTGATGGTAGCAGGTTCTTCAGTTTTGAAAACTAAGGAAATTACTTTTTTTTTTTTTTTGCTGCTATGCTACTTATTTCCACTTACAATCAATATCAAAACCCTGGTTTTACCCAATGCTCTGTGAATGCAGTAGGTTCTTTAGTTTTGGAAACTCAGAAATTTTCTTGTCTAATTGGCTTCCCTGCAATAGTTTTCTCTTAAAAAGTCAATATCCTGCTTTTACCTAATATGCTGAGAATGCAGTTGTTTCTTCAAGTTTTTAAAACTAAGCAAGTTACTTTTTCATTGGTGCTATGCATTTGTTTTCACTTACAATCAAGGACAAAATAATGCTTTATCAAACACTCTTGGAATGTTGTAATTCCTTCAGTTGGGTAAACTGAGTTATTTACTTTTTAAATGACTGCTACACAATCATTTTCACTTACATTCAATGGCAAATTAGTTATGATACCTAATATTCTGTGAATGCAGTACTTTCTTCAGTTGTAAAAATTAATCATATTACTTCTTTAATTGGCTGCTATGTGCTAGTTTTAACTCGAAACCAATGTCAAAACCATAGTTATACCTAATGTCCTATGAATGCAGTTGTTTCTTCATTTGTGAAAACTAAGGAACTTATTTCTTTAAATGGCTGCTATGCACGTGTTTTCACTTACATTCAATACCAAAACACCTGTTTGAACTACTGCTCTGTGAATGAAGGAGGTTATTCAATTTTGAATACTAAACAAGTTGCTCATTTAATTGCCTGCTACACACGTGTTTTTACTAACAATCAATGTCAAAACCCTGGTTATACCTAATGCTCTGTGAATGCACGAGGTTCTTCAGATTTGAATTCCAAGCAAGCAGTTTATTTGGCTGTTATGCACTTGTTTTTTACTTAAAACCACTGTCAAAACCATGGTTTTTCTTACACTGTGAATGAAGGAGGTTTTACAATTTTCAAAAATTAAGCCAGGTACTTGTTTGATAGGATACTGTTCACTTCTTCTCACTTACAATCAATGAAAATACACTGGTTTTATCTTTGTGAATGTAAGGGGTCCTTCAGTTTTCAAAACTAGGCAAGTTACTCATTTAATTGTCTGCAACACAATTCTTTTCACTTCCAATCAATGTCAAAATGGTGTTTTTACCTAACACTGTGAATTGAGGATATTCTTCAGCTGTGAAAACTAGGCATGTTACTTCCTTAATTGGCTGCTTTGCAGTTGTACTCACAATCAATGAAAAAACACTGGTTTTACCTGACACTTTCTGAATGTAGGTGATTCTTCAGTTTGGAAAACTATGCTCATTTCATGGCCTGCTGCACAATTATTTTCATTTACATTCAATGTCAAAGCACTGGTTTTACATAATGTTCTGTGAATGCAGTAAGTTATTTTGGTTTGAATTCTAAGGAAGTTACTTGTGTTATTTTTTGGCATTTATTCTCACTTACAATCACTGACAAAACAGTGGTTTTCCCTAATGCTCTTGAATGCAGGTGGTCCTTCACTTTTGAATATTAAGCAAGTTACTTTTTAAATTGACTGATATGCAATTGTTTTCTGTTACTATGTCTATATACTGGTTTAACCTAATCCGCTGAGAATGCAGTAGTTTCTTCAAGTTGTGAAACTATGCACGTTACTTTTTCGTTGGGTGATATGCAATTCTCACTTACAATCAATGACAAAAGAATGGTTTACCTAAAGCTCTTGGAATGCAGTAGTTTCTTGTATTGGGAAAACTAAGCAATTTACTTCTTTAAATGGATGCTGTGCAATTGTTTACACTTACAACCAAAGTCAAAAGCCTGGTTTTGCCTAACACCCAGTGAACAAAGAAGGTTCTTGAGTTTTCAAAAATTAGGGAATGTACTTGTTTAATAGGATACTATTCACTTTTTTTCACATCCAATCAATGTCAAAATGGTCGTTTTACCTAACCATCTGTAAATTGCAGGAGTTTCTTCAGTTGTGAAAACTAGGCACTTAAATTCCTTAATTGCCTGTTTTACACTTGTTCTCTCTTGCAATCATGGAAAAAACCCTCATTTTACCTAACTCTTTGTGAATGTAAGTGGTTCTTCCTTTTGTATTCTAAGCAAATTACTTCTATATTTGGCTGCTATAACAATTGTTTTCATTTACAATCAATGTGAAAACACTGGTTTACACTAATGCCTGTGAATGCAATATGTTATTCAGTATCGAAAACTAAGCTATTTACTTGTTTAATTGCCTGCTTCACACTTCTTTTCACTTAAAATAAAGATCAAAACAGTGGTGATACATAAGATTCTGTGAATGCAGTTATTTATTCACTTGTGAAAACCAAGCAAATCCTTGTATAATTGGCTGCTATGAACTTGTTTTCCCACAAAATAAATATCAAAACCAATGTCAAAACAATTTTTTTTATCTAGGTTCTGGGAATGTGTTAGCTTCTTCATTTGCTAAAACTTAGGAAGTTACTTAATTCACTGCTATGTGTTTGTTTTCACTTTTCAAACACTTGTTTGACCTAGTGCTCTCTGAGTGAAGGAGGTTCTTCACTTCTGAAAACTAAGCAGATTACTTGTTTCATAGGCTTCTATGCACTTGTTTTCATTTACAATCAATGTCAAAATGCTGGTTTTACCTAATACTTGTGAATGTCGTAGTTTATTCAGTTTTGAACATTAAGCCAGTTAATTTTTCATTTGGTGCTATGCACTTGTTTTCACTTACAACCAATGTAAAATCCTGGTCTTACATAACACTCTTTGAATGAAGGAGGTTCTTCAGTTTTGAAAAATTAAGGAAGGCATTTGTTTAATAGGATACTATTGAATTGTTTTCACTTACAATCAATGTCAAAATGGTGGTTTTACCTAACCCTCTAGAAATGAAGGAGTTTCTTCAATTTTCATAAATTAAGAAAGGTACTTCTCACTTACACTCATTAAAAAACACTGATTTTACCTAACACTTTGTGAATATAAGTGGTTCTTCAGTTTTAAAAATTAAGAAAGTTACTAATTTAATTGCTTGCTTCATACTTATTTTCACTTACAATCAATGTCAAAGCACTGGTGATAAATAAGGTCTTGTGAAAACAGTCATTTCTTCACTTGTCAAAATCAAGCACGTCCTTGTTAATGGGCTTCTATGCACTTGATTTCTCATACAATAAATATCAAAACACTGATTTTACTGTGAATGCAGTACATTTTTCAGTTTTGAAAACTAAGTAAGTTACATGTTTAATTGACCGCTATGCACTTGATTTGACTTACAATGCTAAAATGCTTGTTTTACCAAATACTTGTGAATGCAGTATTTCTCAGTTGTGAAAACTAAGCAAGTCACTTTTTCACTTGGTGCAATTCCCCTGTTTTCACTTACAACAAATGTCACAACCCTAGTTTACCTAAAGCTCTGTGAATAAAGGAGATTCTTCAGTTTTCAAAAATTAATCAAGGTATTTTGTAATAGGGTAGTAATCACTTCTTCTCACTTACAATAAATGACAAAACACTGGTTTTACCTGATGCTCTGTGTATGTAAGTGGTTCTTCACTTTTGAAAAGTAAGCAAGTTACTCATATAATTGCCTGCTTCATACTTTTATTCACTTAAAATTGATGTAAAAGCAGTGGTGATATATGATACAGTGAAAGCAGTAATTTCTTCACTTGTGAATCCAAGCAATCCTTGTTTAATTGGCTGCTATGCAGTTGTTTTCACATACAATAAATATCAAAACACTGGTTTTACTTATCGCACTGTGAATGTAGGAGGTTCTTCGACTTTGAAAACTAACCATATTACTTATTTATTTCGCTGCTATGGCTCTTGTTTTCACTTACAATAAATGTCAAAACACTTGTTTTACTGAATGCTCTGTGAATGCAGTACATTCTTCAGTTTTGAAAACTGAGCTTGTAACTTGTTAAATTGGCTGCATGCACTTGTTTTCACTTTCAATGACCATGTGCTGGTTTTACCTAAAATGCTGAAAATGCAGTTGTTTCTTCAAGTTTTGAAAACTAAGCAAGTTACTTTTTCATTGGGGGCTATACTCTTGTTTTCATTTACAATCAATGAGAAAACAATGATTTAACTAACACTCTTAGAATGCAGTAGTTTCTTCAGTTGGAACAATTAAGCAATTTACTTTTTTAATGAATGCCTTGCACTTGTTTTAACTTACAGCCAATGACAAATCAGTTGTGATACCTAACACTCTGTGAATGCAGTAGTTTCTAAGTTTTGAATACTAAGCATGTTGCTTCTTTAATTGGCTGCTATGCACTTGTTTTAACTTACAACCAATGTAAAAACCATGGTTTTACCTATAGTTCTGGGAATGCAGTAGTTTCTGTATTTGTGAAAACCGAAGAAGTTATTTTTTTATTTGGCTGCTATGCATTGATTTCTCTTACCTTCAATAATAAAACACTTGCTTGACCTAATGCTTTGTGAATGAAGGAGGTTCTTCAAGTTTTAAATCTAAGCAAGTCCTTCATTTAATTTCATGCTATACACTTGTTTTCACTTACTATCTATGTTAAAGCAGTGGTGATTCCTAAGATTCTGAGAATGCAGTAATTTCTTCACTTATGAAAACCAAGGAAGTCCTAGTTTAATTGGTTGCTATGCACTTGTTTAAACATAAAATAAATATCAAACCACTGGTTTTACCTAACATGCTGTGAAAGTAGGAGGTTCTTCAGTGTTGAAAACTATGCAAATGACTTCATTATTTGGCTGCTATGGCACTGTTTTCACTTACAATCAATGTAAAAATACCATTACCTAATGCTCTGTGAATGCTGTAGGTCCTTCAGTTTTGGAAACTAAGCAAGGTATTGTTTAATTGGCTGTTATGCACTTCTTTTCACTTACAATCAATATCAAAGCACTGCTTTTACCTAATGATCTATGAGTGCACTACATTCTTCATTTTGAAAACTAAGCAAGTTACTTCTTTAATTGTCTGATATGCACTTGTTTCCACTTACAATGTCAATATGCTGACTTTACCTACTATGCTGAGAATACAGATGTTTCTTGAATTTGTGAAAACTGAGCAAGTTACTTTTTCATTGGGTGATATGCATTTGTTTTCACATACAATAAATGACAAAGCAATGGTTTACCTAATGCTCTTGGAATGCAGTAGTTTATTTAGTTTTGAAAACTTAGCAATTTACTTCTTTAAATGAATGCTACACACTTGTTTTCACTTACAGTCAATGGCAAATCAGTTTTGTTACCTAACTCTGTGAATGCTGTATTTTCCTCAGTTGTGAAAACTAAGCATGTTACTTTTATTTGACTGCTCTGCACTTGTTTTAACTTACAACCAATGTCAAAACCATGGTTTTACCTAACATTCTGACAATGCAGTATATTATTCAGTTTTGAAAACTAAGCAAGGTACTTGTTTAATTGGAAGCTAAGCACTTTTTCCACTTACAATCAATTACAAAACTATTTTTTACCCAATGATGTAAGAATGCAGCAATTTCTTCATTTGGGAAATCTAAACAATTTACTCTTTAAATGACTGCTTCACCCTGGTTTGTACTAACATTCAATGGCAAATCAGTTGTGATAACTAACACTCTGTTAGTCCATTAGTTTCTTCTGTTTAGAAATCAAGGCACGTTACTTCCTTAATTGGCTTCTTTACACTTGTTCTCACAATCAATGTAAAAACACTGGTTTTCCGTAATGCTTTGTGAATGCAAGTGGTTCTTCAGTTTGGAAATCTATGCAAATTACTCATTTAATTGCCTGCTGCACACTTCTTTTCACTTGCAAACAATATCAAAGAACTGGTTTTACCTAATGCTCTCTGAATGCAATAGGTTATTCTGTTTTTAATTCTAAGCAAGTTACTTGTGTTATTTGCTGCTATTTAGTCTTACTTACAATCAATGCCAAAACAGTGGTTTTACCTAATGGTCTGTGAATGTAGAAGGTTAATCAGTTTTGAAAATTAAGCAAATTACTTCTTTATTTCACTAGTATGGCACTTTATTTCATTTACAATCCATGTCAAATCACTGGATTTACCTAATGCTTTATGAATGCATGAGGTTCTTCATTTGTGAAAACTAAGCAAGTTAGTTTTTCATTTTGTACAATGCACTTGTTTTCACTTACAACCAATGTCAAAACATTGGTTTTACCTAAGGCTCTTTCAATGAAGATGGCTCTTCAGTTTTCAAAAATTAAGGAAGGTACTTGTTTATTTGCATACTATTCACATGTTTTCACTTACAAAGTCAATATACTGGTTTTGCCTAATACCCTGAGAATTCAGTTACTCTTCAAGTTGTGAAAACTAAGCAAGTCTGTTTTTCATTGTGTACAATGCACTTGTTTTCACTTACAATCAATGACAAAACAATGGTTTACCTAACGCTCTTGGAATGCAGTAGTTTCTTCAGTTGGGAAAACTAAGGAATTTACTCTTTAAATGAATGTTTTGCTCTTGTTTTCACTTACTGACAATGGCTCAGCAGTTGTGATACCTAACACTCTGTGAATGCAGTAGTTTCTTCAGTTGTTAAAACTAAGCATGTTATTTCTTTAATTGGCAGCTATGCATTTCTCTTAATTTAAAACCAATGTCAAAATCATGGTTTTAACTAATGTTCTGGGAAGGCAGTATTTTCTTCATTTGTGAACACTAAAAAATTTATTTCTTTAATTGGCTGCTAGCACTTGTTTTCATGTACATTAAATATGAAAACACTTGTTTGACATAATGCTCTGTGAATAAATGAGGTTCCTCAGTTTGAAAACTAACTAAGCAATTTCCTTATTTAATTTCCTGCTACACAATTGTTTTCAATTACAATCAATGTCAAAACACTGGCATTACTTAATGTCTGTGAATACACAACATTCTTCAGATTTAAATCCCAAGCAAGTAGATTAATTTGCTGCTATGCACTTGTTTTCAATTGCAACCAAAGTCAAAACACTTTTTTACCAAACACTCGGTGAATGAAGCAGGTTCTTCAATTTTCAAAAATTAAATGAGGGAAGCGGATGTGGCTCAATCAGTAGGGCTCCCTTTTACCATATGGAAGGCCCCGGGTTCGGTTCCTGGGGCCTTCTGGTAAAGGCAAGCCCACCCACATGGTGCAGTTAGCTGACTCAGTGAGCACAAGCAGCAAGGGGGTATAAATGAATAAATAAATAAAATCCTTAAAAAAATTAAGTGAGGTACTTATTTAATAGGATAGTATTCACTTCTCACAATAAATGAAATAAACACTGATTTTAGCTTTGTGAATGTAAGTGGTTCTTCAATTTTGTAAACTAAGCAAGTTACTCCTTTAATTGCTGGCTATACACTTCTTTACACTTACAATCAATGTTAAAGCACTGGCATTACATAATGTACTGTGAATGCAGTAGGTTATTCTGTTTTGAATACTAAGTAAGTTACTGTAAAATTGGCTGTTATGCACTTGTTTTCACTTACAATCAATGTCAGAATGCTGTTTTACATAATACTTGTGAATGCAGTTGTTTCTTCACTTGTGAAAACTAAGCAAGTTACTTTTTAATTTGGTGCTGTGCACTTGTTTTCACTTACAATGAATCTCAAAACTCTAGTTTTACCTCGCACTCTGTGAATGAAGGTGGTTCTTCAGTTTTAAAAAATTAAACAAGGTACTTGTTTTATAGGACACTACTCACTTCTTCTCACCTAAAATCTATGAAAAACAACCACTGGTTTTAGCTAAGGCTTATGAATGTTAAGTATCTCTTCAGTTTCAAAAACTAAGCAAGTTACTTGTATAATTGCCTGCTTCACACTTCTTTTCACTTACAATCAATGTCAAACCAGTGGTGATACAAAAGATTTTTGGAATGCAGTCATTTCTTCACTTGTGAAAACCAAATGACTCCTTGTTTATTTGACTGCTATGCACTTGTTTTCACATACAATATATACCAAAACACTGGTTTTACTTCATGCTTTCTGTTTTTTGTTGTTGTTGTTCTCTCTTTTTTCTTTTATTATTTTTTAAAATATTTTAAAGATGCTTAGATTAAATAAATATTACACAAAAATTACAGGGATTCCCGTATTCCCCACCTCCCACACCTCCCATAACATCTCACATAAACATTTTTTATTAGTGTGTCACATCACCTGCAATGGATATAAACATTCTGGGACATTGCCACTAAACCTGTCCATAGTTAACATTGTAGACCACACTCTCTACCACACAATTCTGCATGTTATATGCTGATGTAAAATTGCCTGTATCTGTCATTGTAATGTCACTCAGCAAAAATCCCAAGTCCTGAAAAAGCCCCTGTATTACAACTGCTTTACATTTAAACTTATCATTTTTAATTCTTTTTCCTATTAAATGTATTTGGCTATTATATGGGCTTCATCTTCAAGGAAGGTTTAGATCACAGGAGGGTTACAATGGGGGCAGCAGAGGATCATTGGTGGGTGGTGCCTGGGATGGGGGTTTCATGGGAGGAAGTTCAACTGAATATACATGAAAGATATATGAAATTGTTCAAAAGATCAAGGGGTGGGACATGGTCTCAGTGAATGGGCAATCACTCAATAAATGAGGGAATACAGAATTCCCTACCTGGCAAGCTCTGCAACATTCTCCAAGGGAGCAGCAACAGTCCCTCGAGTGCAGGGGCAGTGTCTGGCAAAGGAGGATGGTCCACTAATGGGTTTTTGTTATTGATGACTAGCCTAGTGAGTCTTTGTTCTTGTAATTGAAACTTAGCTTACTGTTATGGAGTGCCTAAGGGTTGCTTGAGAGCCTCCTTATTACTCAAATGTGGCCTCTCTCTAAGCCAAACACAGCATATTAATGCATTTCCTTCTCCCCAGCGTGGGACATGGCTCCCAGGGATGAGCCTCCCTGGCAATGAGGAATTAATACCAAGTGCTAAGTGGCAATATGACTGGAAAAAGACCTTGAATAAAAGGGGGAAGAGGTATAGACTAATGAGTCCATGTGGCTAAGAGACTTATAAGAGAGTCAGGAGGTCAGCCCAGAGGTAACATTTACGCACACCTCAGTAGGATCTCATAGAACAGCAAAGTCGATATCACCTCACACAGAGTGGTTCATTAGGGCTCTGGAGATACTCAAGTTCTATATAAGGGGGAATAGAACACTTATCAGTGTGATATGCTTTGGAACCTGTGCTCCCAAGTGTGACAGTCAGACTCAAATAAACCCTCCCTGCACATGGTCCATCAGTCCCTTCTATTCAAACCTACATGGTGTTGGAGTTTGTAGATGGACTTCCAGAGACTGGAGCCTTTGGACTGCCCATGTGCCAGTTGTGTCTGAAATATCAGTGGAGCTGCAACTCCTACTCTACAGTTCAATGGACTCACCCAAGTCATCTGGTGAGGAGATTATGATGGACAATGGCCATCCCAGGGAATGGGATGCAAGTGCAGGCAGGATAATCCCATCCATATTACCCATGGTATATATGTCCCCTTTCACTTGAAGGAGAGTGGACATCACTATCCCAAATTCCTCAGGATAGGGGGAAGACCTATGGTCTGCAGCAGACTTACTGGTATTCTGTTGAAGACACATTGTGATTCATGGAATGGAAGAAATTACAACAGTAAGGTTGAGTCTGTGGTCACTGGATGCTTTTGGGGCAGCGAAGGGAAAGGCAGTTGTAATACAGGGGCCTAATGCTCTTTGAATACAGTAGGTACTTCAGTTTTGAAAACTAGCAAGTTACTTGTTTAATTGGATGACATGCACTTGTTTTCAATCACAATGTCAATATTCTGCTTTTACCTAATACACTGAGAATGCAGTAGTTTCTTCATTTGTGAAAACTAAGGAAGTTATTTCTTCAATTGGCTGCTATGTACTTGTTTTCACTTACATTCAATATCAAAACACTTGTTTGACTTAATGCTCTGTGAAAAAAGGAGGTTCTTTAGTTTTGAAAACTAAGCAAGGTGCTTGTTTAATTGCCTGCTACACACTTGTTTTCATTAAAAAATCAAAGTCAAAAGTCTTGTTTTACCTAATGCTTTGTGAATGCATGAGGTTCTTCAGATTTGAATACCAAGAAAGTAGTACAATTTGCTGAAATGCACTTGTCTTCACATGCAACCAATATCAAGAACCTGATTTTAACTAACTCTGTGAAAGAAGGAGGCTCCTCAAATTTCAAAAATTAAAAAAGTACTTCAATAGGATGCTATTCACTTCTCACAATCAATGAAAAAAAAAACACTGGTTTTACCTTTGTGAATATAAGTGGTATTTGAGTTTTGAAAACTAAGCAAGTTACTTGTTTAATTGCCTGCTACACACTTCTTTTCTCTTATTATAATCAATTTCAAAAAGTTTGTTTGACATAACACCCTGTGAATGCAGGATGTTTTCAGTTGTGAGAACTAGGTGCATTACTTCCTTAATTGGCTGCTTTCACTTGTCCTCACTATCAAAGAAAAAACCCTGGTTTTACCTAAATCATTGTGAATGTAAGTGATTCTTCAGTTTCAAAACTCTGCAAGTTACTCATTTAATTGCCTGCACCACACTTCTTTTCACTTACAATCAATGTCAAAGCACTTTTTTTACCTAATACTCTGTGAATACATTAGGTTATTCTGTTTTGAATTATAAGCAAGTTACTTGTGTTATTTGCTGGTATTTATTCTCTCTTACAATCAATGCCAAAGCAGAGGTTTTACCTGATGCTCTATGAATGCAGGAGGTCCTTCAGTTTTGAAAACTACACAAATTACTGCTATAATTGGCTGTTTTCATGTACAATCAATGTCAAAATTCTGGTTTTATATAATTCTTGTGACTGCAGTAATTTCTTCAGTTGTGAAAACTAAGCAATTACTTTTTCATTGGGGACATGCACCTGTTTTCAATTACAACCACTGTAAAAACCCTTGTTTTACCTAACACTCTGTGAATAAAGGAAGTTCTTCAGTTTTCAAATATTAAGGGATGTTCTTGTTTAACAGGATACTATTCACTTGTTTTCACTTACAACCAATATCAATACACTAGTTGCTTCAGATGTGAAAACTAAGCATGTTACTTATTTAATTGGCTGCTATGCACTTGTTTTAATTTACAATCAATATCAAAACCACAATTTTGCCAAACGTTGTGGGCATGCAGTAGTTTCTTCATTTGTGAAAATTAAGAAAGTTATTTCTTTAATGGGCTGCTATGCACATGTTTTCACTTACACTCAATATCAAAGCACTGTTTTTACCTAATGCTCTGTGAATTTAGATGGTTCTTGAGCTTTGAAACCTAGTCAAATGGCTTGCTTATTTGCCTGCTTTGGCAGTTGTTTTCACTTACAGTCACTGTCAAAACACTGGTTTTACCTAATGCCATATGAATGCAGTATGCACTTCAGTTTTGAAAACAGAGCAAGTGTCTTGTTTAATAGGCTGCTATGCACTTGTTTTCACTTACTATGTCAATATTGTGATTTTACCTAAAACACTGAGAATGCAGTTGTTTCTTCAAGTTGTGAAAACTAAGTAATTTACTTTCATAGAGTGCTATGCACTTGTTGTCACTTACAATCAATGACAAAACAATGGTATACCTAGTGCACTTGGAATGCAGTAGTTTCTTCAGTTGGTTAAACTAAGCAATTTACTTCTTTAAATGACTGCTATGCACTTGTTTTCACTTACCTTCAATGACAATCAGTTGTTATGTGTAACACTCTAAATGCAGTACTTTCTTCAGTTTAGAAAACTAAGCACATTACTTTTAATTGGTTGCTATGCACTTGTTTTAACTTACAACCAATGTCAAAACCATGGTTTTACCTAATATTGTGGGAATGCAGTAGTTTCTTCATTTGTGAAATCCAAGGAAGTTATATATTTAATTAGATATTATGCACATGTTTTCACTTACATTCAATAACAAAACACTTGTTTGACCTATTTCTCTGGAATGAAAGAGGTACATCAGTTTTGAAAACTAAACAAGTTGATTCTTTAATTGCCTGCTACACACTTGTTTTCACTTACAATCAATGTCAAAACACTGGTTTTGCCTAATGATCTATGAATGCAATACGTTGTTCATTTTTGAAAATTAAGAAAGTTAATTCTTTAATTTGCTGCTATGCATTTTTTAAAAACTTACAACAAATATCAAAACTATGCTTTTATCTAATATTCTGGGAATGAATTAGTTTCTTAATTTGTGATAACTAAGGAAATTATTTCTTTTTGGCTACTACATACTTTTCAGTTACATCCAATATCAAAACATTTGTTTAACCTAATGTTCTGTTAATGAAGGAAGTTCTTCAGTTTTGAAAATAAGCAAGTTGCTTGTTTCTTTGCCTGCTACACACTTGTTTTGACTTACAACAAACAATGCAACTCTGGTTTTACCTTACACTCTGTGAATGAAAGAGGATCTGCAATTTTCAAAAATTAAACAATGTACTTGTTTAATAAGAACTATGGACTAGAGTGGACTTGATGGTATTCTCTTGCTCACATATGGTGATTCTTGCAATGCAAGAAATTATAACAATGAGGTGGAGCCAGTAGCCACTTGACAGTTTTTGGGTAGGGAGGGGATGAGCAGTTGAAATACAGGGGCTTCTTTGGGAGTTGGAGGTTGTCCTGAGTACTGTTGTGGCAATGGATGTAGGCCATTTTAAATCAGCACACACCACTCAGAACTGAGTGGGAGAGAGTGCGGTCTACAGTGTGAACTGTGGTCTATGGTTGGTGGCAAGGCTCCAGGATGTGTAAGTTCATTGAGGTTGGTGGGCCACACTGTGGGAGATGTTTGTGTGGGATGTGGTGGGAGGTGTGGGAGGTGGGCAACATGGGAATCCCAGTGGGTTCCGTGTAATATTTTAGGTAATCTAAGCACCTCTTAAAATATATGTATATATATATATATAAATAACATTTTTGTAAGTAAATACACATATATGCATATATATTTATATATCATTTTGCAAATGTTTGTATGTATTGTGAGAATTTTGATTTTTACCCATAATAAAAAAAATAAAAAATAAAAAATAAAGATACTATTCAGTTCTTCTCAATTTCAATCAATGAAAAAACAGTCATTTTACCTTTGTGAATGTAAGTGGGTCTTCAGTTTGGAAAACTATGCAAGATAGTCATTTAATTGCCTGCTGCACACTTCTTTAACTTATAATCAGTATCAAAGCACTGGCTATACTTAATGCTCTGTGAATGCAGTAGGTTATTCTGTTTTGAATCCTAAGCAAGTTAAATGGGTTATTTGCTGCTATTTATTCTCACTTACAGTCAATGCCAAAACAGTGGTTTTACCTAATGCTCTATGAATGCAGGAAGTCCTTCAGTTTTGATAACTAAGCAAGTTACATGTAAAATTGCCTGTTACACACTTGTTTTCACTTACATTCAATGTCAAAATTCTCATTTTATCTAATACTTGTGAATGCAGTAGTTTCTTCAGTCGAGAAAGCTAAGCAAGTTACTTTTTCATCTGGTGCTATGCAATTGATTTCACTTATAACCAATGTCAAAATCCTGGTTTAACCTAATGGCCTGTGAATGAAGGAGGTTCTTCCATTTTCAAAAATTAAGGAAGGTGCTTGTTTATTAGGATAATATTCCCTATTCTCAGTTGCACTCAATGAATTAACCCTGGCTTTACCTTTGTGGCTGTAAGTGGTTCTTCAGTTTTGAAAACACAGCAAAATACTCATTTATTTGACTGCTTCACACTTCTTTTCACTTACAGTCAATGTGAAAGCAGTGGTGCAACATAAGATTCTGTGAAAGCAGTCATTCTTCCACTGTGAAAACCAACAAGTTCTTGTTTAATTGGCTGATGTGCCCTTGTTTTCACATAAAAATATATCCAACCCTGGTTTTACCTAAAGATTGTGAATGAAGAAGGTTCTTCAGTTTTCAAAAATTAAGGAAAATACTTGTTTAATAGGATACTATTCACTTGTTTTCACTTACAATCAATGTTATAATGGTGGTTTTACCTAATGTTCTGTGAATGCAGGGGGTCCTTCAGTTTTGAAAACTAAGCAAATGGCTTGTTTAATTGAATGCTACACACTTGTTTTCACTTACAACCAATGTGAAAACACTGGTTTTACCTAACACTCTGTGAATGAAGGAGGTCTTTCAATTTTCAAAAATAAGCACAGTAATTGTTTAATAGGATACTATTCCCTTGTTCTCACTTACCATCAATGCCAAAACACTGGTTTGAACTTTGTGAATTTAAGTGGCTTTTCAGTTTTGAAAACTAAGCAACTTACTCATTTAATTGTCTGCTACTCACTTCTTTTTATTTACAATCAAACTCAAAATGGTGGTTTTACCTTGTGCTCTGTGAATGCAGGATTTTCTTCAGTTTTGAAAACAAGGCACATTTTTCCTTAACTGGCTGCTTTGCACATGTTCTCACAATCAATGTAAAAAAACTTTGTTTTACTTATGAGTTTGTGAATACAAGTGGTTCTTCATTTCAGAAAATTATGCAAGGTACTCATTTGCCTGCTTCACAATTTTTTCACTTTCAGTTGAAGTCAAAGTGGTGATGATACCTAAGATTCTGTGAATGCAGTCATTACTTCACTTGTGAAAATGAAGGAAGTCCTTGTTTAATTGGCTGCTGTGCACTTGTTTTCACATACAACAAATATCAAAACACTGGTTTTACCCAATGCTCTGTGAATGTAGGAGGTTCTCCAATTTTGAAAATTAAGCAAATGGCTTTTTTATTTTGATGTTATGGAACTTTATTTCATTTGCAATCAATGTCAATACAGTGGTTTTACCAAATGCTCTGTGAATGCAGTATGTTCTTCAGTTTTGCAAACCAAGCAAATTACTGATTTAATTCGCTGCTATGCACTTGATTTCACTGACAATGTCAATATGCTTGTTTTACCTAATATGCTGAGAATGCAGTTGTTTCTTCAAGTTGTGAAAACTAAGGAAGTTACATTTTCATTGGGTGCTATACACTTGTTTTCACTTACAATCAATGACAAATCAATGGTTTACCTAACACTTTTGGAATGCAATAGTTTCTTACGTTGTTCAAACTAAGCAATTTACTTCTTTAAATGAATGTTATGTACATGTTTTCACTTACAGTCATTGGCAAATCTGTTGTGATACCTAACACTTCTAGAAGGCAGTAGTTTCTTTGGTTGTGTAAACTAAGCGTGTTACTTCTTTAATTGGATGTTGTGCACTTGTTTTAATTTACAACCAAAGTCAAAATCATGGTTTTATCTTACATACTGGGAATGCAGCATTTACTTCATTTGTGAAAACTAAGGAATTAATTTCTTTAATTGGCTGCTACACATTTATTTTCACTTACATTTAATATCAAAACACTTGTTTGACCTAATGCCCTCTGAATGAAGGAGGTCTTTCATTTTGAAAATTAAGCAAGTTTCTTGTTTAACTGCCTGCTACACACTTGTTTTCACTTATAAAAAATGTGAAAACTCTGGTTTTACCTAACAATCTGTGAATGAGGGAAGTTATTCCATTTTGAAAAACTAAGCAATGTACTTATTTATAGGATACTATTCAATAGCTCTCACTTTCAATCAATGTAAAAACTCTGCTTTTACCTTTGTGAATGTAAGTGCTTCTTCAGTTTTGAAAACTTAGCAAATTCCTTCTTTAATTGCTAAAGAAGTCAATTTTCAATCAATGTCAAAACCACAGTTTTACCTAAGTTTCTGGGAATGAAGCAATTCCTTAATTTTTGTAAACTAATGAAGTTATTTCTTTAATTGCCTGCTACACACTTCTTTTCACTTATAGTCAATATTAAAGCAGTGGTGATACATAAAATTCTGGGAATGCAGTCATTTTTTCACTTGTGAAAACAAAGCAAGTCCTTGTTTAATTGGCTGCTATGCACTTGTTTTCAATTAAAATAATTATCAAAACCCTGGTTTTACCTAAAGTAATAGGAATGTAGGAGGTTCTTTGGTTTTGAAAACTAAGCAAATTACTTCTTTATTTGGCTGCTATGGCACTTGTTTTCAATTACAATCAATGTCAAAACACAGGTTTTACCTACTGTTCTGTGAATGCAGTATCTACATCAGTTTTGAAAACTAAGCAAGATGCTTGTTTAACTACCTGCTACACATTTGTTTTCACTTACAATCAATGTCAAAACCCTGATTTCACCTAACATTCTGTGAATGAAGGAGGTTCTTCAATTTTCAATAATTAATCAAGGAACTTGTTTAATAGGATAATATTCACCTCTATTCACTTACAATCAATGAAAAAACACCGGTTTTACATTTGTGAATGTAAGTAACTAAATGAGTAACTAACCAAGTTACTCATTTAATTGCCTACTACACACTTATTTTCACTTACAATCAGAGTCAAAATGGCAGTTTTACCTAATGCTTGTGAACACATGAGTTTCTTCAGTTGTGAAAACTAGGCACACTACTTCTTAATTGGCTGCTTTTCACTTGATCTCACAATCAATGATAAAACTCTGGTTTTACCTAATAGTGTGAGAATACAGTTGTTTCTTCAAGTTGTGAAAACAAAGCATGTTATTTTTCATTGGGTGCTATGCACTTGTTTTCACTTACAGTCAATGACAAATCAGTTGTTATACCTAACACTCTGTGAATGCAGTAGTTTCTTCAGTTGTGAATACTAGACATATTGTTTCTTTAATTGGCTGCTATGCACTTGTTTTAACTTACAAAAAATGTCTAAACCATGGTTTTACCTAATGTTCTGGGATTGCAGTAGTTTATTCATTTGTGAAAACTAAGGAATTTATTTCTTTAATTGGCTACAACACACTTTTTTTTCATTATATTCAATATACAAAGAATTGTTTGACCTAATGCTCTGTGAATGAATGAGGTTCTTCAGGTTTGAAAACTAAGCAAGTTGCTTATTCAATTGCTTGTTACACACATTTTCCACTTGCAATCAATGTCAAAACTCTGGTTTTACCTAATGTTCTGTGGATGCATGAGGTTCTTCAGGTTGTAATTCCAAGCAAGATGTTTAATTTGCTGCTATTCATGTGTATTTACTTACAAGCAATGTCAAAAGCCTGGTTTCACTTAGCACTCTGTGTATGAAGGAGGTTCCTCAATTTTCAAAAATTAAGCAAGGTTCTTGTTTAATAGGACACTATTCACTTCTCACAATCAATTTTAAAAGTCTTGTTTTGGGAAGCGGCTGTGGCTCAGTCAGTAGGGCTCCCGTTTACCATATGGGAGGCCCTGTGTTCAGTTCCCGGGGCCTCCTGGTGAGGGCAAGCCCGCCCGCATGGCGTGGTTAGCTGACCCAGAGAGCACAAGCAGCAAGGGGGGGATAAATGAATAAATAAATAAAAAATCTAAAAAAAAAAGTCTTGTTTTACCTCATGCTTTGTGAATGTAAGTGGTTCTTCCAGCTTGACAACTAAGCAAGTTACTCATTTAATTGCATGTGTCACACTTCTTTTCAATTACAATCAACGTCAAAGCAGTGATGATACATATGATTCTGTGAATGCAATTATTTATTCACCTCTGAAAAACAAGCAAGTACTTGTTTAATTGGCTGCTATGGATGGTTTTCAAATACAATAAATATCAAAACACTGGTTTTGCCTAATGCTCTGCGAATGTAGGAAGTTCTTTGCTTTTGAAAACTAAGCAAATCATTTCTTCATTTGGCTTCCATAGCACTTGTTTTCACATACAATCAATATAAAAAGCTGGTTTTACCTAATGCTCTCTGAAAGCAGTACGTTCTTCAGTTAAACAAGTAACTAATCAAGTTACTTGTTTAATTGGCTTCTATGCATTTCTTTTCACTTATAATCAATGTGAAAGTACTGGTTTTACTGAATGCACTGTGAATACAGTAGGATATTCTGTTTTGAATTCTAAGCAAGTTTCTTGTGTTATTTGCTGGTATTTATTCTCTCTTACAATCAATGCAAAAACAGTGGATTTACCTAATGCACTATAAATGCAGGATGTCCTTCAGTTCAGAAACTAAGCAAGTTACTTGTATAATTGCTGTTCCACACAGGTTTTCACTTACAATTAATGCTGCTTTTCACTTAAAATCAATTATGGTTTTACCTAATACTTGTGAATCCAGTAGTTTCTTCAGTTGTGAAAGCTTAGCAAGTTACTTTCATTGAGTGCTATGCATTTGTTTTCATTTACAACCAATGTCAAAACCATGGTTTTACCTGTTGCTCTGGGAAGGTGGTAAGTTTCTTCACTAGTGAAAACTAAGGAATTTATTCCTTTATTTGGCTGCTACACACTTGTTTTAACTTACATTCCATATCAAAATGTTCGTGTAACCTTGTGCTCTGTGAATGAAGAAGTTTTTTCAGTTTTGAAAACTAAGCATGTTGCTTGTTTAATTGCCTGCTGCACCCCTGTTTCATGTAAAATCAATGTCAAAGCCCTGGTTTTACATAACACACTGTGAATGATGGAGGTTATTCAATTTTCAAAAATTATTCTTGATATTGTTTAATAGGATAATATTCACTTCTTAAATTCAATGAATAAACACTGGTTTTAACTAATGTTTTGTGAAGGTAAGTTATTCTTCAGTTTTGAAAACTAAGCAAGTTCCATGTTTAATTGGAGGCTAGACACTTGTTTACCCTTACAATGTCAATATGCTGGTTTAAAATAATATGTTGAAAATACAGTTGTTTCTTCATGTTCTGAAAACTAAGCAATTTCTTTTTCATTGGGAGCTATGCACTTATTTTCACTAACAATCAATGACAAAACAATGGTTTACCTAATGCTCTTTGAGGTCCATAGTTTCTTCAGGTGGGAAAACTAACCAATTAATTTCTTTAAATATATGTTATGTAATGGACTTATTTTCACTTACAGTCAATGGCAAATCAGTTGTGATACCTAACCCTCTGTTATTGCAGTCTTTTCTTCATTTGTGAAAACTAAGCCTATTACTTCCTTAATTTGCTTCTTTTCACTTGTTCCCTCACTCAATGAAAAAAGTGTTTACCTAATGCTTTGTGTACATAAGTGGCTCTTCATTTTAGAAAACTAGATAATCCTTTAATTGCCTGCTTCACAGTCCTTTTCACTTACAATCAGTGTTAAAGCACTGGTTTTACCTAATGCTCTGTGAATGGAGTAGGTTATACTGTTTTGAATTCTAATCGAGTTACTTATGTTAAATGCTGGTATATATTCTCACTTACAATCAATGTCAATACAGTCGTTTTACCTAACACTCTATGAGTTCAGTAGGTCCTTCCCTTTTGAAAACTAAGCAAGTTACTTGTGTAATTAGCTGTTACACACTTGTTTTCACTTAAAATCAATGTCAAATCCCTGCCTTTATCAAATACTCTGTGAATGAAGGCAGTAATTCCATCTTCAAAATTAAGTAATGTACTTGTTTAAAAGGATTTTATTCACTACTTCTCACTTAAAATAAATGAAAAACAGTGGTTTTACATAATGCTTTTTAAATGCAAGTGGTTCTTAAATTTTGAAAAATAAACAAGTTACTTGTTTAATTGCCTGCTTCACACTTCCTTTCACTTACAATTAATGTCAAAGCAGTGGTGATATATAAGATTCTGTGAATGAAAGCATTTCTTCACTTGTGAAAAAATAATTTCTGCAAATAACATTGAGTTTTGTTAAGTTTAGTGTCCCATGGTGGTGGGATATAAATTCCTTGAGTTTTCCAATAAATTGAGCTGTTAGTAAATGATGTATTACCAAAATTCCAGAAATAAGGATTACTGTCTTTAGTGATTATGGTTGAATTTAATTTATTTTTTGCATTTTTTAAACTTTATTTTGTACATTTAATAATTGAAATTATAAACAATTAAAAACAAAAAAGTAAACACAGATGAATAAATATATACATTCCTCAATTAAATGTAATGGATACATATAATTTTTTTAAATCAAACAATGTTACACAATATATTTGGTTGAATTATTAATGAACCAAGATATGGTTGTGTTTTTAATAGGCTTCAGTATTTCTATAAGGGCCTGATCTATTTACAATTCCGTAGGAATCACAAAAGAACACAACCTCTGGAAACCCATGACATATATGATATTTGTCATTAAGTAATGTTTTGAGAGGGACATGAAAGATTTACCATATTTTCTAATTTATATTCTAAAGAAGGAAAAATGAAAATATAAATTCGAGTTTGATTTTTTCTCTGTTAAAACTACACTGTGATTTTTAGGTTGCATGCATACGGAACCACATGCATAGAGGGTGCTCTAAAAGAGGTAAAGTTAAATTTTCTATGAATTTCCTTTCTTCTTTTGGATTTAAGGGTAGCTGTATGTCTATAGGTCCCAGAAAATGAGATTGATTAAGATAAATTGGGTAAGACTCATCATCCCAAGTTAACAGCTTTACAAGAGTAGGGTTGGTTATGTATGCCCAATAAGTGTAATTATGATATGGTATCTTACCTTGACCTAATATTTTACCTATAATTAATCCAATGTGAAACCACCATGTAATAGTTTAAGTTTCTGCAACATCTTCAACTTTAGGCTTGATTCTTCTGGAGAGGATCCACTGCTGTTCTCCTGTTTCTCTAATGATAAGAGCAAAACCTTGGCTCCAAATCTTTACCTCACCTTTTTTCCATTTATTTGTTTCATTTTTCCAATATATAATTTGTCTGAATTTTTCATTTTCTTTCTTTTTATTAACCTCCCATTGTCTTTCTGATGCTGTGGTATTAGCAATTTGTTTTCTACTAAGAAAATTTAATGTAAGCAATGCTATAGATAGTTTGTCTTTAGCAGATTCTCCTCCATCTCCCCCTTTTAGTTTTTGCAACATTAATTTTAGCAAGTGATTGCTTTTTTCTACTATTGCTTTTCCTTGGGAGTTATATGGAACCCCTGTAACATGTTTGGTGTTCCACACCCTGAAAATTTTTTTAAAGATTGACCAAGATAGGTGGGCCCATTATCAATTTTTAGCTGTGCTGGCAGGCCCATAACAGCAAAACTATGTAATAAGTGAGAAGTACATGTGAGGCCTTTTCACCAGCTTGAGCTGTTGCCCAAATAAAAATAGAAAATGTGTCCACTGTCACATGTACATACCGAAGGTTGCCAAAAGAGTGCACATGTGCAACATCCATTTTCCAAATTTCATTAGGATGTTCTCTATGGGGATTTGTTCCTGGAGAGAAAGTGGGGACATTTATGGGCCCACAAGTATGACGTTGTATAATAATCCTTTTACTTTCTTTTACTGTTAAGTGAGGATATTTATGACATAAGCCAGAAGCATTAGTATGTGTAAGTTTATGATTATCAGCAGCAGTTTCTGTATGAGCAATAAGTTTATCTACCAAATAATTTGAGAAGCCATAGGTTTGGGAAGTTGAGAATAGGAATGAGTATGAGTAATGTAAATTGGATTAGATCATTCATGAACAGTTTTTTGTAATTGTAGGAAAAGAACTTCTAATTCAGAAGCTGGAGCTATCTGAGCTGTTTCTATATGACAAACAATGTGACACACATAAGCAGAATCAGACACAATATTTAAAGGCTCAGAAACATGAGTTAGCAATTGAACCACAGCCATTAGTTCTACCTTTTGGGCAGATGAATAAGTTGTTTTCCAAGATTTTGTAGTTGGGCCTAAATAGCCTGCATTTCCATTACTGCTGCCATCAGTGTAGTAAGTAAGTACATCAGAGAGTGGTTGTTGTTTGACAACTAGGGAATAATCCATGAAGTATGTTTTTAAAAATGTAAAAATTTTGAATTTGGGAAATTATTGTCAATTTTTCCAATAAAATCTTCAAAGCAGAATTACCTACTTCATTCACAGAGCTTTACATAAAAACAGTGATTTGACAGTGATAGTAAGTGAAAAGAAATGTGCACCAGGCAATTAAATGAATAACGTGCATAGTTTTCAATAGTGAAGTAACACTTACACTTTTAAAGCTTTAGTGAAAACCTGGGTTTGGACATTGGTTGAAAGTGAAAATCAGTGCATAGCATCAAATGAAAAAGTAACTGGTTTAGTTTTCACAACTAGAAGAAGCAACAGTATACACAAGTATAAGGTAAAATGGCATTTTTACATTGCTTGTAAGTGAAAACAGGTGCATAGCAGCCAAATAAGCAAATAAAATGCAAAGTGTGCAAAACTGAAGAAGCTACTGCATTCACAGAGCATTAGGTTAAACCAGTGTTTTAACATTGATAGTAAATGAAAACAAATGCAAAAGCAGCCATATAAAGAATTAATTTGCTTAGTTTTCAAAACTGAAGAACCTCTTACATTCACAGAGCATTAGGTAAAGCCAGTGCTTTGATATTTATTGTATGTGAAAACAAATGCATAGCAGCCAATTAAACAAGGACTTGCTGGGTTTTCACAAGTGAAGAAAGGACTGCATTCAGAAAATTTTATGTATCACCACTGCTTTGACATTGATTGTAAGTGAAAAGATGTGTGAAGCAGGCAATTAAAAGAGTAAATTGCTTAGTTTTCAAACTGAAGAACCCCTTTTATTTATTTTATTTATTCACAAATTGTTAGGTAGAACCAGTGTTTCCTCATTGATTGTAAGTGAGAAGTGAATAGTATCCTATTAAACAAGTACTTTGCTTAATTTTTGTAAATTGAAGAACCTCTTTCATTCAAAGTTTGTTAGGTTAAACAGGGGTTTTGACATTTGTTGTAGGTGAAAACAAGTGCATAGCACCAAATTATACTATTTGCTTGGAATTCAAAAATGAAGAACCTCGTGCATCCCCCGAGCATTAAGCACAACCTGTGTCTTGGACATTGATTGTAGGTGAAAACAATGGCATAGCAGCCAATTAAAGAAATAAATTTCTCAATTTTCACAAATGAAGAAGCTACTGCATTTGTAGAGCATTAGGTAAAACCATGGTTTTGACATTGGTTTTAAGTGAAAACTGGAGCATAGAGCTAATTAAAGAAATAACTTCCTTATTTTCACAAATGAAGAAACTAGGCATTCCCAGAACTTTACATAAAACCATGGTTTTGAAATTTATTGTAAGTTAAAACAAGTGCATAGCAGCCAAGTAAAGAAGTAATGTGCTTAGTTTTCACATCTGAAGAAACTACTGCATTCTCAGCTTATTAGATGTCAAAACCAATTTGCCATTGACTCTAAGTGAAAACAAGTGTGCAACAATCATTTAAAGAAGTAAATTGCTTAGTTTTCCCAAATGAGGAAATTACTGCTTTCAAGAGCATTAGATAAAACCTGAGTTTTCACATTTATTATAAGTGAAAACAAGTGTGTAGCAGGCAATTAAACAAGCAACTTGCTTTGTTTTCAAAACAGAAAAACCTCCTTCATTCCCAGAGCATTAGGTCAAGCAAGTGTTTTGACATTGAATGTAAGTGATAACAAGTGCATAGAAGCCAATTATAGAAATAACTTCCTTAGTTTTCACAAATGAAGTAACTACTGCATTCACAGAACCTTAGGTAAAACCATGGTTTTGACATTGGTTGTAAGTTAAAACAAGTGCATAACAGCCAATTAAAGAAGTAACAGTCTTAGTTTCACAACTGAAGAAATGAATGCACTCTCAGCATATTAAGTAAAACCACCATATTGACATTGTAAGTGAGAAGGAGTGCAAAGCTGCCAATTAATGAAGTAGTGTGCCTAGTTTTCACAACTGAAGAAACTCCTATATTTACAGAATGTTAGGTAAACCACCATTTTGACATTGATTGTAAGTGAAAATAAGTGAATAATATCTTACTAAACAAGTACTTTCCTTAATTTTTGAAAACTGCAAAACCTCCTTCATTCACAGTGTGTTAGGTAAAACCAGTGTTTTGACATTGGTTGTAAGTGAAAACAAGTGCAGAGCAGTAAATTAAACTACTTGCCTGGAATTCAAAACTGAAGACACTCATACATTCACAGAGCACTTGGTAAAACCAATGTTTTGACATTCATTGTAAGTGAAAACAACTGTGTAGCAGGCATTTAACAAATAAATTCCTTAGTTTTCACAAAAGAAATTACTGCAATCCTAGAACATTAGGAAAAACCATGGTTTTGACTTTAGATGTAATTTTTTAAAAAGTGCATAGCAGCCAATTAAGGAAGTAATGAGCTTAGTATTCACAACAAAGAAACAACTGCATTCTCAGTGTGTAAGTTGTCACCATTGATTTGACAATGGCAGTAAATTGAAGCGAGTGTGTAGCAGTCATTTAAAGAAGTAAATTGCTTAATTTTCCCAAATGAAGTAACTGCTGCATTTCATGAGCATTGGGCCAACTGTTGTTTTATCATTGATTGTAAATAAAAACAAGTGCATAGCATTCAATGAAAAAGTAACTTTCTTAGTTTTCACCACTTGAAGAAACAACTGCATTCTCAGAGCATTAGGAAAAACCAACCTATTGACATTGTATGTGCATAGCAGCCAATTAAAGAAGTAACTTGCTTAGTTTTCAAAACTGAAGGACATACTGCATTCACAGAGCATTAGGTAAAAACAGTGTTTAGATATTGATTGTAAGTGAAAACAAATGCATAGCAGCCAATTAAACAAGGACTTGCTTGGTTTTCACATGTGAAGAAGTGCCTGCCTTCCCAGAATCTTTTCTATTACCATTGCTTTGACATTGATTTTAAGTCAAATAACCATAAAACAGGCAATTAAATGAGTAACTTGCTTAGTTCTCAACACTGAAGAAGCACTTTCATTCACAAAGCCTTAGGTAAAACCTATGATTTTTCATTGAGTGTAAGTGAGAATAAGTGCAAAGCAACCAATTAAGGAAGTATTATGCCTAGTTTTCCCAACTGAAGAAACTCCTGCATTCACAGAGCATTAGGTAAAATCACTATTTTGACATGGATTGTAAGTAAAAAGAAGTGTGTAACGGCAATTAAATGAGTAAATTGCATAGGTTCCAAAACTGAAGAACCACTTACAATCACAAAGTTAGAGCCAGTGTATTTCCATTGATTGTAAGTGAGAAGAAGTGTATAGCATCCTATTAAACAAATGCCTTCCTAAATTTTTGAAAATTGAAAGTCCTCTTTCATTCACAGAATGTTAGGTAAAACAAAGTTTTGACATTGTTTGTAAGTGACAATTGCGTAGCAGCAAATTAAACTACATGCCTGCAATTCAAAACAGAAGAATTTCATGCATTCACAGAGCATTAGGTAAAACCAATGTTTTACATTGATTTTAAGTGAAAAGAAGTATGTAGCAGGTAATTAAACAAGCACCTTTCTTAGTTTACAAAACTGAAGAACCTCCTTCATTCACAAAGCATTAGGACAAGCAAGTGTTTTGATACTGAACATAAGTGAAAACAAGTGTGTAGCAGCCAGTTAAAGAAATAACTTCTGTAGTTTTCACAAATGAATAAATTACTGCATTCAAAGAGTGTTAGATAAAACCACCATTTTGACATTGATTTTAAATGAGAAGAATGAATAGTATCCTATTAAACAATTTCCTGGCTTAATTTTTACAAATTGAAGAACATCCTTCAATCACAGAGCCCTAGGTAAAACCAGTGTTTTGACATTGTAAGTGAATAGAGGCATGGAGCAGGCAATTTAATGAGTAATTTGCTTAGTTTTCAAATTTCAAGAACCACTTACAATCTAAAAGGTAAAAACAGTTATTTTTTCATTGATTATAAGTTAGAACAAGTGAATAGTGTCCTATTAAAAAGTGCATTGCCAAATTTTGAAAATTGAAGAGCCTCCTTCATTCACAGAGTATTAGGTAAACCAGGGTTTAGACATTGGTTGTAAGAGAAAACAAGTGCATAGCAGCAAATTAAACTATTTGCTTGGATTCCAAAACTGAAGAACATCATTCCTTCACAGAGCATTAGTTAAGACCAGTGTTTTCACATTGATTGTGAGAAGAAGTGAAAAGTATGCTGCTTAACATTTGAAAATGGAAGAATCTCCCTCATTCACAGATTGTTACGTAAAACCATAGTTATCATATTGGTTGTTAGTGAAAACAAGTGTGTAGCAGGCAATTAAACAAGAAAACTTGCTTAAATTTCAAAGCGGAAGAACCTCCTTCATTCACAGAGCATTCAGTGAAACAAGTGTTTTGATATTGAATGTAAATGAAAACAAATATGTAGCAGACAATGGAAGAAATAACTTCCTTAGTTTTCAAAAATGAAGAAACTGCTGCATTCCCAGTATGTTAGGTAAAACCATGGTTTTTCCATTGGTTGTGAATTAAAACAAGTGCATAGCAACCAAATAAAGAAGTAACGTGTTTAATGTACACAACTGAAGAATCTATTGCCTTCTCAAATTGTTAGGTATCACAATTGATTTTCCAATTATTGTAAGAGAAAACAAGTACATAGCATTTGTTTAAAGAAGTAAATTGCTTAGTTTGCCCAACTGAAGAAACTATGAACTCTGAGATTGTTAGGTAAACCATTGAAAACAAGTGTATAGCACCCAGTGAAAAAGTAGCTTGCTGAGTTTTCACAACTTGAAGAAACAACCACATTCTCAGTGTATTTAGTAAAACCAGCATATTGACATTGTAAGTGAAAAACAAGTGCATAGCAGTCAATTAACAAGTAATTTGCTTAGTTTTCAAAATTGAAGAACCTACTGCTTTCACAGAGAATTAGGTAAAACCACTGAATTTGACATTGATTGTAAGTGAAATCAATTGCCGTAGCAGCCAAATAAGGAAGTAATTTGCTTAGAGTTCAAAATTGAAGAACCGCCTATATTCACGGATCGTTAGGTACATCCAGTGTTTTGATATTTATTGTATGTGAAAACAAGTGCATAGTCACCAATTAAACGAGGACTTGTGTGGTTTAAACAAGAGAGGAAATGACTGCATTCACAGAATCTTAGGTTTCACCACTATTTGACTTCAATTGTAAGTGAAAACAATTGTGAAGCAGGCAATTGAATAAGTAACTTACATAATTTTCCAAACTAAAGAAACACTTAGGTAAAACCAGGTTTTTTTTATTGATTGTGAGAAAAAGTGAAAAGCAGCCAATTAAGGGAGTAATGTGCCTAGTTTTCACAACTCAGAAAATCCTGCATTCACAGAGCATTGGGTAAAACCACCATTTTGACATTGATTGTAAGTGAAAAGAAGTGTGTAGCAGGCAAATAAATGACTAACTTGCTTAGTTTTCAAAACTGAAGATCCACTTGCATTCAGAAATGTAAAACCAGTGTTTTTCATTGATTGTAAGTGAATAGAAGTTAATAGTATGCTATTAAACAAGTACCTTTTTAATTTTGAAAATTGTAGGACCACTTTCATTCACAACATGTTAGGTAAAACCAGGGTTTTGACATTGGTTGTAAGTGAAAACAAGTGCATAGCATGAAATTAAACCACTTAATTGGAATTTGAAACTGAAGAAATTCACAATTCACTGAGCATTAGGCAAAACCAATGATTTGACATTGATTGTAAGAGTAAACAAACATGTAGCAGGCAATTAAACAAGTGGTTTTCATAGTTTTCAAAACTGAAGAACCTCCTTTTTCACAAAGCATTTAGTAAAACATGTGTTTTGATGTTTAATATAAGTGAAAACAAGTTCATAGCAGCCAATTAAAGAAATAACTTACTTAATTTTCCCAAAAGAAGAAATGTCTACATTCCCAGCATGTTAGGTACAACTATGGTTTTGACATTGGTTGTAAGTTAAAACAAGTGCATAGCCACCAATTACAGAAGTAATGTGCTTAGTTTTCACAACTGAAGAAACTACTGCATTCACAGATCATAAGGTATCACAACTGATTTGCCCATTGACAGTAAGTGAAAACAAGTGTGTAGCATTCATTTAAAAAGAAATTTGCTTAGGGTTCCCAACTGAAGAAATTATTGCATTCCAAGAGAATTGTGTTAACCATAGTTTTCTCATTGAGTGTAAGTGGGAAAAAAGTGCATAGCACTCAAAGAAAAATAACTTGCTTAGTTTTCTCAACTTGAAGAAAAACTGCAATCTCAGTGTATTAGGTAAAACCGGCGTATTGCCATTGTAAGTGAAAACAAGAGCACAGCAGCCAATAAAACAAGTATGTTACTTATTTCCAAACATAAGAAACTCAGGCAATTACAGAACATTAGGTAAAACCAATGTTTTGACATTGATTATAAGTGAAAACAAGTGGGTAGCAAGGAATAACACAAGCAACTTGCTTAATTTTTAAAACAGAAGAACATTTTACATTCACTGAGCATTAGGTCAAAGAAGTGTTTTGATATTGAATGTAAGTGAAAACAAGTGCATATCAACCAATTAATGAAATAAATTCCTTAGTTTTCACAGATGAAAAAACGACTGCATTCCCAGACTATTAGGTAAAACCATAGTTTTGATATTGGTTGTAAGTTAAAACAAGTGCATCACAGTCAAATAAACATGTAAATTTCTCAGTTTTCAAAATTGAAGAAACACCTACATTCAGAGTATAAAGGTAAACCTGTGGTTTTTCATTGATTGAATGTGAAAACAAGTGCAAAGGAGCCTATTAAGGAAGTAACATGCCTAGGTTTCAAAAGTGATGAAATGACTGATTTCTCACAGGTTTAGTTAAAAACACAATTTGAAATTGATTGTAAGTGAAAACAATTGAATAGTATCCTAATAAACAAATACATTGCTTAATTTTTGAAAAGTGAAGAAACTACTTCATTCAGGGAAAATTAGGTAAAGCCAGTGTTTTGATATTTATTGTATGTGAAAAAAGTGCATAGCAGCAAACTAAACAAGTACTTGCTTGATTTTCACAAGTGAAGAAATGAGTGCATTCACAGATCTTATATATCACCACTGTTTTGACATTGATTAAAAGAGAGGGTGGTATCATGGGCCCTGGGGGGCTGGGGAGAAGGGAACAGTCAAGATCTAATGGGTTGTTTGGTGGTCATGGGGAAGGTTTTTCATTACTTTACAGTAATGGACACAGGACATGGTAACTATCATCAAAATTATTAAACTGTATCATCTAAATTGTAAACTATACTGTAAATCACTGACAATGTTTAGTTGTTATATTTTGCTATCTGCATAACAGTTATAACAATGCTAACAACCAAAAAAATGGGGGGTGAGTTAATATGGGGTGGGGAAGTGGGGTGGTTTGGTATCTGGGAGTCTCCGGCACTCCGTGTGTGACTTTGCTGTGACCTAAAACTTCTTTGAAAATTAAATGAAAAATTGGGAGACAATGGGGATTGAGAGGAGGAAGGTGTCATGGCACACCATACATCCTATAACACAGTGATAAAGGGAAGGAAAAAAGGGAAAAATGAAAAGAGAAAGGAAAAAAAAAGAATATATATATATATAATTTTTAAAGGCATTTCCTTTGCTTTTTTGCCCATTTTTTGAATGTACCAAACCACTAATTATATTTTATTTTGTTTTGTTCTTTGTTTGATTATTTGTTTTTTTTCCTTCTCTCTTTATTTTTTCCCCTGAGTTTCCTTATGTTTGTCTCTTGCATGTAAGCTTATCACACTTGTTTCTTTTTCCTAGTAAGTGTATTTGATTATTTTATGGACTAAATGTTCATGGAGGATTTGGATCACAGAAGGGTTACAATGGGTACTGTGGGGGATTATTGTGGAGGGCTGTCTGGGGGCGGTTTCGTGGGGATTGGTTCATCCGAATATACATGAAAGATATACAAAATCATTCAAAGGATCAGGGGATGGGGCATGGTCACAATGGGTGGATAATCACACAATAAATGAGGGAATCTGAATTCCTAGCCTGGAGAGCTCTGCCACAGTCTCCAAGGGAGTAGCAATAGTCCTCTGAGTGTAGGGACAGTGCCTGTCAAAATAGGATGACTCACTGATGTGTTTTTTTAATTGATGACTACCCTTGTGAGTCTTTGCTCTTGTTAAATGAGACTTAACCTGCAGTTGTGGGGTGCCTAAGGGTTGCCACCTGAAAGCCTCCTTGTTGCTCAAATGTGGCCTCTCTCTAAGCCAAACTCAGCATATGATTGCATTACCTTCCCCCCAACGTGGGACATGACTCCTGGGGATGAGCCTCCCTGCCAATGAGGGATTAATACCAAGTGCCAACTGGCAACACAACTGGAAAAAGACCTTGAATAAAAGGGGGAAATGGTAAAGACAAATGAGTTCAAGTGGCTAAGAGACTTCAAAGAGAGTCAGGAGGTCATCCCAGAGGTAACTCTTACGCACACCTCAGTAGCTGCTCATAGAACATCTAAGAGCCTATCACCCCACTCATTGGGGTTCCTGAGAGCTCCGGAGACACCCTGGTCCTATATAAGGGGGTTAGCCCCAGAGACTGATGCCTTATCAGTGGGTTCTATTTTGTAATCTGTGCTTCTGAGAGTGACAGATTTAGACTCAAATAAGTCCTCTCTGCACATGGTTCACCAGTTCCTTCTATTCAAACTTATATGTGATGCTGGAGTTTTTACGTATACTTCCAGAGACTGGAGCCTCCTGCCTACCTATGTGCCAGGTGTGCATGAAATCTAGGTGGAGCTGCAACCCCTACCCTACAGCTCAATGGACTCATCCAAGTCATCTGGTGAGGAGACAACGATGGGCAATGGCCATCCCAGGGAATGGAGAGGCCCTGCATCTGCAGGCAGGATCATCCCACCCACCATATCCATGGGATATAAGCCCTCTCTCAATTGGAGTTGGAGTGGAAATCACCATCCCAGTCCCCTCAAGATTGGGGGAAGAACTATGGACTAGAGTGGACTTGATGGTATTCTCTTGTTCACATATGGTGATTCTAGCAATGCAGGAAATCATAACAATGAGGTGGAGCCAGTGGCCACTTGACACTTCTGGCGTAGGGAGGGGATGAGTAGTTGAAATACAGGGGCTTCTTTGGGAGTTGGAGGTTGTCCTAAGTACTGTTGTGGCAACGGTTGTAGGCCATTTTAAATCAGCACACACCACTCAGAACTGAGTGGGAGAGAGTGTGGTCTACAGTGTGAACTGTGGTCTATGGTTGGTGGCAAGGCTCCAGGATGTGTAAGCTCATTGAGGGTGGTGGGCCACACTGTGGGAGATGTTTGTGTGGAATGTGGTGGGAGGTGTGGGAGGTGGGCAACATGGGAATCCCAGTGGGTTCCGTGTAATATTTTGGGCAATCTAAGCACCTCTTAAAATATATGTGTATATATATATATATATATATATATAACATTTTTGTAAACAAATACAGATATATGCATATATATTTATATATCATTTTGCAAATGTTTGTATGTATTGTGAGAATTTTGATTTTTACCCATAATAAAAAAAAAAGTGTGAAGTAGGCAATTAAATGAGTAAGTTATTTAGTTTTCAAAACTGAAGAACCACTTACATTCACAAAATGTTAGGTAAAACCAGTGTTTTCTTCATTGATTGTATGTGAGTAGAAGTGAAGAGTGTCCTACTGAAAAAGTAACTTGCTTAATTTTTGAAAATTTATGAACCTCTTTTATTCAGATTGTTAGGTAAAACGAATGTTTTGACATCGCTTGTAAGTGAAAACAAATGCATAGCAGCAACTAAACTACTTGCTTTGAATTCAAAACTGAAGAAACTGTTGCATTCACATGGCATTTGGTTAAACCAGTGTTTTGACATTTATTGTATGTTAAAACAAGTGTGTAGAGGCAGCATGCTTGGTTTTCAAAACTGAAAAACCTCCTTCTTTCACAGAGCATTAAGCCAAACAAGTGTTTTGATGTTGAATGTAAGTAAAAACAAGTACATAGCAGCCAATTAAAGAAATCACTTCCTAATTTTTCACAAAAGAAGAAATATCTGCATTCCAAGAAATTTAGATAAAACCATGATTTGACATTTGTTTTAAGTTAAAAGAAGTGCATAGGCGCCAATTATTGAATTAATGTGCAAGTTTTCATAACTGAAGAAACTACTGCAATTGCAGTGTTAGGTAGCACAACTTATTTATCATTGACTGCAAGTGGAAACAAGTGTGTAACATTCATTTTAAAAGTAAATTGCTTAGTTTTCCTAAGTGAAGAAATTACTGCATTCCAAAAGCATAATGTTAACCATTATTTTCTCATTGATTGTAACTGAAAACAAGTGCATAACAGCCAAGGAAACAGTATTTTAATTAATTTTCAAAAGTGAAGCACCTCCTCTGTTCACAGAGCCTTAGTAAAACCACACTTTTTACACTGATTATAAGTGCAAACACGTGCATAACAGCCCCTGAAACAAGTTTCTTTCTTAGTTTTCAAAAGTAAAGAATCAACTGTGTTCACAGAGCATTATTCAAAACCAGGGTTTTGAAGTTAATTGCAAGTCAAAACACATGCAGTCTCAAATGAAAACAGTATTTTGCTTAGTTTTCAAAACTGAAGAAACTCCTGCATTCAGAGTGTTATATAAAACCAGTGTTTTGACTTTAATTATAAGTGAAAACACATTTATAACAGCCAAAGAAGCAAGGCTCAGTCTTACTTTTTAAACTGAAAGCTACTATATTCACAGAGCATTATGTAAAGCCAGTGTTTTGAAGTTGATTGTAAGAGATAACAAGTTCATAGCAGCAAATGAAACAAGAATCTCACTTAGATATCAAAACTGAAGATACTACTGCATTGGAACACCATTAGGTAAAAGCAGGGTTTTGACATTGATTGTGAGTGAAAGGAATTGTATAGCAGCCAAAGAAACAAGCATCTTACTTACCATTCAAAATTGAAGGATGTCCTGCATTCACAGATTATTTGGTGAAACCAAAGTTGATTGTAAGTGAAAACGCATTCATAGCAGCAAATGAAACAAGAATTTTACTTAGATTTCTAAAGTTAAAAAACTAATGCGTTGACATAGCATTAGGTAAAATCAGTGTTTTTGACATTGGTTGTAAGTGAAAACAAGTGCATAGCAGCCAGGGAAACAAGTATCTTACTTACTTTATGAAAGTAAAGAAATTCCTGTATTTCCTGAGTTTTCATTTAAAACCAGGATTTGAAGTTGATTGTAACTCAAAACCAGTACGTAGCTGCCAATGAAGTGAATATATTGCTTAGTGTTCAAAACTGGAGAACCTCCTTCATTCAGACTGTCTTAGGTAAAACCTGTTTGCATTTGAATCTAAGTAAAATAAGTGCATAGAAACCAAGGAAACAAGTATGCTGCTTAGTTTTCAAAACTGAAGAAGTTAGTGCACTGCCATAGCACTAGGTAAAAGCAGTGTTTTGACATTGATTGTAAGTGAAAACAAGTGCATAGCAGCCAAGGAAACAAGTTTCTTACTTATTTTTAAAAAGTGAAGCACCTCCTGTGTTCACAGAGCATTAAGTAAAACCAGAGTTTTGACATTGATTATAAGTGTAAACACTGCATAGCAGAAACATAAACAAGCTTATTTATTAGTTTTCAGAACTAAAGAATCAACTGTGTTCAGAGAGCATTAGGTACTATCAGAGATTTGAAGTTCCTTGTATGTGAAACATATGCATAGAATCCAAAGAAAAGAGCATATTGTTTAGTTTTCAAAACTGGAGAAACACGTGCATTCAGAGAGTGTTAGCTAAAACCATAGTTTTGACTTTGATTATAAGTGAAAACGTGTGCATAGTAGCCAATGAAACCGGTCTCAGTCTTCCTTTTCAAACTGAAAAACCAACTATATTCACAGCACATTAAGAAAACCAGTGTTTTGAATTTTATTGTAAGAAAAAACTCATGCATAGCATCAAATGAATCAAGATCTTACTTTAGATTTCAAAAGTGAAGAAACCACTGCATTGGCATAGCATTAGGTAAAGCAAGATTTTTGACATTGATTGTGAGTGAAAGCAGGTGCACAGCAGCCAAAGAAACAAGTATCTTATTTACCTTTCAAAGGGGAAGTACCTCCTGCATTCACAGAACATTAGGTGAAACCAGTGTTTTGAAGTTGACTATAAGTGAAACATGTTCAGAGCAGCAAATAAAACAAAAATCTTACTTAAATTTCAAAAGTGAAGAAACTACTGCATTGGCATAGCATTAGGTAAAACCAGAGTTTTGGCATTGGTTGTAAGTGAAAACAAGTGCATAGCAGCCAAGGAAACAAGTGTCTTACATACCATACAAAATTACAGAGCCTCCTGTATTCCCAGAACATTTGGTTAAAACCAGGATTTTGAAGTTGAATGTAACTCAAAACAAGTACATAGCTGCCAATGAAATTAGTATCTTGCTTAGTTTTGAAAACTGAAGAATCCAATGAATTGGAATAGCATTAGGAAAAAAGTAGGGTTTGACATTGATTGTGAGTGAAAGCTATATAGCAGCCAAAGAAACAAATATGTTACTAAACTTTCAAAACTGAATTACCTCATGCATTCACAGAACATTAGGTGAAACCAGTGTTTTGAAGTTGATTGTAAGTGAAAACAGGTTCATAGCACAAATGTAACAAGAATCTTACTTAGATTTCAGAAGTGAAGAAACTAATGGATTGGCATAATAAAAGCTGTGTTTTGACATTGGTTATGAGTATAAAGTGCATAGCATCCAAGGAAACAAGTATCTTTCTTACTTTACAAAAGTAAAGTAACTTTCTCTGAAGTCACAGAGCATTAGGTTAAAATCAGGATTTTGAAGTTGATTGTAACTCAAAACAAATGCATAGCTGCCAATTAAATGAGGATATTGGTTAGTTTTAAAACTCAAAAACTTCCTGCATTCATACTGTATTAGGTAAAACTAGTGTTTGCTTTTGTGTCTAAGTGAAAACAAGTGCAAAAAAGCCAAGGAAACAAATATCTTGCATAGTTTTCAGAACTGAAGAAATTAGTGCAGTGGCATAGATCTAGGTAAAAGCAGTGTTTTGACATTGATTCTAAGTGGAAACAAGTACATAGCAGCCATGGAAACAAATACATACCAGCCAAGGAAACAGGTTTTTTACTTACTTTTCAAAAGTGAAGCACCCCCTGTGTTCACAGAGCATTAAGTAAAACTGGAGTTTTTGACATTGATTATAAGGGGAAACATGTGCATAGCAGTCACTGAAACAAGTTTCTTTCTTAGTTTTCAATCTAAAGAATCAAATGCTTTAACAGAGCATTTGGTAAAACCAGGGTTTTGAAGTTCATTGTAAGTCAAACATGTGCATATTCTCCAATGAAAAGAGTATCTTGCTTAGTTTTCAAAACTGAAGAACCTCCTGCATTCAGAGAGTGTGAGGAAAACCAGTGTTTTGACTTTGATTATAAGTGAGCACCCATGCATAGCAGCCATTGAAACACGATACTTTCTTCATTTTCATAACTGAAAAAACCTACTGCATTCACTGATTCTTAGGTAAACCAGGGTTTTGAATTTGATTGTAAGTGTAAATACGAGCATAGTAGTGAATGAATCAAGAATCTTAATTTAATTTCAAAAGTGAGGAAACTAGTGCATTGGCATAGCATTAAGTAAAAGCAATTTTTTGACATTGATTGTGAGAGAAAACAAGTGCATAGTAGCCAAGGAAACAAGTATTTTACTCACTTTACAAAAGTGAAGAAACTCCTGTGTTCACAGAGCATTAAGTAAAACCACAGTTGTGACATTGATTATTAGTGAAAACATGCACATAGCAGCCTCTGAAAAACTTTCTTTATTAAATTTCAAAAATTAAGAATAACTGTGCTCAAAGAGCATTAGGTAAAACCAGGTTTTGAAGTTGATTGTAAGTCAAATCATGTGCATAGTCTCCAATGAAAAGAGTATCTTGCTTGTTTTCAAAACTGAAGAATCTCCTGCATTCAGAGAGTGTTAAGTATAACCAGTGTTGGACTTTGATTATAAGTGAAAACATGAGCATTGCAGCCAATGAAACAGGATTCTTTCCTCAATTGCAAAACTGAAAAACTGACTGCATTCACAGAGTTTTAGGTAAGCCAGATTTTTTAAGATGATTGTAAGAGAAAACACGTGCATAGCAGGAAATGAAACAAGATTCTTACTGAGAGTTCTAAAGTGAATAAAGTACTTCATTTGGATAGCATTAGTTAAAAGCAGTCTTTTGACATTAATAGTATTTGAAAACAACTGCATAGCAGCCAAGGAAACAAGTACCTCACTTGCATTTCAAAACTTTAATACCACCTGAATTTGCAGAGCATTAGGTAAAACCATTGCTTTAACACAGAATATAAGTGAAAACACGAGCAGAGCAGCCAATGAACAAAAATACTTTCTTCATTTTCAAAACTGTAAAACCAACTGTATTCACAGTTTCCATAAACCAGGGTTTTGAAGTTGATTGTAAGTCAAAGCACGTGCATAGCTACCAATGAAAAAATATCTTGCTTAGTTGACAAAACTGAAAAAGGAACTGCATTCAGAGTGTGTTAGGTAAAACCAGTGTTTTGAATTTTATTATAAGTGAAAAGAAGTTCATTGCAGCCAAAGAAACAAGTGTCTATCATAGTTATCAAAACTGAAGAAACCACTACATTGGAATAGCTTTAGGTAAAAGCAGTGTTTTGACATTGTGAGTGAAAGCAAGTGCATAGCAGCCAAGGAAAGATGTATCTTACTTACATTTCCAAAGTGAAGTAGCTCCTGCATTCATAGTGTTAGGTAAAACCAGTGTTTTGAAGATGATTATAAGTGAAAACACATGCATAGTGGCAAATTAAACAAGAATCTTACTTAGGCTTCAAAAGAGAAGAACCAACTGCATTTGCATAGCTTTGGTAAGGGGTGATTTGACCTGGATTGTAAGTGAAAACAAGTGCATTGCAACAAATGAAACAAGAATTTCACTTGCTTTTCTAAACTTTAGGACCTTCTGAATTCACAGAGCAATAGGTAAAATCCAGTGTTTTAAAATTGATTATTAGTGAAACAAGGGCAAATCAGCCAATGAAACAAGCTTCTTTCATCATTTTCAAAACTGAAAAGCTGACTGCATTCACAGAGTTTTAGGTAAACCAGGGTTTTGAAGTTGATTGTAAGTTAAAACATGTGGATAGTCGTTAATGAAGAAAATATCTTGCCTAGTTTTCAAAACTGAAGAAACTCCCTCATTCAGAGAGTGTTAGGTAAAACTAGTGCTTTGAAGTTGATTGTAAGTGAAAACACGGGCATAGCAGGAAATGAAAGAAGAATCTTACATAGATTTCAGAAGTGAAGAAACTACTGCACTGGTATAGTAAAAGCGGAGTTTTGACATTGGTTGTAAGTGAAAATAAGTGCATAACAGCCAAGGAAACTAGTATCTTACTTACTTTACAAAAGTAAAGTACCTCCTGTATTCACAGAGCATTAGGTTAAAACCATGATTTTGAAGTTGATTGTAACTTAAAACAATTGCATAGCTGCAAATGAAATGAGTATCTTGCTTAGTTTTGAAAACTGAAGAAACCACTGCATTGGCATAACGTTAGGTTAAAGAACTGCTTTCACATTGATTGTAAATGAAAGCAAGTGCATAGCAGCCAAAGAAACAAATATTTTATTTACCTTTCAAAATTGATGTACCTCCTGAATTCACAGACCGTTAGGTGTAACCAGTGTTTTGAATTTGATTGTAAGTGAAAATACATTCATAGCAGCAAATGAAACAAGAATCTTTCTTAGACAACAAAAGTGAAGAAACTACCTCATTGACATAGCATTAAGTAAAAGCAGTGTTTTGACATTGGTTGTAAGTGAAAGAAAGTGCATAATAGACAAGGAAACAAGTATATTTCTAATTTACAAAAGTAAAGAAACTCCAGTATTCAAAGAGCCTTAGGTTAAAATCAGTATTTGAAGTTGATTGTAACTCATAAAAATACATAGCTGCCAATGAAATATCTTCCTTAGTTTTCAAAACCGGTGAACTTCCTGCATTAAGACTGCACTAGATAAAACCAGTGTTTGCCTTTGATTCTAAGTGAAACAGGTGTATAGCAGGCAATCAAACACGGAACATGCTTAGTTTTCAAAATGCATTAATTTCTTCATTTACAGAGCATTAGGTCAGAGAAGAGTTTTGATATTGAATGTAAGTAAAACCAAGTGCATAACATCAAATTAAACTACTTGTTTGAAATTCAAACCAGACAATCTCATGCATTCACAGAGCATTAGTTAAAACCAGTGTTTTGACACTGATTGTAAGTGAAATCAAGTGTATAGCAGGCAATTAAACAAGGAACTTGTTTAGTTTTCAAAACTGAAGAACCTCCTTCATTTACAGAGCATTAGGTCAAAGAAGAGCTTTGATATTGAATGTAAGTGAAAACAAGTGTGTAGCAGCCAATTAAAGAAATAAATTCCTTAGTTTTTGCAAATGAAGAAATTAATGCATTCCCAGAATGTTAGGTAAAACCATGGTTTCATCATTGGTTGTAAGTTAATACCAGTGTATAGTAGCCAATTAAAGAAGTAACATGCCTAGTTTTCACAAGTGAAGAATCTACTGCATTCACAGAGTGTTACATATCACAACTGATTTGCCATTGACTTTAAGTGAAAACAAGTGTGTAGCAGCATTTAAAGAAGTAAGTTGCTTAGTTTTCCAACTGAAGAATTTATAGCATTTCAAGAGCATTAAGGAAACCACGGGTTGTCACTGATTTTAAGTGTAAACCATGAATAGCACCCAATGAAAAAGTAACTTTCTTAGTTTTCACAATATGAAGTAACAACTGCATTGTCAGTGTATTAGGTAAAACACATATATTGGCAATGTAATTAAAAAGAAGTACATAGCAGCCAAGTAAGGAGTAACGTGCTTAGTTTTCATAACTAAAGAAACTACTGCATTCATAATATGTTACGTATCACAACTGATTTGCCATTGACTGTAAGTGAAATCAAACGTGGAGCATTCACTTAAAGAAGTAAATTGCTTATTTTTCCAAACTGAAGAAACTACTGCATTCCAAGAATGTTAGTTAAACTATTGTTTTGTCACTCATTGTAAGTGAAAACAAGTGCATAGCACTCAATGAAAAAGTAACTTGTTGAGTTTTCACATCTTGAAGAAACAACTGCATTCTCAGTGTATTAAGTAAAACCAGCATATTGACAATGTAAGTGAAAACAAGGGCATAATAGCCAATTAAAGTAGTAACTTGCTTACTTTTAAAAACAGAAGAGCCTACAGCATTCACAGAGAATTAGGTAAACCCAGTGTTTTAACATTGATTGTAAGTGAAACAAGTGCCAAGGCATCCAAATAAAGAAGTAATATGCTTAGTTTCCAAAAGTGAAGAACCTCCTACATTCACCGACATTAGGTAAAACCAGTGTTTTGATATTATTGAAAGTGAAAACAAGTGCATAGCAGTCAAATAAACAAGGACTTGCTTGGATTCCACAAGTGAAGAAATGACTGGATTCACAGAATCTTATTTATTACTACTCCTTTGACATTGATTGTAAGTGAAAAGATGTGTGAAACAGGCAATTAAATGAGTAACTTGTGTGGTTTTCAAATTGAAGAACAACTTATATTCACAAATCATTAGTTAAGCCAGTATTCTGACATTGATTGTAAGTGAAAAGATGTTGTGCAGCAGGCACTTAAATGTGTAACTTGCATAGTTTTCCAAACTGAAGAACCAATTAATTTCACAAAGCATTAGTTAAAAACCAGTGTTTTTCATTGATTGCGAGAACAAGTGCAAAGCAGCCAATTAAGGAATTAATGTGCATAGTTCCACATCTGAAGAAACAGCTGTATTCAAAGAGCATTAGGTAAAATGATCATTTTGACATTGATTGTAAAAGAAAAGAAGTGTGAGGCAGGCAATTAAAGGATTAACTTGCTTAATTTTCAAAACTGAAGAATAATAACATTCACAAACTGATAGGTAAAATGCATGATTTTTCATTGATTGTAAGTGAGAAGAAATGAATAGTATCTTATTGAACAAGTATTTTGTTTCATTTTTGAAAGTTGAAGAATCTCCTTCATTTGCAGAGTGTTAGGTAAAACCAGGGTTTTGACACTGGCTGTAAGTGAAAACAAGTGCATAGCAACAAAATAAACTACTTGCTTGTAATTCACATCTGAAGCACCTTGTGCTTTCATGGAGCATTAGGTAAAATCAATGCTTTGACATGTATTGTAAGTGAAAACAAGTGTGAAGCAGAGAATTAAATTAGCAACTTGCTTAGTTTCCAAAACAGAAGAACTTCATTCATTCACAGAACATTATGACAAACAAGTGTTTTGATATTGAATGTAAGTGAAAACAAGTGAATAGCAGTCAATTAAATAAATAACTTCCCTGGGTTTCACAAATAAAGAAACAGTGCATTCCCAGAACTTTAGGTAAAACCATGGTTTTGACATTGGTTGTAAGTTAAAACAAGTGCATAACAGCCAATTAAAGAAGTAACATGCTTAATTTTCACAACTGCAGAAACTACTGCATTCACAAAGCATTAGATAGAACCACTGTTTTGATATTGAATGTAAGTAAAAACAAGTGCCACAGCAGCCAAATAAAGAAGTAATTAGCTTAGTTTTCAATACTGAAGGACCTCCTACATTCACAGAATGTTATGTTAAACCAGTGTTTTGATATTTATTGTATGCTAAAACAAGTGCCTAACAGTCAAATAAACAAGGACTTGTTTGATTTTCACATGTGAAGAAATCACTCCATTTACAGAATCTTATGTATCACCATGGTTTTGACATTGATTTTAAGTGAAAAGAAGTGTGAAGCAGGCAATTAAATGAGTAACTTTTTCATTTTAAAAACTGAAGAACCATTTACATTCAAAAAGTGTTAGGTGAAACCAGTGATTTTTCATTAATTGTAATTGAGAATAAATGCAAAACAGCCAATTAAAGAAATATCATGCCTAGTTTTCACAATTGAAGAAAATCCTGCACTTACAGAGGGTTAGGTCAAACCAGTGTTTTGACAGTCAATGAAAAAACACTGGTTTTACCTAATACTTTGTAAATGTAAGTGGTTCTTCAGTTTTGAAAACTAAGTAACTTACTCATTTAATTGCATACTTCACACTTCTTTTCACTTTTAATCAATTTTAGAGCAGTGGAGACACTAAGATCTGTGAATTCAGTCATTTCTTCACTTGTGAAAACCAAGCAAGTCCTTGTTTAAGTTGCTTCTATGCACTTGTTTTCATGTACAATAAATATCAAAACACTTGTTCAAGCTAATTCTCTATGAGTGTAGGAGGTACTTCAGTATTGAAAATAAAGCAAGTCGCTTGTTTAATTGGCTGCTATGCACTTGTTTTCAATTACTATAGCAATATAAAGTTTTTACCTTATATGCTTAGAATGCTGTTATTTCTTCAACTTGTGAAAACTAGGCAAGTTACCATTTCATTGTTACCTTTTTATTGCTGTGAAAAGAAGTGTGAAGTATGCAATTAAATGAGTAAGTTGCCTAGTTTTCAAAACTGAAGACCTACATACTCTTACAAAGTGTTAGGTAAAACCAGTGTTTTTTCATTGATTGGAAATGAGAAGAAGTGAAGAATGTCCTATTAAATAAGTACCTTGTTTAATTTTTGAAAATTGATTAACCTCCTTTATTCACAGAGTGTTAGGTAAAACCAGGGTTTTGACATCAGTTGCAAGTGAAAACATGTGTATAGCAGAAAATTTAAAAATAACTTCCTTAATTTTCACAAATGAAGAAACTACTGCAATCCCAGAATGTTAGGTAAAACCATGGTTTTGATATTGGTTGTGTGTTAGAACAACTATTTAACAGCTAATTAAAGAAGTAACGTTCTTAATTTTCAAACGGAAGAAATTAATGTATTCACAGATTATTAGGAATCACAATTGATTCGTCATTGATGGTAAGTGAAAACTAGTTCATAGCATTCATTTAAGAAGTAAATTGCTTTGTTTTCCAAGTGAAGGAACTACTGCATGTCAAGAGCATTAGGTAAACCATTGTTTTGTCATTGATTGTAAGTGAAAACACGTGCATAGCACCCAACAAAAAAGTAATTTAGTTTTTACAACTTGAAGAAATGACTGCATTCTCAGTGTATTAGGTAAAAGCATCATATTGACATTGCAAAGGAAACAAGTGTGCAGCAGCCAATTAAACAAGTAACTTGCTTAGTTTTTAAAACTGAAGAACCTACTGCATTCACAGATCATTAGGTAAAACCAGTCTTTTGACACTGATTGTAAATGAAAGCAAGTGCCATAGCAGCCAAATAAAGAAGAAATTTGCTTAACTTCCAATACTGAAGAATCACCTACATTCACAGAGCATAACGTTAAACCAATATTTTGATATTTATTGCATGTGAAAACAAGGACATTCAGTGAATTAAACAAGGACTTGCTTGGTTTTTCACAAGTGAAGAAATGACTAGATTCACAGAATCTTTTGTATCACAGCTGCTTTGACATTGATTGTAAGTGAAAAGAAGTGTGTAGCTGGCAATTAAATGAATAACTTGCTTAGTTTTCACAACTGAAGAATCTATTTCCTTCACAATTAGTAGGAAAACAAACATTTGACATTGATTTTAACTGAAAACAAATGTATAACAATGAATTATACAAGTAACTTGCTTGGGTTTCAAACCTGAAGGGCCTCCAGCATTCAGAGAGCATTAGTAAAACCACTGGTTTGGCTTTGATTGCAAGTTCGAATAAATACCAGCAAACAACACAAGTAACTTGTTTAGTATTCAAAACAGAATAACCTACTGCATTCACAGAACAACCAGTGCTTTTAGCATGGATTGTAAGTGAAAAGAAGTGTGCATCAGGCAATCACATAAGTAACTTGCATAGTTTTCTGAACTTAAAACCACTTACACTCACACAAACTTCAGGTAAAACCATTATTTTAATTGATTGTGAGGGAAAAGAAGTGAATAGTATGCTATTAAACAAGTGCCTTGCTTAACTTTGAAAATTGAAGAACTTCCTTATTCAGTCACATACTGTTATGTAAAACCAGGGTTTTGACACTGGTTGTAAGTGAAAACAAAAGCATAGCAGCAAATTAAACTTCTTGATTGGAATTCAAACCTGAAGAAACTCAAACATTCACCAAGCATTAAGCAAAACCAGTGATTTGACATTGATTGTAAGTGAAAACAATTTTTTAGCAAGCAATTAAACAAGTAACTTGCATAGTTTTCAAAACTGTAGAACCTCATTCTTTCATGGAGGATTAGATCAAACCTGTGTTTCAGTGTTGTATGTAAATGAAAACAAGTGTCTAGCAACCAATTAAAGAAATAACTTCCTTAGTTTTCACAATTGAAGAAACCACTGTATTCATAGTATTAGGTATCACAACGGATTTGACATTGACTGAAAGTGGAAACATGCGTGTAGCATTCATTTAAAAAGTAAATTGCTTAGTTTTCCCAACTGAAGAAATTACTGCATTACAAGGGCATTATGTTATCCATTCTTTTCTCATTGATTGTAAGTGAAAATAAGTGCATAGCAGCAAGGAAACAAGTATTTTACTTACTTTTCAAAAGTGAAGCACTTCCTTTGTTCACTGAGCATTAAGTAAAACCAGACTTTTAACATTGATTATAAGTGCAAACGCAGGCATAGCAGCCCCTGAAACAAATTTCTTTCTTAATTTTCAAAAGCAAAGAATCAACTGTGTTCACAGTGCATTATTTAAAACCAGGATTTTGAAGTTGATTGTGAGTCAAAATATGTGCATAGTCTTAAATGAAGAGTATATTGCTTAGTTTTCAAAACTGAAGAATCTATTGCATTCAGAGAGTGTTAGCTAAAACCAGTGCTTTAACTTTGATTATTAGTGAAAACACGTGCATAAGAGCTGATGATCACGTCTCTCTTACTTTTCAAACTGAAAAACTTTTGTATTCACAGAGCATTAGCTAAATACAGTGTTTTGAAGTTAATTGTAAGTGAAAACATGTTCATAGCAGTGAATGAAAGAAAAAACTTAGATTTCAAAACTGAATAAACCACTGCATTGGAATACCATTAGGTAAAGCACGGTTTTGACATTGATTGTGAGGGAAAGCAAGGGCATAGAAGCCAAAAAAAAAAAAGGTATCTTACTAATCTTTAAAATTGAAGTACTTCCTCCATTCACAGTGTTTGGTGTAACTAGTGTTTTGAAGTTGATTGTAAGTGAAAACATGTGCATAGAAGCAAATGAAACAATAAACTTCCTTAGATTTCCAAAGGGAAGAAACCTCTGCAATGGCATAGAATTAGGTAAAATCAGTGTTTTGCCATTGGTTGTAAGTGAAAAGAAGTGCATAGTAGCCAAGGAAACAAGTATCTTACTTAATTTTTGAAAGTGAAGCACTTCCTGTGTTCACAAAGTGTTAGAAAAAACAGTGTTTTGACATTGATTATAAGTGAACACGTGCAAAGCAGCCAATGAAACAGGTTTCTTTATTGGTTCTCAAAACTGAAAAACTGACTGCATTCACACTGTTTTAGCTAAACCAGGGTTTTGATTATAAGTCAAAACACATCCATAGCTGCCAATTAAAAACAATCTTAGTTTGTTGTAAAAAATGAAGAAGCCCCTGCATTCAGATGGTGTTAGGTAAAATCAGTGTTTGTAAATTTATTGTAAGTGAAAACAAGTGCTTTGCAGCAAAGGAAACAAGTATCATGCTTAACTTTCAAAACTGAACAAATACTTCATTGACATTGCATTAGATAAAATCGGTGTTTTGAAATTGAATATAAGTGAAAACAAGTGTATACCAGCCAAGGAAACAAGCATCTTACTTACTTTACAAAACTAAAGAACCTCCTGTATTCACAGAACCTTAGTTTAAAACCTGGATTGTGAAGTTGATTGTAACACAAAAGAAATTCAAAGATGCCAATGAAATGAGTATCTTGCTTAGTTATCAAAACTGGAGAACCTCCTGCATACAGACTGTGCTAGGTAAAAACCAGTGTTTGCCTTTGATTCTAAGGGAAAAAAGTTCATAGAAGCCAAGGAAACAGGAATCCTGCTTAGTTTTTGTAACATAAGAAATTACTGCATTGGCATAGCAGTAGGCCATAGCAGTGTTTTGACATTGATTGTAAGTGAAAACAAGTGCATAGCAGCCAAGGAAACAAGTACCTTAATTATATAACAAAAGTGAATAACCTCCTGTTTTCACAAATCATTTGGAATTCCCGTGTTTTGACATTGATTATAAGTGAAAGCACGTGCAAAACTGCCAATGAAATAAATTTCTTTATTGGTTTTCAAAACTCAAGTACCAACTGCATTCAAACAGAATTGGGTAAAAGCAGTTTTTTAAAGTTGATTGTAAGTCAAAACATGTGCATAGTCTCCAATGAAAAGAGTATCTTTGTTTTCAAAAGTGAAGAACCTCCAGCATTAAGACAGTGTGATGTAAAACCAGAGTTGTGACTTTGATTTTAAGAGTAAACACGTGCATAGCCACCAATGAAACAAGATTGTTTCTTCTTTTTTAAGCTGAAAAAACTGACTGCATTCATAGTTTTAGGTAATCCATGGTTTTGAAGTTGATTGTAAGGGAAAACACATACAAGGCAGCCAATAAAACAAGTCTTAGACTTACTTATCAAAACTGAAAAACCGATTGTATTCACAGTGTGTTAAATAAAACCATTATTTTGTATTTGATTGTAAGTGAAAACACGTGCATAGCAGCAAATGAAACAATAATCTAACTTAGAGTTCAAAAGTGAAGAAACTACTGCATTGGCATAACATTATGTAAATACAGTGTTTTGGCATTGACTGTAAGTGAAAAAAAGTGCATAGCAGCCAAAGAAAAAGTATCTTACTTATTTTACAAAAGTGCAGACCCTACTGTGTTCACAGAGCATTAAGTAAAACTGGAGTTTTGACATTGATTATTAGTGAAAACACGTGCATAGCAGCTACTGAAATAAGTTTCTTTATTAGTATTCAAAACTGAAGAATCAACTGTGTTCACAGATCATTAGGTATAACCAGGGTTTTGAAGTTTTTATAAGTCAAAACACGTGCATAGTCTCCAATGAAAAGAGTAGCTTGATTAGTTTTAAAAACTGAAGAACATCCTGCATTCAGAGATTGATGTTAAACCAGAGTTTTGCCTTTGATTATAAGTGAAAACAGGGAGATCAGGGCAAGATGGCATTCGAGTAGAAGGGCACCTACTGAGAGCTTCCAGAGCATGGAGGATTGTGGACTGTGTCCTGCCCAGGGGTCTATGCTGTGGGCACGTGGAGTAGCAGCTTGGGACATTTATCTGTGCAGATCAATGTCATGGACTGAACAGTAGAGATTCATGAGTTTTAAACCTACCTGTGGTGGTTAACACAGATGGCTGAGCCCCACACTTAGGGGGAAATAAACAAAGCTGGCTGACAGCTGGGAGTCACAGCTCCAACTGGCCTGTTGGTAGGGGCCAATAACTGAGAGTGGGGTGGCTCTGGCAAAAGGGTGAGAGAGAGCTATATTTTCAGGGGATTTGGCTGCCTGGAGCCCCTTGCAGCTTGGGTGAGCCAAAGAGCTGGAGTGAATCCACACCTGCTGGAGGGGAAGGGTGAATCTCTAGAGGGAGTTGATTTGCCGAGCTGCCCAAAGATAAGCCCCAGGCCCCATGGAGATGGGAGTGGGGGTACTTTCTGAGAGAGGCAGGGTTTTGGTGGAGGACAGGGAGGGGATTTTTTTCCATTGATTTGGCTGCCTGGACACCCTCATAGCTTTGGGAAACAGATAAGCTAGCTTGAAGCAGTGACAGGCTGAGGGGAGATGCGAATATGCTGAGGAAACCTGATATACCCAGCAGCCTGGTGATGCTGTGGCTTGGCTCCAGAAGGGGCAGAGCTGGCCTTCTTTGATATTCTGCACTGACTAACATTAGAGTTTCAGCTCCCCTAGGGAGGCCAGGAAATGGGAAGTGTTTGATTAGTTTCCATGAGCCCAGTTAGGGTCCCCTCAATGAGGGGGTGGTCTAGAGGATGGCTTATTTTGGGTCCTGTATTTCACAAAAAAATAGAGATGGTCACTTTAATAAATGAAAAATAAATTCTTTTTAATTTAGTTTAATAGCTAAAAGCTGTTTCAGGACCAGCATATAGAACCCTTCGGGAAAATTGATGGATAAACACAAGGAGGAGAGAGGATCCACAGGGACCCTGGATCCTCCTTAGCTTTGTTTGACTTCTTCCCTGTGTGCTTGTTTGCTTTTTCTCTGTTTATTTGTTGTCTCTTGCTTTTCTTTCCTCTTTCCTCCCCCCTTTCTTTTTTCTTTCATTTTCTATTGATTAGGTTCTCCTAGCTTGTCTCTTCTTTGCTGTGCTTCTTCTTCAGCAATTTCCCATTCTCTGTATATATTCATTTTGTATTCCAAACTATCTCTTATCCTTCCATCATCCCTTTGCCATCTGCTTTCTGTTGTGTCTCATATATACCACATTTTTTTCATTTGTCCACAACTTAAGGGTGTCAATTTCTATTCTATCTATTCTATTTTCTTCTTTTTAAATTAATATTAACATTTTCATTTCACCCCTTTCTTTACTCTTTCTCTCCCTCCTCATAATTCTAGCCTTCTAAATCATTATATATATATTCCTCAATTTGGTTTCACAGTGCATTGTAGGTACTCCACTTTATTTCCTATTACTCTACTCTCCCTACATGAGTTAAATATTCATTTCATTAAGTCTCATTTGGCCCCTCTTCTAACTTTTATCAATACTACTATTACACTTCTTTCTTCCTCACATCTTTTGATTCCTCTGGCCCTATTCTTTTGCCTTCAAGGGAATATAGAAAGAAGCAAGGAAATAAAAGAAAAAAACGTGTCAATGAGAAAACTAAACACCAGCTAAATAAAACTCTAGAGCAGAGAGAGAAGTTAACCAACTGAATAAACCCATCAAGATAAAATAATGACTAGAGGGCAACAAAAAATTACAAACCACATTGAGAAACAGGAAATCATGGACCAGTCCAATGAACAAACTAAAAACCAGGAAGTGATGCAGAACATTGAACAACTAATCAAAGCTATCCAAACAAATATCATGGACCAACTTAAAGAAGTGAAGGAAGAGAATAAGGATATAAAGAATACACTGGGAGAACATACTGAAGAAATTGCAAACTTAACCAAAAAGATAATGGATATGATGGTGATCAATGGCACAATCCAAGAAATAAAAAAGATGGTGGATTCACATAACAGCAGATTTGAACAAGCAGAAGAAAGAATTAGTGATATGGATGACAATACAACGGAAATCAAACAGATAGTAGAACAGATAGACAAAAAGATAGGAAAAGTCTTGCAGGGACTAAGGGAATTAACCAACAAAATAAAACACACAAATATATGCATTATGGGCTCCCAGAAGGAGAAGAGAAGGGAAAGGGAACAGAATGAGTGTTGAAGGAAATAATGGTTGAAAACTTCCCAACCCTATTGAGAGAGATGGATGTGCAGATCCAGGAAGCACAGTGCACCCCAAATAGAATAAATCCCAACAGGCCTAATCAACGATATATACTTGTCAAAATATCCAATGCTCAAGACAAAGAGGAAATACTCAAGGCAGCAAGAGAAAAGAGAACCATCACATACAAGGGAAGTACAATAAGATTAAGTGCTGATTTCTCAGCTGAAACCATGGAGGCAAGAAGACAGTGGTATGTTATAGTCAAAGTACTAAAAGAACAAAACTTCCAGCAATGAATCCTCTATCCAGCAAAACTGGCATTCAAAAATGATGGAGAGTTCAATATATTCATATATAAACAGAAATTAAGAGAGTATGTCAATAAGAAACCTGCATTTCAAGAAATAATAAAGGAAGTTCTACAAGTTGAAAGGAAAAAAACAAGCGAGAGAGAGTTGGAGGAGAGTTTAAAAACAACTAAAAAGACAAAAACAGAAATTAAAACAAGATATGACATACATTACCTCAAAGAAAAATGGCTGAACTAAGAAATTTGTTATGAGTAATAACATTGAATGTTAATGGATTAAATTCGCCAATCAAGAGACACAGACTGGCAGAATGAATAAGGAAATATGATTCATCTATATGCTGTGTGCAAGAAATCCACCTTTGAACCAGGAATTAAAAGAGGCTGAAAGTGAAAGGCTGGAAAACCATTTTACAAGCTAACAATAGCCAAAAAAGGGCAGGAGTAGCTATTCTAATATCAGACAGAATAGACTTTAAATGCAAAACTATTGTAAGAGACAAAGATGGACACTATAAATTAGTAAAAGGGGTAATAGCTCAAGAAGAGAGAACAATCATTAACATTTATGCACATAATCGGGGGGCCTCAGAATACATGAGGCAAACTCTGGAAAAACTAAGTGGGGAAATAAATGCCTCTACAATTATAGCAGGGGATTTTAATACACCATTATCATCATTAGACACAACATCTAGACAGAGAATCAGTAAAGAACAAAGGCTCTCAAAAATACATTATAGGACTTGGATTTAAAAGACATATATAGAAACTACACCCAAATATGGCAAGATTTACATTCTTCTCGAGTGCACATGTATCATACCCCACAATAGACCAACTGCTAGGCCACAGAAAACTCTCAATGAATTCAGAAAGATTGAGATTATACAAAGTAATTTCTCTGACCACAATGGAATGGAATTGGAAATCACTAAGGGCCAGAGAAACAGGTTAGGCACAAGGATATGGATGTTAAACAACACACTCTTAGACAAACAGTGGGTCAAGAGGAAATCTAAAAAGAAATCAGTAACTACCTAGAAACTAATGAAAATGACAACACAACATATCAAAATCTATGGGATGCAGTGAAAGCAGTCCAGAGAGGGAAGTTCATAGCCATAATTTCATATATTAAAAAAGAAGAAAGAGCTAAAATTGAAGACCTAACTGCACACTTGGAGGAATTGGAAAAACAACAACAAAGTAAACCAAAAGAAAGTAGAAAGAAGGAAATAACAAAGATTAGAGCAGAACTAAATGACATAGAAACTAAGAAAGCACTAGAAACAGTAAACAAAACCAAAAGCAGGTTCTTCGAGAATATCAATAAAATTGATAAACCCTTAGCTAGACTAACAAAGAAAAAGAGAGAACAGCTGCAAATACACAAAATAAGGAATGAGCAAAGGGATATCACTACTGACCCCACAGAAATAAAGAGTATCATAAGAGGAAACTTTGAAAAATGATATGCCAACAAGAATGATAATTTAGAGGAAATGGACAGGTTTCTAGAAACTCACAAACAGCCTACATTGATGAAAGAAGAAATTAATGAACTCAACAGTCCAATTACAAGTAAAGAGATAGACTCAATCATCAAAACCTCCCAAATAAGAAGAGCCCAGGACCAGACGGCTCCACAGCTAAATTCTACCAAACATGCTGGAAAGAGTTAACACCAATTCTGCTTAAGCTCTTCCAAAAAATAGAAGTAGAAGGAATATTGGCTAACTCATTCTACGATGACAATATTACCCTAATACCAAAACCAAACAATGATACCACAAGAAAGGAAAATTACAGACCAATTTCTCTAATGAACCTAGATGCTAAAATCCTCAATAAAATACTTGCTAATCGCATTCAACAACATATCAAAAGGATTATACAACATGACCAAGTGGGTTTCATCCCGGGTATGCAAGGATGCTTCAATATAAGAAAATGAATTAATGAAATACACCACATAAACAGATTGACAGAAAAAAATCTAATGATCATCTCTATAAATGCAGAAAAAGTATTTGGTAAAATTCAGCACTCTTCCATGATAAAAACTTTACAAAATATAGGAATAGAAGGAAACTTCCTGAATATGATAAAGGGTATATATGGAAAACCCAAAGCTAACATCATCTTCAATGGTGAAATCCTAAAAGCCTTCCCCCTGAGATTGGGAACACGACAAGGATGCGCACTATAACCACTCCTATTTAACATTGTCTTAGAAGTGCTTGCACAAGCACTGAGGGAAGAAAAGCATATAAAAGGTATCCAGATTGGAAAAGAAGAAGTAAAAATTTCATTATTTGCAGACGACATGATCCTATATATAGAAAACCCTGAGAAATCTACAACAAAGCTTCTAGAATTTATAAAGTAGTTCAGTAATGTTGCAGGCTATAAGATAAATGCTCAAAAATCAGTAGCATTTCTGTACACCAACAACAAGCAATCTGAGGAGGAAATCAAGAACAAAATACCATTTACAATAGTAACTAAAAGAATCAAATACATAGGAATAAATTTAACTAAAGATGTAAAGGACATATATACAGAAAACTATACAACACTGATAAAGGAAATCAAAGAAAACTTTAATAAGTGGAAAAATATTCCCGGTTCATTGATAAGAAGACTAAACATCATCAAGATCTCTATCCTACCCAAACTGATCTATAGATTTAATGCAATCCCAATAAAAATCAACACTGTTTTTTTTAAGGAAGTGGAAAAACTAACCACAAAATATATTTGGACAGGTAAGAGGCCCCAAATTGCCAAAGACACATTGAAAAGGAAAAATAAAGTTTGAGATATCACACTACCTGACTTTAAAACATACTACAAAGCTACAGTGATCAAAACTGCGTGGTATTGGCACAAGGACAGACCTACTGACCAATGGAACTTAATTGAGAGTTCTGATATAGATCTTCACATATACAGTCATCTGATATTCGACAAGGCCACGAAGCCCACTCAGTTGGGAGAGAATGGCCTCTTTAACAAATGGTGCTTGGAGAACTGGATATCCATATCCAAAAGAATTAGTGAAGAATACCATCTCACATCTTATACAGAAATCAACTCAAGATGGATCAAAGATCTAAATATAAGATCCAAAACCATAAGGACCTTGGAAGATAATGTAGGGAAGCATCTGCAAGACCTTGTAATAGGAAATATTTTAATGAACTTCACAGCCAAAGCACTTGTAGCAAGAGAAAAAAATAGATAAATGGTATCTCATCAAAATTAAAAACTTCTGCACCTCAAAGGATGTTATTAAGTAAATAAAAGTTAGCCTACCCAATGGGAGAAAATATTTGGCAGGTATATATCTGAAAGTATCCTAATATCCTGCATATATAAAGAAATCCTAAACTCGAAAATAAAAGATAAACAACCCATTTAAAAATTGGCAAGTGGCCTAAAAAGACATTTCTCCAAGGAAGAAATAGAAATGGCTAAAAGCACATGAAAAATAATGCTTGACATCCCTAGCTATTAGGGAAATGCAAATCAAAACCCCAATGAGATACCATCTTACAACCATCAGAAAGACAGCTATTAAAAAAACAGCAGAATATAAATGTTGGAGAGGTTGTGGAAGAATAGGGACACTCATCCACTGCTGGTGGGATTGTGGAATGGTCCAGCCACTGTGGAGGACATTTTGGCGATTCCTAAGAAAACTAACAATAGATCTTCTGTATGATCCAGCAATTTCACTACTGGGTATATACCAGAAAAATTGAAAGCAAAAACACGAACAGATATAGTCACACCAATGTTCATTGTGGCATTGTTCACAATTGCCAAAAGTTTGAATCAACCACGGTGCCCATCAAAAGATGAATGGATAAGCAAAATATGGTCCATACATACAATGGAATATTACTCAGCTGTTAGAAGGAATAAAATGTTAACACATGGAATAACATGGATGAATCGTGAAGACCTTATATTGTTTGAAGCAAGCCAGGCATTTAAGGATGAATAGTTTATAACCTCACTGATTTGAATTGAGGAAAAATAACTGTCTCTGAGAACCGCTGTCTGAAAGATAGGTTAATGAGGGAGAGAGAGAGAAGGGTAGGTTGTGAGATATTACCTATATAGACATAATATATGGTAAAGTGATAGAATATAGTTGCATATTGAAGGATAGAACAGATGGATAGTGATATTACTGGGTTTGGTGGTGCAGGGTTGACAGGTGGGTAGATTAGGTAGGACAGTTTGGAATACCCAGGACATGTAACTATAAATCTTGTCATTCCATGGGTCAAGACAGGGGAGTGTCATATGCCTCAGGGGGATGAGGAGGAAGGAACAGTTAAAATCAAATGGGGTATTTAGTGGACATGGGAAAGGTTTTTCATTACCTTACAGTAATGGACACAGGGCATGGTAAATATCATCAAAACTTATTAAACTGTACCATCTAAATTTTAAACTATACTGTAAACCATTGACAATGTTTAGTTGCTATATTTTACTATCTGTATAACAGTTATACAATACTAACATCCATTTTAAAAATGTTTTAATATGGGGTGGTGATGGGGGAGGGAGTTTGGGTATATGGGAATCTCTAGTATTCCGTGTGTGATTTTGCTGTGACCTAAAACTTCTTTGAAAACTAAATGAAAATCTGGGAGACACTGGGGGAATGAGAAGGGGAAGGTGCACACACTGGACATCAGATAATGCAGTGATAAAAGGAGAAAAGATAAAAAATAAAAATAATAATAATTTAAAATAAAAATTTAAAAATATAAATAAATAAACAGTTTTCTTTCTTCTGTATTTTCCCATTTTCTTTTTGGAATATCCCAATCTGTTAATTATTTTTTGTTTTTAGTTCTTTTTTTCTGAGTTTCCTTGTATTTTATCTCTTGCATTTAAGTTTATCATTATTATTTCATTTTCCTATTAATTGTATTTGGTTATTATATGGGCTTCATCTTCTGGGAAGGTTTGGGTCACAGAATGGTTACAATGGGGGTTGCAGATGATCAATGTTTGAGGGTGTCAGGGATTGAGGGGTCATGGGCGTAAGTTCACCTGAATGAAAAGATATATAAATTCACCTGGTGAGGAAATGAGAATGGGTAATGGCCATCCCAGGGAATGGAGAGTGCCTGCAGTTGTAGCCAGGATAATCTCACCCACTGTATCCATGGGATATAAACCCTCTATCACTTGGAGTTGGAGCAGACATCACCATCCAAGTCCCATCAGTATTGGGGGAAGAGCTATGGACTAGAGTGGACTTAATGGTATTCTGTTTTTACATATATTGTGATTCTAGCAATGGAAGAAATTATAACTGTGAGGTGGAGCCAGTGGCCACTGGACATTTTCAGGGCACAGAGGGGAAGTGCAGTTGAAAATGCAGGGGCTTTTTAGGGAATTGAGGGTTGTCCTGAGTGCCACTGTCGTGATTGATGTAGGCCATTTTAAATAAGCATATACCATTCAGAACTGTTTGGGAGAAAATGTGGTCTATGATGTGAACTGTGGTCTATGCTTGGTGGCAAGACCCCAGGATGTGTATATCCATAAGACTGATGAGCCACACTGATGAAGAAAGTTTGTGTGGGATGTTGTGGGAGGTATGGGAGGTGGGGAACATGAGAATCCCTGTAATTTCTGTATAATATTTAGGTAATCTAAGCACCTTTTAAAAATTATATATATGTACATAAAAATAACATTTATGTAAGCAAATGCACATATATGCATATATATTTATATATCATTTTACAAATATTGGTATGTATTGTGAAAAATTTGATGTTTACCCACAACAAAAATAAATAAATAAATAAATAAAGTGAAAAAAAGTAAGTGAAAACATGTGAATAGCAGCCAATGAAACAAAATTCTTTATTTATTTTCAAAACTGAAAATCCAACTGCATTCACAAAATTTTAGGTAAACCAGGATTTCAAAGATGATTGTAAGTGAAAACACATGCATAGCAGCAAATAAATCAAGACTCTTACTTAGAATTCAAAAGTGAAGGAGCTATTGCTTTGGCATGACATTAGGTAAAAGTGGTGTTTTCATATTGGATTGAAGTGAAAAGAATTGCATGGCAGCAAAGGAAATAAGTATCCTTCTTACTTTAGAGAACTGAAGAACCTCCTGTATTCAGAGAACATTAGATTAAAACCAGGATTTTGATATTGATTGTAACTCAAAACCAGTTCATAGCTGCCAATGAAATGAGTATCTTCCTTATTTTTCAAAATTAGAGGTCCTCCTGCGTTCAGACTGTGTTAGGTAAAACCAGTGTTTCTTTAATTTCTAAGTGAAAACAAGAGCATAGAAGCCAAGAAAGGAAGTATATTCCTTAGTTTGAAAAACTTAATAAATTAGTGCATTGGCATAGCACTAGGTAAAAGCAATGCATGTCATGGATTGTATGTGAAAACAAGTGCATACAAGCTGAGGAACCAAGTATCTTATTACTTTACAAAAAAGAAGCACCTCCTGTGCTCACAGAGGTTTAAGTAAAACTGGAGTTTTGACATTGATTATAAGCAAAAACACGTGCATAGCTGCCACTGAAATAAGGCTCTTCATTAGTTTTCATAACTGAAGAATCAACTGCATTCACAGAGCATTAGGTAAATCCAGGGTTTTTGAAGATGACTTGTAAGTCAAAACATGTACATAGTCTCCAATGAAAAGAGTATGTTGCTTAGTTTTCAAAATTGAAGAACCTCCTGCATTCAGAGAGTGTCAGGTAAAACCAGTGTTTTGACTTTTATTATTAGAGAAAACATGTGCAGAGCAGCCAATGAAAAAAGTCTCAGTCTTAATTTTCAAAACTGAAATACCTACTGTATTCACAGATTATTAGGTAAAACCAATGTTTTAAAGTTGATTATAAGTAAAAACACAG